>CM025789.1:18993257-19310510 GCA_014635995.1 Sarcophaga peregrina
TAGTCTAAACATGCGTTGAGTTTGAAATGCCACAAGGGCTTGTACAACTACTTGCCGTATCCGAATCGTTGTGAGTATTATTACTACTGCATGGATGGTTTTCTGTTGATCATGCGTTGTCCCTACGATTTTACCTGGCATTATGAGCAGAGTACGTGCGTTCCCAAGTCCCAATCGAAGTGTTATTTTGAACACAACACCGTTATCTATCAAAATAATAATTAAGTCTGCTTGTAGTGGTACGCAGTAGTGTTTTTTTCTAATTAATTAAGATTTTTAGTGTGATTATGATTGTTTTTCTTTTTCTAATTTATTGTTTTTATATTTTAAGTGTGTTTATAAGAATTTTGTTGTCAAAGAAGATAAAAATTATAAAACAAAAAAAAATACTTTTTTCTAAACACGTTTAAAGGTACATATGCCCTGGGGAGCAAATTTCGAAACTACAAAACGGGCTCGTCTTAATTAGTGTAATTGGAATCAATTTCAGTAAATTATCGTTTCACTTATCGAAGAGACAACTCACATGTTCCCTTGAGCACAGCTCAAGTCATGGTCTCAATGTGATACCCTCCAGGCCAACAGACATTAGCACAGAATGGCAAAACATATCACAAGAAATGCTTGTAGATTAGCATACGCATTGGAAGGCTATGAAAGGAAAAATATCTCATCTGTGTACCGTGGAGGCCAGATATTTCTTTGGTAACATCCTCTCACCAGATTTCTAGCAAAATCTTTCTAAGTAAATAAAATTATCAAGAAAAGTTTCCTAAAAATTTGGCGTTTGGACTGTAGGTCCCGCCACTCATGTATAAAATTAACATCCAGTTTAAGTGGTGTCTACCTACTGTGCTTCTCGCAAAGCTAGACTTAATGCTCTCTCTCGTTGGCACATTGTACCTTCTGGTCACTCCACAATTCTGGAGATTGACCCGGTGGTCCCTGGGAACATGGACTTTTTCCCTGCTGAATATTGTCTTGATAGATGTTTCCACTCTCTGATTCCGAGCAGGGATGACTGGAATCCTACTACTATCGTCCCCCCGGATGTCCTGGATATATATACTGACGGCTCTAAACTCGAGGTTGGGGTTGGAAGTAGTGTCTATTCTAGGAAACTGGACCTGAATAGTTCTCTCCGTCTGCCGGACTACTGCAGTGTGTTTCAGGCGGAAGTGATGGCAATTTACCGGGCCGCTCAATGGATCCTTGTTAACGATGCTCCTTTCAGTCGCGTCTCGATCTTTTCGGACAGCCAGGCTGCGATAAGATCTCTGTCGGGTTTCGTGATCAACTCTAGGATTGTTAGGGAATGTCTCCGCTGTCTCGACCTAGTCTCGGGGCGCTTCACCGGTGTCTCTCTGGTGTGGGTACCCGGGCACAGTGATATTCCGGGAAACTGTAGGGCCGACGAGCTCGCCAGAGCTGGTGCACTTCTTCCGGAATCCTCTTCTGTTGAGATGGGTATGCCACTTGCCTCGGTCAAGTTGACCATTGCGTGAATATAGCTTCGTTCATCAAATTTTCCAATACGGGGTAGTCGTGCTTTTGTTGTGTAGCCCTTGCGCTGATCAACTTCTTCCTTTCCTTGATTTGGCGGAACTTGGTTAGTACAGGGACTGCGCTTCACCTGTGGCACCACAACGGGCCGCCATGCGTGCTCAAGTGAGCTACCATTACGACCTAACCTAACCTTAAGTGGTGTGAAAAACTAGATCGTAATCCAGATAAAAGCTTTATAATGACCAATTACGTATGTATCGTTGACAGGGATCATATGAAACGACTCATGACCTCTATTCGAACAATGCCCTGAAAACCTTATCTCTATATGTTTAGAATACCATTCGCTATTCATGGTAGTAAAGATCCATAAAGGATTGTAAAATATATTTCTTAACCCGACAATCGAGCCTGACTGGGAAATGTTCTCAGTATTATGCTAACAATCTATTCAATTCTTTAATCTTCCACTCTATGTTGATGCCACAACTCTTCCCATAAAGTAAAAACTTAAAGCGTGCTCAGACGATGTTCAGATTGTAAATATTAAGTGGATATCGAAGCCCTACTAAAGAACCAGATATTATAGCAACATTATCTTGAGACTGCTGCATACAATACGATAAACTGCATTACTTTAATCAGCAGCACAATAGAGGATTAAAGTTGTCATAGTCTAGTAGGTCAGACATCGGTGAGTAAATAAAATTCCCAAGGAAAGTTTTTCAGAAAAAAAAATCTGTTTTTCGGAATCGACTTTAAGCTTTAGGTTCCGCTACTCATGCATGTAATTCTTATCGAACTGTGTAGGGATTTATAATTCATAAAATATCTATGGAGAGCCTTGATGTCGGCTCTCGGTACAGAATTCAAAACTTTGAAGAACCCCTTACCAAGGGTCTTCGACCTCAGCCTACTAAGGGCTGGATAGTTACAGAGGAGGTGTTTGATAGTCTTCAACTCCTTCTCAATACAACATACCCTGCAATATCCCGGCTAGGATATAAGAAAGGAATAATTGGCTATTATAACCCTTCAGTTAGGTTTACGACCTAGCTTCTCACACCACTTATGTTATGGGCATTAATTTTTATACATAAGCGGCGGGACGTGCAGTTTAAAGTCGACTCCGAACGACAGATTTTTGAAAAGCTTTTCATGGCAGTTTTATTTTCTACTAGAGTTTTTGCTAGAAGACTGCTAAGGGGAACTCGCCGCAAAAATATTTGTTCAAATTTTGTTTTAATCGAGATGTCTATTGCGTATACAACACAATACTTACTAGACTACGGCGACTTCAGCTTAAGCTTACTTACAATAAATCGTCGAACGAAAGATCTAGTCTATGGGCATCTTAGAGATATTAAAGGATCTAGCAAAGAAATAGAAACTGAATTGAATGTTTTGAGAAAACCCTAGAGCTATATATCGAAGATGACGACTGATATCCTTAATAAGACGTCCCATATGATTAATAGAACGCAAGCGAGATTAATGAATCTGAAGAGATTACCTTCGCAATCAGTATTATGCGCAGGATAAATTAAAAATTTTCCTGAAATTAGTCATTCACATTAAGGTTTCAAGTTGTAGATCCTGTGGCCACGAATAAAATAAATTTGAATTAAAAAAATGAACAGTCGTCAGCCAAGAATAATAAACGCATGATTTTCCGCTAGATGACGTTGTTGGGCTATTTTATAGATTTCCAAGTCTTTTTCATATGTGAAAATGAAAATTTCTTCTGAAAAGTGTATGCACTACGTAAAAGTAGTTGGCAGCCCTGCAATATAACTTACATTATTATTAGCCAATAGGAACACAATTTGCGTGACGTCATTTATTCAACATGCACAGAAAGTTTTAATTTTGTATGCGTAATGGCGTAATCTTTAGTTTATCATTCTTGCTGTAGATTCACATACTTATTGCCTAGCTGAACTTAATTCATATCTCCTCAACAAAATTAAACTCTTTTAAAGGATTTACGAAATGTAAACGTATTGCCATATCCTACCATTTATGTCCTTTACTTACGATAAATTGTAAATAATTTCCGGAATATTTAATTCCATTATTACTGGCACATTAAAAAATAAAAAATTCTTTTAACTCGTTTTTGTTTTTGTTTAATTTTGCGAAAATATTGAAATTTTATTGCAATTTTAATTGTTGCAAATGTTTGTATCACAATAAATTATTATTGAATTATTTATTGATTTATTTAAAAACATAATTGCGTAGTTTACTTGATACGAACCAACCTGAGCCCAGCACGTCATGGTCATCAATAAAAGATTAAAACATTTTTAACAATTAAAATATTTATTAATTACGATTTAATAGGACCCCAAACACTTGCTATCCTTTCCGAAAATCTCAACACCCCACAGATGTATTCGCGTATGGCGTCCGTATATGGTAAAATGTTATCTAGTGATGTCAATATTTTATTGGAATTTATTAAATTTAAGCTCAGTGTTTTAAATACATGCGTACACATGCATAAAATATATACGCGAATGCATGTAGGCAGAAATTTAACACGATTACAACCGTTATATAAAGCCAGGATTTTTTTTTTATAAAACCAGCACTCAGGGGATGACCCCTACTCATGCAGTACAATGTGCAGGTTTTAGGACAGGTGGAAATTGAGAGGGAAGATGCGAACGGTAAGGAAACGAGTTGCTACTGGTGTGACTGTAAAATAGCCAGTGCTATACCTTCACCATTAGACAGTCTACAACAATCGTCCCCAAGAAGTCCGCAGTTTCTCACACCACTTATGTTGTGTGTGTTAATTTTATACAGAAGTGGCGAGACCTACAGTTTAAAGTCGACTCCGAACTACAGATTTTTGAGAAACAAGAAGAGAAAGGGAATTAATCGTGGCGTATAATCTAAACCTTAGATAAAAATTAAGTCTAAGTACCTACGATCTGCATAAGTTAATAATATTTTAGGTCAGAGGCCAACTGAGACAAGTACAGTACCCCGAGGTCAAGTTGACCCACCCATTGTACAAATGTACTAAAGGAGAGACGATAATAGGGGAGATAGGAAAACAGAAGAAGAAAGTAGAAAAAAGAGAATAAAGAAGTGGAGAAATTACATTGATTACTAAAGACCCACCATGGTCTAGTAGGTAGTGTGTTGGCTTATTAGACATAAAGCCAGGGTTCGAGCCCTAGGCCAGACATCAAAACAAAATACAAAAAGAAAGTATTTCTTCGGCGACTTCCTCTTAGCAGATTTCTGGCAAAAACTCTGAGTGTAAAAAAAAACCTGCCACGAATAGTTTCTCAAAAAAAATCTATCCTTCGGAGTCGACTTTAAACTGTAGCTCCAGCCACTTTTGCATAAAATTAACACACACACACACAACATAAGTGGTGTGAGAAACTAGGTCAATAATTCAGACTAAAGGGTTGTAATGATGACCAATTATGCTCATCTCATCCAGCTCAAACTATGGATGTCGGCTCTCGACACAGAATTCAAACCTTTGAAGAAACCCTAGCCATGGGTCTTCGACCTCAGCCTAATAAGTGTTGGACAGTTACAGAGGACGTGTTTGATAGTCTTCAACTCATCCTCATCACAATCTACCCTGTAATAGTCCGGCTAGGATATGTTTCAGATTCTTGTCAGCGACCTAATCTCGCAGTGCCCCGTAATAAACCTCATAATTAACCTTAAACTGGCCTTATCAGAGCCAAACTGCCAACCTATACTTACACTGTCTATAGCAGACCATAGCCACCTAGAAACATAACAATACGATTTCAAATTAAGTGGCTTTAACTCCTCCAATACAATCCATCCAAGAATCCCCCTTACAATCTGGAAATGGAAAAAAGGAAAACATCTCAAGATGGTAAGGTAGGGCCGCCACCTAATGGGAAAAGAGGTACGATTCCTAAGACTTTCTACAGCAGATCAATCACCGTCTTAGCTGCTACATTAAAAATGATTTAAAGAAAGGGAAATAAGGCACAAATATTTATAGGCAGCCATGTGCTCTGAAGTCGCCGTAGTCTAGTAGGTAGTATGTTGGCTTATTAGACGTAAGGCCCGAGTTCAAATCCCAGGTCAGACATCAAAACGAAATATAAAAAAAAATATTTCTTCGGCGACTGCCTCTGTATAATATAAACGTACACAACATAAGTAGTGTGAGAAACTAGGTCGTAATCCTAATTGCAGGGTTGTAATGACCAATTATGTATGCATATGCTCTCAAGAGGGATACTGGAAAAGCAATAAGGAAGGGCTTTCATGGCACCTTGAATTCTGATATGCGAGATAACTTGTTAAGTTTTAGCTTTTCTTTTTTGCCGTTGCAATTAAGATCAATTATGATCGAAAAGTCGAGAGTAATAGTTTTACTTACTTACTTAACTAGTCAAGACAATCCTTTAGTCAGGAGTACAACCTAGCTTCATATATCACTTATGTTCTGTGTGTGTTAATTTTAGATATCATTGGATATCATTGACAGATTTTTAAGAAATTTTTAATGGCAATTTTATTTACTACCAGAGTTTTTGTGAGCAATGTTGTATGGTCTCACATCTAATAATCATACGACCTAGTTTCTCACACCAGTTATGTGTGTTAATTTTATACATGAGTGGCAGGATCTACAGTTTAAAGTTGACTCCGCAAGGTAGACTTTTGGGAAACTTTTCATGACAATTTGAACCAGAGTTTTAGTGCCAGCAATCTGCTGAAAGGAAGTCGCCGAATAAAAATAAAAATATTTCTTTTCTTATTTCGTTTCATTCGAGACGGCAGAGCTGTGGTTTGAGCCGTGGCCTTATGTCTAATAAGCCAACATATTACTTACTAGACTACGGCGACTGCGGTTATGGCCTGATGAAGTTAAAGGATTTGTTTTCAATAGTCACATCGCATGAAATCGGTGTACTTTCGCCAAGTTGATAATTCAAAGTGCTTCGTTCAATTATACAAAAACATTCTGCGCCATTAGTCTTCAGACAAGTTGGTTTTGGGATGTCTGATCAGGGGTTTGAACTAGGGCCTTACGTCTAATAAGCCAACATATTATGTACTAGACTATGATGACTTTATACAGAAGAAGAGATAGCCGTTCCCTTAAGGAATGGCGGGACTAATGGACCCATAGGCCTCTTGTGTTATGACTTCATATCGACGCCTCCGTTCTATAACATCCTAAATCGAAAAAGTGTGTTTTGAGTTATGAACTCTTAAAGTTTTCACGCGACATACAACTATATGTGTGTTCTAAGTAGATTTTTCCTTATAACTTGGGAACGGATCGGCGTATCTTAACCAAATTTTGACATTATTTAAGTTAGAGAACGTAGAATTTAATGAATAAAGGCGTCGACATAAGCCTTTAGACATTTTAGTTGTTTCCAAAAATACCCCCAACGACGTAGTGGGGTTAAAGTGCTAGTGATGGTAACATTTTTAAATTTCATTCGTAGTATACATAGTCGTTTTCGTTTAGTATAATGAAGCAATACTAATAAGTACACACATAAACAATTTAAACTTTTGCCAATAAAAATATAAATACCCTGTAGGAAATGCCAATAGTGAAACTCTACTGACTTACTATTGACACAGTCACCAGTACTAGGGACATTTTATACTCCAGTTAATGTTGTTTACCACAGGCATTTAACATGGGCGTGTCATTGAAAATCTACTACTGACTATAGAGTGAATAGGTACTCCTTTTGGGACCATATGTAGACATTGGAACCAGTGAATCAATAGTACAATTTAGCATTTCTAGTCTACACTTTTGATATTTTTCTGTAGTAAAAGATGACAATAAAATTAAAATTTTTGAAAGTATTTGATATTTTATTAAAAAAAAAGATACGATTTCATTGCATTACAGCCTTTTTTTAAATTTAAATTTATTTTATTAAATTTAAGTAAAACTATAACACAATGACAACATTATTATTATGCATTTCTATATAAAATATAATTTTTATAAAATGAAAATATTAATTTTTCAATTCCTAATTATTTTTTGCCATTAGTATTAGATATAAGCTTTAAAATGAGATATCATTCATTAAATTTGATGTGGTGGTATGGGAGATATTTGCAACCGACAAAAAAAGTGCTTGAGAAAGCCGTCATCTTCACTGCTGCGACCCATTTCTTTAAAATATTTTTCCCTTTGGCGCTAAAATGCTGCTCTAAGTTGATATTACATTTGGTTATTCAAAAAACGAAACGAATTGTTAAAATATTACAAATATTTATGAGAATACAAAAAAGCATTTATTACCTATTAAGGCTTTAAAAACATTTGATTATTCGCGAAACTTCTTTTTGAATTTAGTAAATAGCAGTGAATTTGAATATAGTAAATAGAAGTATTGCCAGAATGGATTTTAATACATACTCTATATTATGTAGAACTGCATTACTATTAAGCGACCCTGTTATAGTACACTTGAACAGAAACTTGCAATCATAATGGCAACAGTATTATTATGCAGTTCTATATAAAATATAATTTTTATCAATGAAAATGTTAATTTTTCCAATTGTAATTATTTTTCGCCATTAGTGTTAGATATTAGCTTTAAAATGAGATATCATTCATTAAATTTGATGCAGTGATATAAGAGATATTTGCAACCGACAAAAAAAAAAAAAAAACTGGCCAAATATTTTATGAAGGTTTCGTTCTGCATTACCCGCAAGATGTAATTTCATTTGTCGAATCTATTTAATATGAACAAAAAAATGCAATTTTATTCGTTGAAGTAGTTCCACAATAAAAGTAAATACTTACGTATGCTGAATGACTTACTGAATGACTTTTCAAAATAGCAAATTCAAATTCTCTTTGCTTTTCTTCAGAGACAATAGGAAAAAATTCCATAAGATTTGAAGCAATTTCATTTTGTTTAAAAATTGTGTCCAACATACCAATTTTTTGAAGTCGCAATGGTCTTGTAGGTAGTGTGTTGGCTTATAAGACCAAAGGTCCGAGTTCGAATCAAAACGAAAATATGAAAAATACTTTTACGGCGACTTCCTCTCCGCAGATTTCTGGCAAAAACTCTGTGAGTAAAAATTGCCATGAAATGGTTCTCAAAAAATGTGTCGTTCCGTGGCGACTTTTAAACTGTAGGTCCTGCTACTCATGTATAAAATTAACGCACACAACATAAGAGGTGTGAGAATGGGTCAATTCGACCACCGGGTACTGTACTTATCAGAATTGACAAGTACACGCCCTTTAACCTAACCTATCCTACCAATTTTTAATCTTCTCACATAAACTATATTTTGGAAAATTAATTTTTGGACGACACAGAATATTTAGACTCCACAAAAATTTCACAATTCACACTCGGACTTATAATTGTCTTATTTTCACTACTTTTTATAATTTCTTGACAATTTGACAATTTCTTTCTCATCAAAATAAAATAATTGTTGACGCTTCGATCACAATGTCACCATAAAGTCACCAATATAGTCGACAAAACTGGTGACTTGGAGACACTTGTCGACATGTTTCCTTCAGGGTATATACACTAACACACACATATACATACATACAAATATAGACACCTATACATATGCATATATCAGAATTTATTAAAAATTTAATAAATTTTTTTTTTAAATTGACTCGTATTACATACACGCTCTGGACATTTTCATTCATTTTCCATTTTCATTTTTTGTAATGAAAGTAATAAAAATAAAATTTTATAATAATTAAAAATAAAACGGAAAATAAAAAGAAAAAAAAAATTTAAAAGTAATATTAATAATAATGATTTAAAGAATGATAAACAAAAAACGTAAAAAAAAATTGTTAATGAACGCATGAAACAATGAATAAATGAATGAATGTATGAATGAATGAATAAAGGAATGCAATGCCAGTGCATAAGCAACAAATTAACTCTTAAATAAGTGAACAAATATTTAATTATTTTTTTTAATTTTTATTATTAATTAAAAATTATTACCTTGGTTTTCTTCTATATTCATTTATGGTAATAGATTTTAAAAACAATTTCATGAATTTTTATTAAATTCTTCGGAAAAGATTAAAATGTTACATAGGAAGTGTAATTAAATATTTGTGTTCAATTGTAATATTTATCCTGCATATGCAGGATAATAAATTTCAATTTCAATACAAAGTATTTTAAGTTTGAATTTCTTTATACGAATCAAAGATCAGTAATAAGGATTCAACAACATGAGTAGATTCGAATCATGCTCATAATTTCTAATAATTATTCATACGCATTCATACTTAATTTAATATCATCGAACCTCTTCGACTCATATTCAAAGTTTGAAGTACAGTAGCGAGCACAAAAAATGCAACACTGTGCCATATGATCTTTAATAAGATCTGTTTCAAAATAACGGTAACTAATTTATCTATTTTCTTTGGCTGTTAATTCTTTCAATTATAAATTTTCAAAGTAACCACAGTTTATTCCAAATTCTGCTTTAAAAATTTAAATATTTTTGAATTTGTGAAAAAAGTGCAAATTTTTAGCGAGCAAACAAAAAAATGCAACATAATAAAAAAAATAGTTAAAGTAAGTTATTTATTTAATTATAATTGAAAATTTCTTAAATAAGTTATACAACCAATATGTGTTTTGTAATAGAAGCAGCTCTCAGCTGACAGCAAAACTGCAATCATTAAAGCCTTAGAAGAAGGAAAATCCATGCGTGAAGTTGGACACCTCTTTGGTGTAAATCAATCAACCGTATGTCGGATTAAATCTCAATTTTCCTTGAGAAATAGTGTGGAAAGGAAACCAGGTAGTGGTAATCCTCGAAAAACTACCTCTCGCCAAGACCGCCAGATGATTGCACTGGTTAAAAAAGATCCACGAAAGACCGCAGAGGACGTTGCTAATTTCGCAAATGAGCAAATGGGAGTCTCTATGGCGTTCACACTGTACGCCGTAGGTTGAAAGAGGCTAATTTGCATGCGAGACGACCCGCAAAGAAACCTCTCATCAGTGCAATCAAAAAAAAAAAGAAGCGCCTGGAATTTGCAAAACGTTACAAGGATTGGTCAAATGAACAATGGGCTAAAGTCTTGTGGAACGATGAAAGCAAATTTAATTTGTTTGGCTCCGATGGAATAAATTTTGTTCGAAGACCGCCTGGACAGAGATATTCTCCAAGATATCAACTTCCAACCGTAAAACATGGCAGTGGATCAATAATGGTGTGGGGTAAGGAACGATATGTTTAAAAAAAATTATTGATTTTACGTCACGTATTTACAGGTGCGTTTTCCCGTGATGGGGTAGGTCCCTTAACTAGGGTTCCCACCTTTTTATTTTGAAATTAAAGTACATTGGTTATTAAAGCTTAAGAAAAAAAAGTATAAAGTATAAAACCAAAGTACAATTTATTTTTCTTTATTTGTATATTTAAAAATGTATTTTTTATTGCTTTTGCAAGTTTTATTAAATAATTATCATTCCTAAACAGTTGCACAGCAGCTTTACAGTCTATATTTAAATTATAGTAAATAATTAATTCATTTTTTTTATCAGATTCAGTGACGCTTTGTTTCTTTCGTATCGCCATCTGCTCTTCATTACAGAAAAGATTCTCTCTATAAATGCTGACGTGGCAGGAATAGAAAGTAAAAATTAAATTACTTTATACAAATTTAATAATTTGTCATCAGTCTTATTAAAGATTAGCTGCCATTTACTTGCTGTAGGTAATTCCGCAAAACCTTCAGAACTATGTATCTCGTCATAAAGTTTGCTTAACAACGCAATTTCTGCACACAATTATGTACCATGTGTGCATGACAGTTTCCTTTTATCAAATCTGGTACCAAATCTCTCATATTTGTAAATAAAGAATGTTAGACACCAAAATTAGCATTTGTATTGTCTGCGCTAAGCACAGATACATATTGAAATGATGATTGGTATTGGTCCAACGAGTTTTTAATTGTTTCAAACATACCATCAGCAGACTCATAAAAATCTATTGTATTACTAATGGGAACAGTTTTATTATTTTTTTTTGTTCGAAGCATCTGTTTGTAGGCAATAATATAAATTCTCCGTTTTTATATCATCTAGGACATTTTGCATTGCATATGGTCCCAAAACCTCTGTAACTAATGCTTCCATTTTTGTCCTACCTAGATGAATTCCTGTAGTTGCACTTGAATTGGCATAAATGTTTTTATTTAATTTTATAATGCAGTCCAGGCTATTGTGGGGTAAATTATGTTTCACAGTGTGATACGTTATTGATAACTCAACTGCAACATTTTCTTTATCTCTGCAGAATGAGTTTTCAGACGATATGGAAACAGAAGTGTCTTCAAGTAGCCCAGATGTTTATTTCATTTCTGATTTTGTTTTGTGCACAACCACAACCTACTTTTTTGACATTTTTTTAGGTGTTACATATTCTATGTCATCAGTTCCATTATCAAAATTTCGTTTTGTTGGAGTATTTTGCTTACATAAGTCGATTTTTGATTGCACTCAAACAAAACAAATAAGATTGTGTTTTTTTGAAAAATCGTCATGACATGGTCTTAAAGCGCCAAAATAAATATAACTTGAATCTATTTTAAATTTTGGAAAAATCAAATCATGCGAAATAAAGTATTTTCGTGTACTTTATTGTTCTCATAAAGTATAAAGTAAAATTACTCGAAATAACGTACAATACTTTATTAAAAAGTACGGGTGGCAAGCCTACCCTTAACTCAAATCGAAGGAAAAATGGACGCCAAGAAGTACTGTGAAATCCTTGGAGAACACATGCTTCCTCATCTGCGGGAAAAAATGCCTCCTGGCAGCATATTCCAACAGGATAACGATCCAAAGCACTCAAGTCGCTTAGCTCGAAACATTTTAAGCGACAATGATGTCAATGTTTTGGATTGGCCATCACAGTCTCCCGATCTAAACCCCATAGAAAATCTATGGGAGCTATTAGATCGGGAAGTTAAGAGGAAACATCCGTCAAATAAGAGGCAATTAGAAGAAATTTTGAAAAGTGAATGAGAAAAAATATCCATTAACACATTAATAGCTTTAGTCGACTCTATGCCTTCTAGGTTGCAAGAAGTCATAAAAAATAAGGGCTACGCCACTAAATATTAATTTTAAGTTTTTTTTTTGTAAGAATTACTATTTAATTTAAATAAACACATTAAAATTTATGCTGTTGCATTTTTATTGCTCCCATGAAATTCGCACTCTTTTTAATAAATGACAAAATAATATTTCATTAATTAAAAATATTTACATAATGTTATTGATAATAGGTATCTATAACTGTAGGGATTAATAACCCAAAGGAACATTTTGAACTGGTCACCATTTTTTTAAAATTATCGCACTTAAAGATACGATAAATGTTGCATTTTTTGTGCTCGCTACTGTATATTGACCTCTGCAGTGTGCAATTCAACTGATTGAAAGGAGGAATCAAGGAAAATCATCCAAAATCGAGCCACAATTAACACTCATGACCTTCTAAATATTGACGATTCTGGTCTATAAAGTTTCCATGCAGCTAAATTATAGGTGGGATCTCGCACCGTTTGACTACCATTTGTCGTATACAAGGTAATATCGTTTGGTTGGTCTTCAAAACTCTTTTGGGCAGTAAAAAGTTGGTCATTCGAAGAGGCTGCAAATATTATTTTGTTGTCAAGATAGAAGTCTTCAATATAGCTCTTATGGAGCGATGTATGTAAAGAAATCACAACATTACCACGAGTTACGAATACTTTTCTTTTGATTCTTAAAATTTTCATTAAAAATTTTCCATTTCCAGAAGGAAGCCTAAAAAAATAAAGAAATAAAATTATGTTTCACGGACAGACACAATTCAAATAAAACTGAGTTCCAATAAAAACTGAATATTTCTCAGTTACCCCACCTAAGGGGCTTTACAATTCCAATTTATTCGTTCGTTGGTTCGTTTGTTTGTTGTCATAAAAATACTTCAAAAAAATAAAAAACAAAACCAAAGCCAAAGCCAAAGAGACAATCGTTTTTAATTTTAGTTTTTCTTTTATGATGTGTGCTGCAAATGTTGCCTCGGCATCTATTTTAAATCAAAATCCTTCTGCTGTTGTTGTTGTTTTTATGCCTGGCAATCCTTATTTGTTTATAAAAACATTTTGGGGTCAAATGATACAAAATCCAGCTGCAGTAGCAGCAAAAAAGCGGCCTCACTATCTTCCAATTGCATTGATGATGCATTGCATTGCATTCACTGCGTTAAAGTCGTTGGCATCAAGACAGCAAGACAATAATGTTGCACGCATAAACACAGTTGTTGTTCGTTGTCGTTGTTGTTGTTGTTGTTTTTATTTTATTTTAAAATTAGAAACTATTTTAAGTGAAACAACCAACCAACCAACCCAGCCGCACATTATAAAACTGTTGCACATGCGCATCAACAGGCTTATGTAGGCCTTTATTGCAACATTGCTTTATGCCAGTACATGTGTGCCTGCCCTGGCTGGCATCCCATCAGGTGCTGGGGGTCTTTTTTTAAATTTCATTTACAAGTGCTTTGCTTTGCATTGCGTTTCATTTCTTGAGCTCCCAAATGTCTGAATTGTAATTAGAATTTCATTTTTTGTTATTATTGTTATTGTTGTTGTAGCTCCCTTTTTTTTACAACGCTTATATACTCAAGAGATTTCTAAACTCCACATATTCAGTTCTTTTGGTTTGTCTGTCTGTCTGTTGGTCCTCCTAGAGTAGCACTTTTGATTTGAGTTTCGTTGTCGTCTTAATGTTGTTACTTAATGTTACCGCAACTAATGTTGTTGTTGGTGTTGTTGTTGTTGTTACTATTTTATGTTTAATGTTTTGGGCGTTTATTTCAATTTCTATTAGAACACATTTATTTTTTTTTAAAAAATCAGAGCTTAAAAGGTATGAATTCTTCAATTTTTTTTTTGTTTTATAAAAGAATAAAGAAACACATTTTGAAACTTGCTCTTCTAAAAGGCCAACTCAGTCAATTACTTAAACCGGCTGACTATATACAACAACATTAAATATACATACAGGGTGACTGATATATAATGAAACAAAGTTAAGCGCTATAAGTTTTTTAATTTAATTGTTCGAAATTAAAAAATGTTGGAAATAACATCAAATTTTAGAATCAGTTTAGATTTGTTCGAACTGGCCACCTTTGGTATGAATTATGGCCTTCAAACGGCAAAACAAAGCCATCACAGGCTGTACGAAAGTGGCTCTGCGGTGTTTTGGCCTATTCCCGGTAAAGCGCCGTCTTGAGATGATCGACACTTTGGTATTTTTTAGTGAGAACTTTACCCTCCAAAATGCACCAGGCGCAAAAGTCTAACGGATTGAGATCCGGAGATTTTGGTGGCCATTGTGTGATTGAAATGAAGCGAGGAACCTCCTTTTTAAGTCATTCTTGGTTGAGGCGTGCTGAGTGCGGTGGTGCTGAGTCTTGTTGGAATGTCCATGGTCTGCGGTAGAAATGTTGGTCTGTCCATGGCTTCAATACTGTCTTTAAAACATTTTTCCGATAATATTCGGCATTTATTTTGACCCCACGGTCGATGAATACGAGGGGGGAGCTACCATCGGCCGTTACGGCGACCTACACATTACCATCGGCGGTGCTTGAGTTCTGATGGCCAATCGCAGGTGTAAATTTTCAACTGACCTCTTTGGCAAGTAAACCCAATCATTTTGTTTGTTCACAAACTGCTCAATTTAGAATGGCTTTTTATCGGAGAAAACCAAATTCGGTAACTGGCCACTTTTGTGTAAGCGAAGTAACTCCTTGGCTTTTTCGCAGTCTAACTTTCTTTTTGTCCATCGGTGAGCTCTTGCACTTTTTCGAACTTCAATGGCTTTAGTCCAAGTTCATTTTTCAATATGTGTTGCATCCGTTCTCGCTGTATGTTCAGTTCACGAGCAATTTTTCTACCACTGCGGCGTGGACTTCGATCAAATCTGGCCTTCACTTTTCGGATAATTTCTGGTGTTGTTACCGTTTTTTTTTCGTCCACTTTTTGGGCGCGATGCAAGACTGCCAGTTCATGGTAGCAATCACACTATCACGCTTGAATTCCATCATGAATAACTTTTTTTTCTGAATGCAATAGATCAAAATGCTTTTGTAAGCTTATAAATAATAAAATGAACTGTCATTGGAATAAATCTGTCAGCTGTCAGACGAGCGGTTTACAAATGATAACAACCTGAAGTTGGTTGCAATATATATCAGCCACCCTGTAACGATTGGAGGCTTAACCATACATAACATAATTGGTCATTACAACCCTTCACTTAGGATTACGACCTAGCTTCTCATACCACTTTAGTTATGTGTGTGTTAGTGTTATACATGAATGACGGGACCTAAAGTTTAAAGTCGACTCCGAACGACAGATTTTTTGAAAAACTTTTCATGGCAATTTTATTTACTCCCAGGAGTTTTTGCCATAAATCTGCTGGTCTGCTGCTCGAACCCTGGCTTTACGTCTAATAAGCCAACACACTACCCACCAAACCACCCCAAAGAGGCTTGAGCAACAGGTTTGTCATACAAAATGTTCTTCAGTGTAGAAGATCTTTCCTTATCCGGTCAATAGACAAAATATGCCTCGGAGAAGCCAGAAGAAATTGTGGAAAAGACTTCACTGCTGAAAAAATTTATTGCTGAATGCGAGTAATGGTTAAGAGGTTCCATTGCCTCATATTTATTAGAAAATTGAAGAAGAAGAAGAACTATTCTCATCGGTTCAAAGTGCTATGACCATAACGACGCCTCCGTTCTATAACATTCTAAGTTGAAAAAGTATGTTTTGAGTTATGAGCTCTTAAAGTTTTCACGCGACATACGACTATATGTGTATTCTAAGTAGATTTTTCTCTATAACTTCGGAACGGATCGGCGTATTTTAGCCAAATTTTGACAGTATTTCAGTAAGAGAACGTAGGATTTAAAAATGCAAGAACATTAAAAACGGTCTAAGTACACTTAGAACGTTATAGAATGTAGGCGTCGATATGATAGCCGTCTTCTGAACTGAAGCTTTAAACCTGCCGTAGAATATTAAGAACTGGACTATATGTGGTTTCAACAGGACGGCATTATGAGCCCTATAACATGATCGATTTTGACTTAAGTGCATTAGATGTTTCCAGAAACAGTAATTTCCCGTTTTGATGGTCCAGATCGTGGCAATTGACGGGTGTTTCGCTATTTTTTGAACGTCCATAATCGTTTCTACGAGTGTAATTTACTAAAATTGGAGCATTTAATGAGCAAAATACCGAGATACCGGCCGGAATGTGTTAGAAGTTTGTCGAAAAATATCTCAATAAGCGATCATTTAAGTAACATTGTATTGCGTGGCTAATCGCCAATGTTCAAGCATCGATTCTATCTAAAAGAAGCGTAGGTCCTTAATCAATTACCTTATCTTCCTCCAGAGAATTTCTTGGCTGTACTTTTCGACTGCCCTATCAATTCTATTCTATGAAATTGCTTGTTTTATCATCTTAAACTCTTCTAAATGTAGCCAATCCAAGGCTATTTTCATTTCGTAATCTCCGTGGCCGTACACTCCTTCCGTAATCATCGCCAATTGAACTGGGTATGCCAATTACCTCGGTTAAAATTGGCCATCAATTCTTCCGGAATACCAATGATTAATCTTACTCCATTGCCAGACTTATTTGGCGCATGATGGATAGGGGACAATCAATCACCTACTCAATTTTGATGGCTAGGTGATCACGATCACAGTGGCCATGCTTAAACGTCATTTCGATATGGAAGCGCACGCGGAAAAGCTGTAGCTCCCATTGAACAAGTATTGAAGAGTTTATTAGTGTGCTGAGAAGGAGGATACTGTAATTTACGGCCATTGATATCAAGCTTAAGGAATTCTTGCTTTTAGTGTACAGTGTCTGTGCTGACCTACTTCTTCTATGAGTTCAGTGGAATTAGATCACTACGGGGACTATCAAAGCCTCCTGAAGAATGGATAACTTTCTACAATTCTTATACAAATCGAATACCTTTTATTAAGGAAAAAGGATTTGAGTCGAGGAAGAGTAGAACTGTTGAAGGATTTTCCAACGTACTTAGCAGAAGATGCTATTTTTCTAACTTCACCCATTGCAATCCAATTGTAGATTCTCATTTGCTGAAAGGACTCAAGTTCTTCATTCCGTATTCAAATGTTTATAAAACAATTTTTTTCTTCTTTTAATTCCATTAATGAATACATTCCTTTAAAGAACTGCTTCAATGGATATTGTACTGCTTGGGATGGTTTAAAAGGCACAACAAAAAAGTTCGTTTATCCTGCATGTCATAAACGAGAAAGCAAGCGTTAGCGAATGAATAAATTGTTTGAATGACAACATGCATGCATGACATAAACGAATGGTGGATTATTAATGTTTCTTATTTATTGTTGTTGTTGTTATTTATGTAGTTGTTGTTGTTGTTGATGTTGTTATTGTTTTATATTGTAATGACAAGTGGATTTTGAAAATTTATTTCAAATTGATCACTTCGTTGCTTAATTTATTTACGTTTTCTTTATTCAAACTCAAGCATGATTTTATTTGTTGTTGTTGTTGGTGTTATTAGTGTTGTTGCTGTTGTTGTTTATGTTGTTTTTGTTGTTATTTAAATTTAAAATTACGCCATATGGGGTCTATATTTTCTTTTCTTCTTCATTTTTTTTTCAATTTGAATTCAAATTTAAATTTTCTTTTGATTTCCCTTGCCACTTTGAATGTGTGCGTGTGTGTTTCGTATGTGTGTGTGTATGTGTGTGTTTGTTTCATTTAAATTTTTCGAAAAACAATTTCATTGTAAATGCAATACTTCCGTGTATTATACATACGAACGTTATTTTGATTGTAACACGAACGTAATTTAATATTCTTATTTAGTGTACTGTACTGTACTGTATTGTATAGTGTGTATGATAGTATGATTATATAACGATTGTTAATGTTGCATGCAACAAAATATTGTTGTTTATAACCACTTCTTGTAATACATTGTCGTCTTATTTTCATGTATTGTTTCATTACAAGTAAGTTTATACGATTGCCGTTGTTGTTGCTGGTGTTGTGGTTTAATTTTAAAAAAATCAGAACCATTTGTTCAAAGTTTGTTCAAATTAAAGATTGAGGTTAACTACAGTTGTTATAAATGCATGTCTAGTTTGTTTATCTGCCACCAATTGTGGCATGTAACAAAAAGCCTTTTCGTTACTTCAACAAATTATGATTGAGTATATGGCGTAAGCGGGATCTCATTTCACTTAGAATTAGTTTTTAGTTGCATTAGGATTGCAATTGAATTGAAAATTTAAATTTTGTTTTCAGTTTCTTTAAAGCAACAAAATTTTCATTTTAGAATACTTGTAGGCTCCTGTTTACAATCATTATGAAGAAGTTATGAAACATTGTACAATTTGGTGGCAATTTTTTATCAATTCAAATTGAATTGATGAAGGAATTCGGCTTTTTATGCCTTTTTTCCTCTCATATTCCTATTGTTTCATTGTTTCCGCATGTTCTTATTGTTTCGCTTTCAAAACGAATAATTGGTCTGCTATAGCAGGTTCTATATTAAATGGGTTGCCATCAGTCTACGAAATCGTAGTATAGAAAAAATACTTTCTGTGGTAAACTATTAGGTTCCTGTAATGAATGTTATATTGAATCCTACTCCTAATGGCTTGGCTAATAATCAAAATGGCTAATTGGCCTGATATGCCTGCCCTTGATATTCGTCGCTGATGTTCTCCTCTGTCGATACCGACGGTCTACACTAATTTCTACGATTATTAAAAGAAGGATGAAGTATTTAAGCTTTTTAAATTTGAAATTTAAAGTTTGCAGTCAAAGCATCTTAAGAAATTTCCATTTTACTTTTGTATCAATGAAATGTTCTTTTGTCTTTTAGTGTCTAGGCACTTTGAAACATAGGTTAGCTTAGGTTGGAGTGGTAGCTTTGATGTCAAAGCTCACTTGAGCATCCATAGCGACCGGTTATGATGCCATGTTTAGATTTGGTGTTATATCCCCTTCGAACCCTTAAGCAGTATGCAATATATGGTGTCATCCGTCAAATTAAAAGTGTATTTTAAATACCAATCGCCTTTTTAAAGGCTTGTCATGGTGTCAAAAGCACATATTGACGAGTGTACCCTTGGATAGTCTGCTGCCAGAAATAATGCTTTTTAGGTTTGACAGGACTCACAGTTTAAAGTCGAATTCGAACAACAAATTTTTGAGAAACTTTTCATGATAATTTTATTTACTCTCCGAGTTTCTGTTTAAAGTCTACTGATAGAAAGCCGCCGAAGAAATATTTTTTCATATTTCGTTTTGTATGAGATGTTTGGAGACGGGACGGGAACCCTGGCCTCCCGTCTAATAAGCCAACAGACTGTCAACTGCGGACATTGACCACATGATTGGTAAGCCTTTCTCTTCACGGGACACTATGGTTTCACAGGCATGATCTAACATGGCTGTCCAATGATTATAAAAAATTATCTACTTTAACCATAGTCAGCATTAACTGGATTGATTATAGGTCACTGTTTCGTTAATGCTCATTGGAGGAAACTTTTGAGGAATGATATTATGGGGTTTTAACAGGCAAATAAATTCTTTTTCATTATTATGAGTACTTAATAATATAAAAGTAATCGTTAAGCTAAAGCGGCGATTATCCTACCTTTAACATTTAAACGTTACTTTATGTTTGAAGTTGCCATATCATATACTATTTTCGATATGGCAATTTCAAGTTTGAATAAAATGAGCATATACTACCGCTATTGCCACTGCGTTAAAAAAAAAACTTGTTAAATTGAGCAGTTTTATAGACTTCGTTCCGGCACTGTCACATTTTAATTTTATTTTATCTGTAAATCGTAATAGTGAAAATCAGTTAAAGGTAACATTATAGTTCGCTTTAGCTAAAGGTACCTTTAACTAAAGCCAAGTTTAACGGCAAATTATAATAATGGCTCTAAAAAGTCGTTCTGACATTATCTATCATTGTCAATGAACAGAGAAGAGCTCGCTGGATAGCTCAATACGTTTTGAGCAACATTTATAGTTACTCTTTGATTTGGATTTGAATTTCTGTAACAAATTTACCTTAATGCTTACAAATTTCCTTGGCAAACTAGCACCACGGCTCTAGCAGTGGGGCAACGCTGTTGTTCAATACCACTTTTTTGATGATGGATGAGGCAGATAGCGTCGTATATAATAGATAATACAATAGCATCAAACATCAATATTAACGTCATGAACATCACCTTTTCCTCTGCTCGTCGTTCCTACAAAGTAGAGTTAAAGATCAATTTCTCTTTACAATGCATACTGCTATACGAGAAAATTAAGTTGAACACAAAGATGAACGATTACTTGGAACAAGAGAGAGGTGGCTACGACATCAAAGGCACAGAGTTTGTAGAATAAGAACTGATTAGAAAACGGTTGTGATTATCGTTAAGGAGATAGTTCAACTAAAAATACTTCAAAATAAAGCTTAGAAAACTTTTCCACGAAGATGGTAGTTACGCTATCAACTTTCTATCACAACAAAATACCAGTGATTTAAGTAGCTTCCATCATCAAGTGTCCATCATTTTTATGAGACCAATGATAGCATACAATTTGGTCTGATTGGCACACATATAAAGGTAACAACGTTTAACGTTGAAAATATTAGAAGATTGTCGTTATAAATCTATGGATATTACAAGAAGGAAAGCCGCTTCTTTCCTAATCAACTATCGCAATTAGTCCTAATGTTTGGAACAGAGGAAATTACTTTTTTTTTTTGAATTACAAGGGTAACAGGATACTTCCCTCCTTTCTATACGTCATGTTGAATATCAAAGGTCACTATTTTGTTTTGAATTTAACACTAAACCAACCATGTATGGGTCAAATGACCCAAATTGTACTTCTTTTCAGAATTTCTTGAAAATATCATTATCACATCGCCATTTGCCTTTACGGCTTTTATTACAAAATACATCGAATGTGTTTTCCAAGATTTACTCTTCACTTCTTAATTGTTTTTACCGGGAAATATATGAAATCATATATATTATTTCTAAAGCACTTTTTTTATCGGTTGCAAATATCTCCCATACCACCGCATCAAATTTAATGAATGATATCTCATTTTAAAGCTTACATCTAACACTAATGGCGAAAAATAATTTGATATTGAAAAATTAATATTTTCATTGATAAAAATTATATTCTATATAGAACTGCCTAATAATACTGTTGTCATACATATAATTATATGTTTTTGTTCAAGTGTGCTAATACAGGGTCGCTTAATAATAAAGCAGTTCTACATAATATAGAGTATGTGTTAAAATCCATTCTGGCAATACCGCTATTTACTATAAGGCCGTTTATAACTAAGTCAGTTATATATTAAATGCATATTAAGTTGTAAAAAGCGGTTTAGGCAATACTTTGCAGTAGTTGTTATATCTAGGGCGATAAACAGAGTCGTTTAATTGTAATGCTACTCCACATAATAATATATAAATTTGTAAAAGCCATTTTGGTAATGTCGTTATTGTCATGGCATTATGTGTTTTATGAAGTGTAGTAATAACGTCCAACGTAAGAATATAAATAACATGGATTTGAAAAGACAAATGCAATTATAATGTTAATCAGAAATCTTAATGCTTAACAGGGGTTAATAAATGGTACCAGGCTTATCGTAACAAATTTGGGAGAGCATATCATATCAGCATAAATTATTCATACCGATAAAACTGTACTCATACCCCGAATCAACCTTACACCTTCTGCCTTTCCGAATGACACGAAAACAATTCCCTGTGAAAGTTGCTTTTGCTATGACGATAAACAAAGCACAAGGTCAAACCCTTAGAAAAGGTAGGATTCTATTTACTAGAACCGGTCTTTTCACATGGGCAGTCATACGTGGCTTTTTCTCGAGTGCGTACGTTTAAAGATATTTTTGTTTGTATTAATGATTCGTACGGGCAAAAAGTTTACGATGATCATGTCATTACCTCTAACATTGTATTCAAAGAAATATTGTAAAAGCATTTAAACATATATACGAGTATGTATGTATGTAAATATGTATGTATGGTTCCTAATATTTTTATACTTTTAATAAAATTTCTATTAATTATTTTCATTTTATGTTACAAAAATGACGACTAACGGTGCGAAATATTCGCACGGACCATCTAGTCTACCTTAAATACCGCAAGGGGGTCATTTCATCCCCTTTGGTAGGAATAGGAATACAAGAAGTATCGGTAGGTTTAGAGTTAAATAAAAAATCTTCTCAAATTTCAATAAGCATTGGCCACTGTCTCTCTCTCTCTATCTCTTACCATTAAACTGTGAAATGAAATGCCCAAATGAAGTTTATTTTGTGAATTTTATACCGGAAATCATTGAAATAAGCAACAACAACAATATCAACATTAACTAAAGGCGGCCAATTTGTTTAATTTTTACTCCACTTTCTTAATGGACTTTCCTTTCCTTTCATTCAGTCACTCTATTTATATAAAGAAAGAAAAAAAATATCCATCAACCGTGTGGTTTTCCTAAACGGACTACGAGGCAAAATAAGTACCAGAAATCAAATAGTGAAACAGAAACTGAAACCATCAATTAAATTTCCACTGACACATGTGACACATTTCAAGTGTTTCGAGTTGAATTGAAAAACGTTTTTTGTTTTTTTTTTGCTTCCAATGATTTAATTTTCAATTTTATTGTGTTTCAATTTCGTTTTTCAATATTGAATTGAAATTTCCTTTTTTAGTTTTCTAAACAAAATTAGTTTTTATGATTAAAAAATGCATAGAGAACGGTAAACAATCATCGTCTCTACTACTCAGTATTCTACTCAGTATGCACTAGATATCGCATATATTGCGGGTTCTTGTTCTTATGAAAATAAAAGACAATCTCTGAAGTGATTTGTTTTAGTTGAAACATTAAAAAATAAATAAAATCGAAATTAGTATTGTTTTTCAACTCTTTGAAGCTAACAAATACGGACGAATTTTCTATTTTCTAATACTGCAAACAGTTTATAAAAGAATGCATTCATTTTCCTTTGGCTATCTTTCGTTTGAGATCTTTGCAATAGACACATAGAACGGTAAAAATGCCTGCCAGTATTAGGCAAAAGTTTTATTAACTGTTTAAAATTAAGTAGACCACTAGATAGTATTTTGGTTCGAAACCCTGCTATGTTATCTGGAATAAAAAATATTTCTTTCCCGAACATCCTCCACCAGTCCCCTGTCATAAACTCTGAGGGCAAATAAAATTGTTTTAAAATGTTTCTCAAAGATTGTTGTAGGGACCCCACTCACCGATGAAGTTAACACACACACACGCTATGGGTGGATTAAGAAGCTAGGTTGTAATCCTGACTAAAGGCTTGTAATGATCAATTAAGTAAGTCACCTTCCCCTATATGCCCCAACTGTGTAGATAAAGATTGAGAGTTGGTAGAATCGTGTCTGCTCCAACAAATTCATTAGATACTCAGTAAATCCCTGTAAGCAGTAATCCATATTAGAGAGACAGAAAATTGCCGCAAGAATCGTTCAAAAGAGTTAGGGCCTGAAGGTTTCATCTGAAAGAAATGCGATTGAGTCTTGTCTTGTCTGTTATGATAAGGGACTACCTAAGAATGATGAACTAAAGATTACGCCATTACGCACACAAAATTAAAACTTTCTGCGCATGTTGAATCAATGACGTCACGAAAATTGTTTTCCTATTGGCCAATGATAATGCAAGTTATATTACAGGGCTGCCAACTACTTTCGCGTAGTGCATACACTTTTCAGAAGAAATGTTCATTTCCATATATGAAAAAGACTTGGAAACCTTTAACATAACTCAATAACGTCATCTAACGGGAAATTATGCACAAGGCGTTATCTTTAGTTTATCATTCTTGGTATTACTGATCACACCTTAGTTCTCTAGGTTTAGTTTGCTTCAATAAGAGAGCCAGTGCAAGAAATCTGTAAAATTTTTCCGATTGGTTCTCTATTTTAATTCAGAATTTAAGTGATCCTGCGAGGTTTTTAAGAGTCTTTAAATTCACCATTGAAATGAATCCATGCTGGTTTGAGTATTGACTAAGTAAGGGCACATAATTAGGTTTTAATTTAGAACTACAGAGTGCCAGACTAAGGGCCATTATTACAACTTATCGTTAACTAAAGGGAGAATTTTAACGGCCCGATAAATTCTTTTTCATTATTACGAGTACCCAATAATTTAAAAGTGAGCGTTAAGCTAAAGGGAAGATCATCCTACCTTTAACATTTAAAGGTTACTTTCTGTTTGAACTTGCCATACTATATACTATTTTCGATATGGCAACTTCAAATTTAAACAAAATGAGCATATACAAAAAAAAAAAAACGAAGTCTGATGATGCCACTACGTTAAAAAAAAAACTTATTTAATTGAGTAGTTTTATCGACTTTGCTCCGGCACTGCCATATTTTTGAAAAAGTTAATTTTGTTTTATCGGTAAGTTGTAATAACCAAAATAAGTTAAAGGTAACTTTGCCGTTCACTTTAGCTAAAGGTACCTTTAACTAACGCCAACTTTAAGGGTAAGTTGTAATAATGGCCCTAAGGCCTCTTTAAAGGGAGGATTTTAACAGGCAGATAAATTCTTTTTAATTATTATGAGTACCCAATAAGATAGAAGTGATCGTTAAGCTAAAGGAAAGAATATTTAAAGGTTACTTTATATTTGAGTTTGCCATATCGTATACTATTTTCGATATGGCAACTTCAAATTTAAACAAAGAGAGCATATACCGCTGTTGCCAGTGCTTAAAAAAAATACTTGCTTAATTGAGCAGTTTTATCGACTTTGCTATGGCATTGCCATATTTGAATTTTATTTTACTCGTAAGTTGTAATAACGAAATTAAGTTAAAGGTAACTTTACAGTTCACTTTAGCTAAAGTTAACTTTAACTAAACCCAAGTTTAACGGTAAGTTGTAATAAAGGCTCTTATTTAAGTGTTGCTTGCTATTGTGCATTTAATTGATTCTTTTAAGACTCTGTTTCATATTCTGCTACACCGGCACCTTTTCAAATTGTGTGATTTAGAGTGAACATTGAAAGAGAAGAAATGAAAAAACCACACACAATAAATGAAAATAAAATTAAAATTAAAACAATAAGACAAATAATACGGAATAAAATACTCACAATAAAACCAAAAAAAAAATTAAAAAAAATTTAAAAAAAACGAAAACGAGAATGAAAATGAAAATAAGAAGAGGCGACAACATCTCAAAACCTTTGTATGGGGTCAGAATTTTCGAATGGCTAAACAAGTGTAGCAGCGGCACTACAAATTTATGATGCTTGTACTTCGGAATCAATGATCATAATAATGCCTGACAATGATGCTGATGCTGCTCATGTTTATTTTAATTTTTTTTTATTTTTTTTTTATAAATTCAATAATATTTGTATTTAAAATTGTACGTAGTATGTCATGATAAAAAACAATTTTTCTTCGACATACTATAACCACATACACCATACCATACTTACGATAGGTTATCATAAATAAAGAGGAAATTTTAAATGTTTTTCTTGAAATTATTGTTTGGCGTTCATAAATTATTTCAATTGAGCTATTAAGAGTAGAAAATTGAAATTTGTTTATCATTAAAGAGCATATGATAGGTAGGAATACAGATTATTGAAGAGGGGGAGTTGAAAAACAATAAGTCATGACAATTAGGGCCATTATTATAACTTAGGGCCGTTAAAGTTGGGTTTAGTTAAAGGTAACTTTAGCTAAAGTGAACTTTAAAGTCACCTACATACGAGATCGTGAGCTTATTTATGATACGAGCCAAAGGCGAAGGAGAAAACAGGTTACGTTTGGTGCAGCTCAAGGATCAATTCTTTGTCCTGACCTATGGAACATAACATATGATGACATCTTTCATATTGGGATGCCAGATGGCGCACATTTTGTGGGATAAGCCGATGACGTTGCGGAAATAATTGTGGCTCGGAATGTCGAACAGGCTATAAGGAAGTTCAACCAGATAATAATAAGAACGAAGTCATGGCTAGAGGACAGAGGGCTTAGACTTGCAACGGAGAAAACAGAGTTGATACTTCTTGCGAAGAAGTATACACCACCATGACATGCGACACCACTCTGATGATGCGGAAAGTGGTCAACTACCTTGGCATTCGATTGGACTCCAGACTGACGTTCTGGCCTCAAATACAACTCGCTGCAACGAAAGCCTTTAAGGTTACCTCCTTGCTTAGCATAATCTCCAACAGGTAGCCGGGAACTATGAACTTTGTTCTCAATACATCAAATACATCAATCCACAGGAGGCTGTTGAACGCATTGTGGATATCATGGCCAGTATTGATTAGGGCTTACTGCTTTGCAGTTTAAGTATACGTTCTGCTTGTCACTTCTCTAGTTTTAGCCAGATTTGCTGCTTTCTCTTATCTCTATTCGACATGAAACAAATTCGTATTAAACGGATTACATACATAATTGGCCATTACAACCCTTCAGCCAGATACGACCTATCTTCTCACACCACTTTTGTTGTGTGCGTTAATTTTATAAATGAGTGGCGGGACCTACAGTTTAAAGTCGACTCCGAACGACAAATTTTTTGAGAAGCTTTTCATGGCAATTGTTACTCTCAGAGTCTTTGCCAGAAATCTGCTGAGAGGAAGTCGCCGAAGAAATATTTTTCGTTTTGATGTCTGACCTGGGATTCGAACCCGGGCCTTTCGTCTAATAAGCCTACACACTACCTAGTAGACCACGGCGACTTCACCGTATTAAACGGATTCCAAAAAATAAAAAAAAAACGACAATTCGGTGATTATGCCACTTTGGGCTATGATTTCCGCTTTGCTGTTTCCTGGAATTTTTGACGCCGTAGTCTAATAGGTATTATGTTGGGCTGTTAGATGTGAGTCCTCGGTTCGAATCGCGGGTCAATTATTTCTCACAAAACGAAATACAAAGAAAAATATTTCTTCGGTGATTTCATCTCAGCAGATTTCAGGGGAATGAGTAACTAGTTCCCGACTGAGGGATTGTAATGACCAATTATGTATGTACGTACGTATGTTTGTATGTTGCATAGTAGGTAGTACGTTGCTGGTTCAACCCCTGGCTCCGACATATGAAAAATATTTGTTAGGCGACTCCTGCTCAATTGTCTTCTGTTAGAAATTTCAGAGAGTAAATAAAAATTGGAAAGAAAAGTTTCTGAGGTTCCTTTACTCATCTATAAAATTAACACTTACAATAGGGGTGGCGTGAGAAACCTGGTTGTAGATCTTTTTTTTTATAAAACTAGCACTCAGGGGATGAGCCCTACTCATGCAGTGCATTGTGCAGGTTTTTTAGGAAAGGTGGAAAGAGAGAGGGAAGATGCGAACGGTAAGGAAACGAGTTGCTGCTGGTGACTATAAAATGGCCAGTGCTATACCTCCGCCATTAGACAGTCTACAGCAATCGTCCCTAAGAAGCCCGCAGTTTCTCACACCACTTATGTTGTGTGTGTTAAAGTCGATTTTTGATAAACAAGAAGAGAAAAGTTGTAATGAGCAGTTAAGTAAGTAAGTAATTTTCTTGGGGCCATATTGTAAAAACCTATCGTTAAATTATCAAAAAATTTCCTTAAATTTCCCCTGAAGCCAATAGATTTTGCAATAATCTTTAGAGAAGTCCGTATATCCGATAAGATTCTCTAGCTGTTGGTTCAAATGATCGTTCGGTATCCCTATTGCAAGAACTATGCCTCAACCTACAGCTCCTCTATTGCCTCAAGTTATTATTTTATTTATTTATTTATTATAATTTACATAGCACAACAAGATATGAATCTTATAAGTGACAGTGCCATGTTAGGAATCATTAAGATTCAAAAATTAATAGTGAAACAAAAATACATTAAACAATTTAAAGAAAAAAATATAATATAAAGAAAGTAAAAAATTAAAAAAGTAAGTAAGTAAGTAAATAAGTGAGTTGAAAATATTAAAAATAGAATATTAAAAAAAAAAGTTACCATTTACAAAAATTAGTATAAAAAAAACTGGAAAATAAAAACATATCCTATATAAAGCTATAAAATAAATCACAAATAGTAAAAAATTTTACTCATGAAAATAATTTGAATAACTAATTCTTGAACGCATTTGCATTGCCTAAATTCTGGATGTAATTTGGTAGGGAATTCCAAAGACTAGTGGTGTGTATAAGAAACTGTCTCTGAGATAAAAGAGTCCTATATCTTTGCCGCGGTAGGATCTAGCAAATTTAATTCGACAAAATAAATATTCCGGCCGTCCCGTGTAAATTATCTTATTAAGTAGAATAAGGTACCAAATTTTTAGGAGATTATCAAATTTTACATTAAGAATCCGGCAAGCCAAATGGGAAATGTGATCACGACGCCCCTTCTGAAAGACATATCTAGCTATGTTATTAAATGCCAAGTTAAGTCTACGTTTATCATCACAATCGCAGTTTGCGAAAGTTTCACACCCATACAAAAGTACCCGAATTAATTACGTTCTGGCAAGTTGCATACGAATGACAAAAGGTGTCGAATCAATAACAGTCCACAAGTTCCTAAGCATACTATAAATTCTACCTACAACGGCACCTATATGGTTAGACCACGATAAACTGCCATTAAAGACAATACCTAGATTTTTCGCAGATTTGACAAAGTCAATCTTATTTCTCCTGATGCATAATTCAGGCATGACAAATGATCTGTCGGTTCTCGAAAGTATAATACATTTAGACTTGGAGGGATTGATGCAAAGACCATTAGCTGAGACCCAGTTGTCAATCCTTACCAAAACACTATTAATATAGTCCAAACAAGAATCAATATTCTCCCTTGGAGTACTAGTATAAAGCTGCACATCATCAGCATACATATGAACATTACAGTGAATCAAGACATCCGGTAAATCATTTATATACATACAAAATAACAGAGGCCCAAGTATTGACCCTAATATTAAGTGGATTTGAGATATTGACATTAAGATGAACTTTTCGAATTCAGCAAATAAGAATAGATAAGGTTACAGGCAGAATTTGAGAAATAAAACAGCTTCCGGAGCTTTTTCAAAAGAACTTCGTGATCGGTTGGGTCAAAAGCCTTAGTGTGATCAAGCAGAACCAAAAACGCTACACTATTTTCATATAGTTTCGACCTAAGATCTTCTACAACATTTATTAGAGCTGTAGTACAACCTCTACCTTTCATAAATCCTGACTGACTAAGGGTAAAGTAATGGTGACTCTCCAGGTAATCAGTGATCTGTCTGGCCATTATATTCTCCATTACCTTGGACAAAAAAGGGAGGATAGCAATTGGCCTGAACTCGTTGTTCGTTTTGGGAAGGGTAATGATTTTTGCCAGTTTCCAATGTTCATTAAAAGTTGGTGCGGCACACCACTGCATTTTAGAGCAGTCAATACTTCCGATACGATAGCCTTTATTGGATGAACTGTACCTTTTGGCTGAGGATAGATGCTTGAACTCACTGTTCCCTTCTGCCTAAACTTATAAGAAAAAATTCGTTCATAGTTGTTGAAGAGGCGCGTCACCCCATTATCTATTCGCGCTTATCTTTAAGTCGTTCCTAGACTTTCTCGAGAAGTACGATGGAGTTAAAGATACCAGACTTTATTGACCCGCCTAAAATTCTCTGCAGTTGATTTGGAACACGTAATGCACTTGCTATGCAAAGAGTACGTCTAATCAAATCAATTTTGGTCCGTGAAATCTCTTGAAATATAGAAAATTGGCTAACAGACGAGCACTATTCTTACGTAAACCACAGACGTTCTATAGCAACTAAATTACGGTAAAAACTGGCAAAAGATCGGCGATATTATTGGCAAATGCTTTGTTGTTTAAAAAATTTTATTAAAAATCGTGAAAATAAAACATTTTTTTATATGAACGAATACAAAACAAAAACCTCTTCTGTGACAACATCTGGAAATGGCAGAATGTCGTGTAGGCTTTAATTTTTATTTTTTTGTCTTGAACAATTAAAATGTAAAATTACTTGAACAGCATACATGGCCGAAGCGACATCCATTGTTTAAAACGGTTTAATACACTCTATATAAGCGTGTGGAAATGTTTAAACCTTAATTGTAGTGGGAATACTCGTAGAAGCACACACACACATGTCTACAATATTCTGTTATGCTTTTACAGGCACCCACTTTCACAAAATCTCTCCTTTCTCTCTCATCTTGTCTTGCAAAAATATTTCAACAGACGATATCAATGAAAAATACTCTCATTATGTTGAAAAATACAAAAATTTCCTGTATTTATATGAATGTGCATGACTGTTTGCGTAAGTGTGTGTATTAAAGAGTTAAGGAAATTTCATTTTAAAACACACACAGTTATATCAGAAAAACAATAACAAAATTCATTTATTCAACTGTTATGGAAACATAATAACAGAAACAACAACATCACCTACATTGTGTTATAAATGTTTGTCATTGAAGTTTCATCAAAAGGTTAAACAGCCGAACCTAAATAATAATAAACCATTGCCATGTAAGAGTGCATACAAATTTACTCCTTTCTTATTACAGCATCAGCAGCAACTGCAGCAGTTCACTCGTTAGTCCACTGTCGTGTCTCTTATGGTCATTGTTGTTATACTCTTCGTTTGACATTGCCATTGTACTGTCGTTGTTATTGTTAAACTTGCAAATGATGTTCTTTTTATACACACGCATACTATCACCCATACTTGGTAAGTATTATTGTTGTTTGTGTTATTAAAATTATAAATTTTTGTACGACGTATTATTTGAAATTATTGTTCGTAATACGTTCGGCATACCATACATGTCTGTGACAGTTTGTTATTTCGTTTTTTTTTACTTGTGTACTTGCCAGTGTATGTGTATTGTTGCTTGACCAACCAACCAACCAACCAACTCAGTCAATGTTGATCACGTTTTAATGGTAATAATTTTTATTAAAAAGAACAACAGGATATCAAATGATTTTTAAATATACAACAACACTTGCTGGTATGTTAGATGTTAAAAGAGAGAGAGAGAGAGAGAGATAGGCGACAGAGTGCAACAGGCAAAGAGAATGGTTTTTGTGTGTATGAAATGAAGTAAATTGTTTGATTTTTAATGCTTAATGTGGGTGTTTATGGAAATGAGTATATGTTTGTTGTTTTTAAGCATTGTAAGTACACACGTACACACACACACATACAATGTTATGTTCTTTTTTAATATGTAAACTTTAAAGAATCCTTTTTAATTTTTATTCTTATGTCAGCCTTAAAATATGTTACAGTTTCTGTTTTGTTTGTCGCTGTTATTGTTTTATTTGTTTGAGTGCAAATTGATTAATGGCGTTCGGAATTTTTATTTTTTCTTCATTGCCTGTGTAAGCAGACTAAGGCACAAAGAGAACATGATAAAAATGTGAGTGTATATGTGAGAGGAATGTGTATAAGCTAGAAGAAAATTGTTAGTAATATTTTCAAGTGTAATCTAATAATATGTTTATCTGCAAATGCTTAAAAACTACGTATTTAACTTGACAAATTTTCTTCCAAAATTAGTGAATTTCATTAGAAAATTGTGAGCAGTACTGTAATTTTTCTTTGGGTGTATCGTTTTAAAAAGAAGCGACAAGAACCTGCTTCGTCTGAATGCATTCATTTTTACGCTCTTTTTAACGAACATTGTTAAAGTTCGTGCCCTATGTGTATATAAAGCCGAAGATGATCTTCCTCTGAGGGACATTGGTGGTAAGAGCTTGCGAGTGTAATTAACAGTAGAATAAGAAAATGAATTACCAGTTTATATGACAGCATTTGGATTGTTGACGACCATGTGAATTCAATTCGTGCCTCAACTATATGTTAAGGTCATGGGAAATATTGAAAACCCTTAGCTAAAAGGTGGGCCATTTATCGTTTTAAATTAAACCATCAGTTATATTGAATCTGCCATGTTCTGTTACAAAATCCTGTATATTATCTTTACTGAACATAATGAACTGATTTACCCTTGAGCAACATTGGGATTTATTGGGTCAAGGAGAAATTGCACGGTGATATCGATTTTTCCAAACAAAATCGTCTTTTTCATAACGATGGGTATGTTAATAAGCAAAATTACTGTATTTGGGACTCAGACAACCCACATGTGGTCTTACAGAAGTCAGTGCACCCATAACGAACGACTGTTTAGTGCGGTGTGTGAGGCGCTGGCATCATTGGCCTATATTTCATTGAAAATGAGGATGGCCCAACCATTACGGTTGGCAATGGATACACCTAACGCATCGTTTTAACCGACTTTTTCTGTCTGCTCTTCATGGCATTGATGTGAACGATGTTTGGTTTCAACAGCAGGGTGTAACTTGCCATACATCTCAAGCCACAATCGATTTATTGCATCGAACGTTTGATGGCCATTTAATTAACCGATATGATGATATTAATTGGCAGCCAAGAAGCTTAGATTTGATACCGTTGGACTATTTTCTGGGTGAAGCGTCGTTAAAGAAAAGTGTTATGCCGTGGTCTAGTAGGTAGTGTGTTGGCTTATTAGACGAAAAATATTTCTTCGGCGATTTCCTCTCAGCAGATTTCTGGCAAAGACTCTGAGAGTAAAAAATTGCCATGAAAAGCTTCTCAAAAATCTGTCGTTCGGAGTCGACTTTTAACTGTAGGTCCAGCCACTCATGTATAAAATTAACGCACACAACGTAAGTGGTGTGAGAAGCTGGGTCGTAATCCTGACAGAAGGGTTGTAATAGCCAATTCTGTATGTATGTTAAGCCTATAAACCAGAGGCAATTGAGTATTTGGAGGCCAACATCCGCAAGGTAATTGCAGAGACACTACCCCAATACACACGAAAAAGTTTATGAAAATTGGTCCAATCGAATGAGTTCTTCTGAGGCCAGCCAAGGCAGGTATATGAATGAAATAATATTTCATTTCCAAACGGAACAATTGTACTTCGCAAGAGAAACAAAAATTTAGCAAATTTTCAAATTGTTTTTATTTTATTGCATTTTGAAATTGAAACTTTATTTTCCCCACCCTATAAAATTTATCAGCAAGCCATTGAAGATTGATCCATTCACTGTAAGCATTCATGTTTTCAGTTGAAAAACCCATAAGTATGCGATTCTTCTTTATCAAAATGTTTGTAGGTCTATCCTTCCCCTCACTTTCACCCTCTATTAATTGCAATTTACGTTTACGTTTTGCATTTGTTTCTTCTTCTTCTTCAGCTGGTTTAAAAGACCGGAATTGTTTTTTTAAATTTTAAATTTTATTTACTTTCAGCATTTCCTGGCTTGGTTTTGTTTCCTCTTAAAATACAGTAAGACCCCGCTTAACGCGGGGAATAGGTTCGAATAAGTTTTAGCGTTAAACGAAACAGCATTAAATGAGGCAGCTTAGCGATGACGTAGTGCACCACTTTTTGGTTAGTACATGGCCGTTTCATTTGCAACCGCGTAATACTGAAGCAGCGTTAAGCGGGGTCTTACTGTACCCTGTTATCCAGTTACGACAGTTATTTTCTATTCGTATACGTAACTGTGCATGGGCCAGTAACTGTGACTGTGACTGTGTGTGTGTGTATGTAAATATTTGCATCTCTGTTTACATTTGAGAGTGCGTGTAAATAACACTAAAGGATCTATTTCCTAGTAATTGTTAACAGTTGTTGTTGTTGTTGTTGTTGTTTAGTAAATAAATTCCTTTATAACTGCAGTTACTGCAATAAGCCTTACTACTCGTACGAACTGTAACTAACTGGTGTTTACAATGTCAGCCCATATAAAAAGAATCGAGTTACAACTACAAGTAAAAATAGGTGAAAATGATGAATTAAATTAAGAATAAAAGAAAAGTAAATAAAATGAAGGATATTAAGGAAGGAGAAATTAAATTTCTTAGTGAAAATGTTTTATAAAGCAGTATTAGGCTTAAAAAAGAAGTCGCCATAGTGTAATAGGTAGTGTAATGGCTTATTAGACGTAAAGCCAGGAATCGAGCCCCAGGCCAGACATCAAAACAAAATACAAAAAGAAATTATTTCTTCGGCTATTTCTTCTCAGCTGATCTCTGGCAAAAACTCTAAAAGTCCACTTTAAACTGTAGGTCCCGCAATTTATGTCTAAAATTAATACTCACAACATAAGTAGTGCGAGAAACTAGGTCAATAATCCTAACTCAAGGGTTATAATGACCAATTATGTATGCATGTATAAACGATATCAAGAAAGAAAAAATTAATTTCTTATTGAAAGTGTTTTACAGTGTATACCAGTATTGAGCTTAAATTGTTCAGACAGGTTTTGTAGAGCTTCCATTTCGATAGGAATTTTTACTGGAATTTAAGAATTTCAACGGAGGTTGAACCATATCTGGTGAGAAAATCGGTTATGTACGAAGCAAAGAGGTGTAGTTGTGAGCCACGCCTAAACGTAATTAACAACAAAAATACGTGATTTTCGGTCTATTTAGATCGAGAATAAGACTCAAGTCGCCGTAGTCTAATAGGTAGTGTGTTGGCTTATTAGACGTGAGGCCATGATCTCCAACAAAACTAAATAATTCTTCGCCGACTTCTTCTCATCAAATTTCTGTCAAAAGCTCTGAGAGTGGAATCATCTGTAATACTATCAGAAGGAATCAAATATATATTATTTCTAAAGCACTTTTTTTGTCGGTTGCAAATATCTCCCGGATTACCGCATTAAATTTAATGAATGATATCTCATTTTAAAGCTTATATCTAATACTAATGGCAAAAAATAATTAGAAATTGAAAAATTAATATTTTCTTTCAAAAAAATTATATTTTATATAGAACTGCATGATAATACTGTGTGGTAATACAGGGTCGCTTAAAGGTAATTCAGTTCTACATAATATAGTATGTATTAAAATCCATTCTGGCAATACCGCTATTTACTATAATGCCGTTCATTACTAAGTCAGTTATATATAATATGCATATTAAGTTGTAAAAAGCTGTTTTGGCAATACTTTGCAGTAGTTGTTAGATCAAGTGCCAATTGATCAAGTCGCTTAATTGTAATGCTACTCCACATAATAATATATAAAGTTGTAAAAGCCATTTTGGTAATGCCGTTATTGTTATGACGTTGTTTGTTTTATAAAGTGTAGTAATACGGGTTAATAAATGGTACCAGGCTAATCGTAACAAACTTGGGAGAGCACATCATATCAGCAAAAATTATTCATAACGATAAAACTTTACTCATACCCCGACTCAACCTTACACCTTCTGATCCAACTGTGCCTTCCGAATGACACAAAAACAATTCCCTGTGAAAGTTGCTTTTGCTATGACGATAAATAAGGCACAAGATCAAACCCTTCAAAAGGTGGGATTGTATTTACAAGAACCGGTCTTTTCACATGGGCAGTTATACTTCGTTTTTTCTCGAGTGTGTACGTTTAAAGATATTTTTGGTTGTGTTAAGGATTCGTACGGGCAAAAAGTTAACGATGATCATGTCATTGCCTCTAACAATGTATTCAAAGAAGTATTATAAAAGCATTTAATAAATATGTAGAGATGCGATTGAGTCTTGACTGTCAGTATAGCTGGATATGTTAAGAGATGTAATTGAAGACTATCCACTCAGAATCAGTTTCGCAGAATATTTCATGGCCATTATATCGGCCGGAGCCGAAGAGATACGTTAAGATTAAGGCCTTGAGAAAAAATGCCACAAACTACAATTATTTTGGAATCGTCTATATAGGCTTTCACAGAGACCTTGAGGCTACCGATATCGAGGAACCAGTCCTTCTTACATAGAATTCTAGAGTAAATTCTCCTAGTTAGGCTAGCTTCATAATCGGTGTGGTAGAGCACATATTCTACTATCTAACCTGTAATAACAATGAAAGCTGATTAAGTATAAAAGAAATGAACTTTGTAAAGGCAATGCGCATTGCCCCAGAAATCTATGTAGCAGGAAATCTCTTTATTTTATCAAAGACCTTTACATTGTAATTTTAATTGAGGGCAGTTCACTAGAACAAAACTCCATAAAGAAGGAAACCACAGAATATACGTGAGTGGCGGGACCTACAGTTTGAAGTCGACTCCGAACGACAAATATTTGAAGCCCGAGTTCAAATCCCATGGCCAGACATCAAAACAAAATACAAAAAAATATATCTAAGGCGAGTTCCTCTCAGCAGATTTCTGGCAAAAACTCTGAGAGTAAATAAAAATTGCCGTGAAAAGTTTCTAAAAAAAAAATCTGACGTTCGAAATCGACTTTAAACTGTAGGTCCCATCACTCACGTATAAAAATTAACACACAGAACATAAGTAGTGTGAGAAACTAGGTCAATAATCCTGACTGAAGGATTGTAATAGCCAATTATGTATGTATGTATGTATAATTGATAAACAAACAAAAATTTCAAAAAGAAACGACGAGAACCTGCATCACTGAAAGCTGACATACAACTGAATGCATTTTTACCGTCTTTTTAACGAACATTATTGATGTTCGTGCTTTATGTGTGTAAAAAGCCGAAGTTGACCTTGCCCTGAGGGACATTGGTGCATATGATTGAATATTTTTGTAATTTGCAACAGTAATTTGAAAGAAGGAAAACTATTGAAATAGTTTGTTTATTCAAAACAAGTACAGTGTACTCGCAAAAACGTAAACACTCGATCAATTATACACCCAAAGAAAAATTACAATAGGATTCACAATTTTCTAATGAGATATGAGCACCATTTTTGGAAGAATATTTGTCATGTTAAATACGCAGTCTTTTTCTATATTTTCCACTACGTATACATATTATTTGGTTGCACTTGAAATTATTACTAACAATTTTCCCCTGGGGTTAATCCACTTACATTTTTATCATGTTCTCTTTGCTGACGTCTGATCATATACTGTACATCCCACTGTGTGTATTTTATGTTTAAAAAAACTCTTTTAAAAATTTCTCTCTCTCTCTTTTCTCTCTTTTTTTTTTTTTTTTTTTTTTTTTTGCAAATATCCTATTTAACACTGCAAATATTCTCTTTATATTTCAGTTTTACTGTTTAGCTTGTAGGTTTTTTTTTTCGTTTGTATGTGTCCATTTTTAAGTGTCCACACACTATCTTATGAACAAATAAAACGCACGTGTTGCATTTTTTTGCTTTGTTTATATTGCACTGCTCTTTATACATGTGTGTATACGTATGTGTATTTGTTATTGTTTTTATTAACACAGACAACATGGGTTTTTATTGTTCATTTGTTTACAAACATTTTCTAGAGATAACCAACCATTGTTGTTGTTTAACATTTTATTCTTTCTAATGGCGCTCATTCACTCTCTCTCTCTCTGACGTTGCTTTGTAATGCACTTGTTTTTGTTTACATTTCTTTTCATTGTTATTTTTGTTGTTGTTGATTGTGCTCGGCTGTTGTTATTTTAATAACACCTAAAGTCATTGTACACTGTACAGTTAGACAGTTTTGTGTTGTGCTGTGTTGTGTTGTGTTGTTGTCATTAACAAGGCAATGAGTTTCACAAAAAATAAATAAACGAAACAGGTTTTACTTACATAAACCGACGAATATTTATACGAACGTATGTATCTATGTGTGAGTGTAAGGCCTGTATTGTTGAATTTTCTCCTGGCTGCTATGTGCATGTGCCTTTTTGTTTTGTTTTGTTTTGAAAAGAGCCATTGTTTGTGGATAAACACATACATATGCATATACACTCGGCTTAGTGGCTAGTTCGTGTGGTGTTCTCATGTTAAAATTTTTGCATGGCATGAATGTTATTAGTGTGTTGGTGTCTGCATAGGCATCTCTATGAGGGATAAGCGATGAGGGATGAGTGTGTGTATGCATGTTTATTTTGTTTATTATGCGAGTTTATTTGTTATAAAAATCCTTTCAACTTTTTAATTGTTTACATCCAAAATTTTCACATCCTTATATCCTCTCCTATATCCACACACATACTAGCATTCATACATATTTGTGCACTGTTACAGACTGTAAACACATCCTTCAACATTGTTGCTGCTGCTGTTGCTGCTGTTGTTGAATTTGACCCATCACCACTGCACTAACATTGTGACCTCAAGTTTGTTTATATTTTTACATTTACGTTTACATTCCCGTTTGTTTTCATTTAAAAAAAAAATTCCCTTTAAGGATTTTAATACTGTTTAAATACAGTTAGAGTTACATTAGCTATCCCTTTCTCTTTTTCTCTTTCTGCATAACATATTTGTAACGTATTTTTACTAAAAATTTCCCAAACTTGTTAGTTTTATACACACACACACACACACGCTTATATAAATTACTTTCTCTTTGTTTGCTTGAGTAGGTGTACGAGTATCTTCTATTCCAATCGAATCGAACATGTGTTTATTAATGACAATGACAACGATGATGATGATGATGATGATGACGATCACGATGAGAATTTATTGAATTTTCTTCTTCTATTCGTTCATATTGTTTTTGTTAGTGTTGGAAGGAATGCAGGAAATTTGTTGAGATTACAATACAAGTGCTTAACTGAAGTACAAATAAACCCGTAATGTTTTTTTATTTTTTTAAAATAATTTATGGAAATTTTGAAAGAATTTTTTTTAATTTGTTTGGGTTTGATGTTATAGTTTGAACATATTTTTGTTTTTAAATTAAATTTTTTAAATCAAAACACCTGGTTTGTTTCGAAAGGGGCATTTTTAGGGGAATTTAAGATTTTGAAGAGGCACTTTTTACAATCTCATATCAAATATTTAAAAAAACATAATATATATTATTTCTAAAGCACTTTTTTTTGTCGGTTGCAAATATCTCCCATACTACCGCATCAAATTTAATAAATGATATCTCATTTTAAAGCTTATATCTAACACTAATAGCGAAAAATAATTAGAAATTGAAAAATTAATATTTTCATTGATAAAAATTATATTTTATATAGAATTGCATAATAATATTGTTGTCATTATGATTACAGTTATACATAATATAGTATGTATTAAAATCCATTCTGGCAATACCACTATTTACTATAATGTCGTTTATAACTAAGTCAGTTATATGTAATATGCATATTAAGTTGTAAAAAGCTGTTTTGGCAATACTTTGCAGTACTTGTTAGATCAACAGGGTCGCTTAATTGTAATGCTATTCCACATAATAATATATAAAGTTGTAAAATCCATTTTGGTAATGTCGTTATTGTCATGTCATTGTTTGTTTTATGACGTGTAGTAATACGGGTTAACAAATGGTACCAAGCTAATCGTAACAAACTGGGGAAATCACATCATATCAGCAAAAATTATTCATACCGATAAAACTGTACTCATACCCCGAATCAACCTTACACCCTCTGATCCAACTTTGCCTTTCCGAATGACACAAAAACAATTCCCTGTGAAAGTTGCTTTTGCTATGACGATAAACAAAGCACAAGGTCAAACCCTTAGAAAAGGTAGGATTGTATTTACCAGAACCGGTCTTTTTACATGGGCAGTCATAACTGGCTTTTTCTCGAGTGCGTACGTTTAAAGATATTTTTTGTTTGTATTAAGGAATCGTACGGGCAAAAAGTTAACGATGATCATGTCATTACCTCTAACATTGTATTCAAAGAAGTATTATAAAAGCATTTAAACATATGTACGTGTATGTATGTATGAAAATATGTATGATGATATCATGATTTCTAATATTTTTATACTTTTAATAAAATTTCTATTAATTATTATCATTTTATGTTACAAAAATGACAACTAACAGTGCGAACTATTCGTACGGGTGATCTAGTATATATTATTTCTAAAGCACTTATTTTTTGTCGGTTGCAAATATCTCCCATACTACCGCATCAAATTTAATAAATGATATCTCATTTTAAAGCTTATATCTAACACTAGTGGCAGAAAATAATTAGAAATTGAAAAATTAATATTTTCATTTTATAAAAATTATATTTTATATAGAACTGCATGATAATACTGTTGTCATTATGATTATATGTTTTTGTTCAAGTGTGATAATGCAGGGTCGCTTAATAATAATGCAGTTTAATAAAATTTCTATTAATTATTTTCATTTTATGTTACAAAAATGACAACTAACGGTGCGAAATATACGCACGAGTCATCTAGTATTATTTTTATTTGAAATAATTCTATCGGGCTTAAGAATACATACATTTCAGTCAGGATTACAGCCTAGCTTCAACACTGTTACAAAACGAACGAAATTTCGGTGGACTTTTTTTTTATAGAAAATCTAATTTTGCATCAAATTTCGACAGGAAATCGTTAAAACTTTCTGAATGTTTATTAATCATGGACTATTTTGAGAAATATAGGCACATAAACATTGTGAACGTTATTAAACACTTGTGGAAAATTGATCAGATTTAAAAGGTTGATTTCTGAGTTCTACATGCATTACGTTAGGCTAGGTTTGAAAATGTGTTCTTGTCATTGGCATAAGTACAATACCCAGAGCTCTAAATGATCATTGTGAATACGTCGTAGAGGAGTGAGAGTTAGGATAGTGAAGGAGATAGGGAAATTCAAAGTCGCCGTAGTCTAGTAGGTAGTGTGTTGGCTTATTAGACTTAAAGTACCCCAGGTTAGGCATCAAATGAAATTGAAAAAAAAAATATTTCTTCGGCAAATACTTTTCAGTAGATTTCTGGCAAAAACTCTGCGAACTAAATAAATTTGGTATGAAAAGTTTCTCAAAAAAATCTATCATTTGGAGGCGACTTTAAATTGTAGGTCCCACCATTCATAGATAAAATTAAGAAACACAGCAAAAGTGGTGTGAGAAACTAGGCCGTAATCCTGAGTTGTATGTATGTACATATGTAAGCAAGTAATGGATATAGTAAATACGCCGTAGATATCTTTCGATACGAATAATGTAGTGTAGAAAATCTTGTTAAGGAATTTTACCTCATTTGTAAAAGTGATTACTGGGCATTAGATTCCTGGTATACATGCAGGCCTTAGGCAGGTAGCCACTGCTATTTGCATAAGCTGCAGAGACCAGTAAGATGAAACTGTTCTCCATTTCTTTAGTACACGCCCAGCTCAATGTCGATGGAGGAAGAAGCACTTCGGTCTCTCTTATTACAATGTGTTCACTAATCTGTTAAATAAGAAAGTCCGCATGGTTCTAGGATTAAGGGAAATGAAAAAACTGTGGCCACTGCTATCTGCAGAAACTGAAAAGGTGAGGAAGAAAAGAAAGCTGTTCTCCATTTCTTTGGTGCACACCAATCTTAATATCGGAGAAGGAATAATTTGGGTGCTCTGCTATTCATTTATGATCACTGATCTGTTAAGAACGAAAGTCGGAATGGTTCCAGGGTTAAGGGAAATGAAATAACCGTGGCCACTGCAATAAACAGAAGCTCAAAAGGCGAGAAATCAGAGTAAATTGTTCTCCATCTCTTAGGGAAATGCTAAACTTAATGTCTAAGGAGAAGGAAGCACTTCAGTCTCTGCTTTTCACGTGTATTCACTGATCTGTTAAATAAGAAAGCCCGAATGGATCCAGGATTAAGGGCAATGTAAAAATTTGTGGTCACTGCTATCTGCAGAAGCTGAAAAGGTGAGGCAAAAAAGGCTTAATGCTTAATGAACGAAGTTGAAGGAAGCACTTGCCTCTCTATCAAGTTCGAATGGTTCCAGGATTAAGGGAAAAGTAAAAATTTGTGGTCACTGCTATCTGCAGAAGCTCAAGAGGCGATAAATCAGAGTAAATTGCTTTTCATCTCTTAGGGACATGCCCAGCTTACTGTCTAAGTCTAATAAAAAATTTGTGGCCCCTGCTATCTGCTGAAGCTGAAAAGGCGAGGAAAAAAGGAAATTGTTCTCCATTTCTTTGGTACACGCCCAGCTTAATGAACGAAGGAGATGGAAGCACTTGAGTCTCCGCTATGCACATATGCTCACTGATCTGTTAATTCCACAAGTCCGAATAGTTCTAGGGTTATAGGTTAGGTTAGGTTAGAGGACGTGTATTTATCAATTCTGACAAGTACAGTACTCGGTGGTCGAATTGACCCATTGTACTACGTCCTAGCTTCTCACACCACTTATGTTGTGTGCATTAATTTTATACATGAGTGGCGGGACCTACAGTTTAAAGTCGACTCCGAACGACACATTCTTTGAGAAGCATTCCATGGCAATTTTTTACTCTCAGAGTTTTTGCCAGAAATCTGCTAAGAGGAAGTCACCGAAAAATTATTTTTAAATTTTCGTTTTGATGTCTGACCTGGGATTCGAACTTGGTTCTTTCGTCTAATAAGCCAACACAGTACATACTAGACCACGGCGACCTCATCTAGGGTTATAGGAAATGAAACATTTGTGGCCCCTGCTACTTCCAGAAGCTGAAGAGGTGGGTAAAATTGACACACAGAGCGAAAGCTGGATTGTAACCCTGATTAAAGGATTTAAATCACCATTTAAGTAAGTAAATAGGCTTACAAGTTTTAAAATATTGAGCTACTCATCAAACTTAACCTCTCCTAACCTTTTTATAAAGTGATTTCCAAATATGAATCTCATAAATAAGTGTTTAACTGCCCTAGATTTCTTTTAAATTGTAACAGAAACGTTTTTATCTATGCACAGCTGCAGTAGTTTGTTTGAAGGATCAAATTCTATCCTTTTTTCTGTTGTTTGTTTAACAATTTATCCCACTTTTTATTATGTGCGGAGTAATACAAATATCCAGTATTTTATGAAATAGAAAACAAAACAAAACAACATCATCGTCATGTTGATGATTAAAGCGTCAAATATTGTAAAAAATCATAAAAAGTGTTGAAGAAAATCTAACACCCTTCGATTATTTACAAAAAAAAAGAGAAAAAAAATCTGTTCAAATACAAATGCTACAACAATAGCAACAACAATAGCAATAGCAACAACAATAGCAACAACAATAGCAACAGCAGTAGCAGTAGCAATAGCATAAATAATGAATAACAAATAAATTTGCTACTCAATGAAGACACAATTGCCGTAATGCATGAAAAGATTGTGTGTGTGTGTGTGTGTGTTGTGTGTGTGTTTATTTAGGTGGTGCCAAGGATAACAAATTCCCCTTTTTCTCACGCCCTAAAAAAATAAGAAGAAGAAAACAAAAAAAAAACGTCAAAAAATAACACGAAAACCTTTCGAAATGTCAAAAGGATGACCCAGCAACAAGCATGACAATATGTTTAGTAAAGTAAAGTGAAAAAAAAGAGAAGAATAAGAATTTTCTTCTTCTTTTTGTTTCTAACGGGTATTGGATGTCATTTGCATTTTTTTCAATTTTACTTTCTTTCTTTCACTATCTCCTTCTCTCTCTCTCTCTCTTTTGTTTCTTTCCCTTATTTGCTACTGTACACGTTTAAATTGAAACAAATGCAACAACATACCGTTACTGGAAAGATAAACAAGGAACACTTGACAGTGGAATGTCATAATTTAATAGTTTTTTAACGGTTGATGTAACAACAAAAACAAAAACAAAAACATACAATTGGAGCATACAGAATAATAATAACAACAACAATCGTTATAATAATAATAACAAAACATTTCTTTACAATACAGTAAAGTATGGTTATGATGAAAGAAAATATTTTCATATTGAAAGGAAATGAAGAGGAACAGGATCGTGGTATCTTTTTATTATTTTTAATAAAAACCAACACTCAGGGGATGGCCCCTATTCATGTAGTGCATTGTGCAGGTTTAGGAAAATAGGTTATAGGAAGGAGGAAAGAGGGAGTAGTGTTTGTGGACATTTGATTTAAGCTTACCAATATCGTAATTGACGGAAAAAACCTTCGCAGGAAGATCATTCCACAAGCGAGCAGTGCGGGCAAAAAATGAATTCCCCCTGTAATACATTGTTCGGATCACTGGACAATCAACCACAAAAGGATGTGCTCTGCGAGAAGTTCGAGTACCACGTAAAAATATGTGGTTAACGGGAACCAAGCCCCTTATCTCTCGAGAACACCTCCAATTATAGTACCGATAGAACAATGAAACACACGCCACATTGCGATGATGCTCTAACGAATCAATAGAGTTGGATACCCTACTGTCATTAATAAGCACCTTCGCCCTCTTCTGTACGCGGTCGAGAAGCTTCAAAATAGACTTTGGAGCACCGGCCCATACATGAGAGTTGTACTCTATCCGGGGTCGGATAAAGATCCTGTAAATAGTAAGAAGGTCGGATAGGGGGAAATATTTTCTGCACCGTTTCAAAAAACCAAGGCACTTGAATGCTTCCTTCGACACTCGAAAAATTTGATCGTTCCAACGAGCATCACAACTAATTCTCATGCCCAGAACATCAAGAGCATTCGCCTCCTCAATATTTACATTTACCCATAGATACAGATGACAGAACACCAGCGCCAGCATCACGCCGGTGTGTCAGAAAACAACACTGGGTCTTGCGCGCATTGAAATCGAGCCTGTTCGCGCGGCCCCACTCAGAGATTGCTATCAGGTCACCTGTGAGTGCATCATTCATGTTCGACCTCCTTGCCCCAATCTCCAAAAGGCTCGGCCTCCGATCAGATGAATATGAATGACAAATGTTGCTGTCATCCGCAAAAGAGTAAATAGAATTCGAAGTAATAGATAGAAGATCATTGAGAAAAATAAGAAAAAGAGTAGGAGAATAAACAGAGCCCTGCGGTACTCCTGAATTTATACTGAACTCGTCGGAAAAGACGCCATCTATAACAACTCTAATAGTGCGATCTTTGAGAAAGCTCGATATAGATCGAGAGAAGTAAATACCGACACCAAAAGCAATTAACTTCGATACCAGATTTTTTCGCCGAATTCCTCTTACCAGCATTCTGTGAAAAACTCTGAGTGCAGTCGTAAAAAGTTTCTCAAATCTATCGTTCGGATTCGTTATTAAATATTAGATCCCGTCATTCAGGTAATAAAAATTAAAACACTTAACATTGGTGGTTTGAGAAGTTAGGTTGTAGTCTCGACTAAAGGATTGTAATTATCAATGAACCCAGGAAGTAATAAGTACCGTAAACGTATCGTAGATAAATTATGATGCAATAGTTGAGAGTAACAGTTTTATTTACTTACTTAATGAGTCAGCCCAATTGGAAGGGATGGAATGCATGCAAACAAGGCAAAGTTTCTGACTGTGGCCAAAATGGCGACCACCAAGGCGATCCTTGTCTTGGTGTATTCAAGTTGACACGCAGCCTCCTCGTGGCCCCTCCTGGATGGCACTCTAGCACCCGCTAGATGTTAACTAATGCGTGCAGCGAGGTCCAATCCCCTGGACGTTAAATTCGGGTTGTACGTAGGGCTTGGAACCCACCACGTAAAAATTAGATCCAATGAAGGCCAAAACAATAGCCTCAATAAAGACACCCTCTAAAGTCGACGAGCACGGCAAACGTTTCAAGGACAACGATTTGAGAATAGGCACGTGGAACGTCCGCACCCATTATAGGGCAGGCGCTTCCGCTCAACTAGCGGATGCCCTCATGAAATGTAGGACGGACATCACTGCCATACAGGAAATGCGATGGATAGGACAAGGATGCAAAAGGCTAGCATCTTGCGATGTGTATTACATCGCGCCATGTTGATAAGCACGAATTCGGATGCGGATTTGTGGTTAATAAGAGATTTCGTCGAAGTCGCCGTGGTCTAGTGAGTGGTGTGTTGGCTTATTAGACAAAAGGCCCGGGTTCGAATCCCAGGTCAGACATCGAAACGAAAAATATTTCTTCGGCGACTTCCTCTCAGCAGATTTCTGGCAAAGACTCTGAGAATAAAAATTGCCATGAAAAGCTTCTCAAAAATCTGTCGTTCGGAGTCGACTTTAAACTGTAGGTCCCGCCACTCATGTATAAAATTAACGCACACAACATAAGTGGTGTGAGAAGCTAGGTCGTAATCCTGACTGAAGGGTTGTAATGGCCAATTATGTATGTATGTATGTAAGAGATTTCGTCACCTTGTCTCTGGCTTCACGCCAGTGAACGAAAGAATAGTCACAATCCGCATCAGGGCAAAATTTTACAACATCAGCCTAATTTGTGCCCACGCCCCGACGGAAGAAAAGGACGATGATGTCAAAATCGTCCTCGTGGGTTTTAATGCGAAGGTCGGGCGGGAAGGTATCTTTGGCCCCACTGTCGGACAGTTCAGCCTCCACGCAAACACTACCTCCAATGGTATGAGGCTGATCGATTTCGCTGCGGCGCGTAACATGGTAGTATGTAGTACCAGGTTTCAGCATCTCGACATTCACAAGGCCACTTGGATGTCCCCCGATCGATCAACATCCAACCAGATCGATCATATTGTGATTGACGGAAGGCATGTGGCCAGTGTACTAGATATGCGCACATTTAGAGGTCCAAACATCGACTCGGACCACTACCTTGTCGCAGCCAAGTTCCGAGTGCGCATTTGCGCCTCGAGGACTGCGCGCTCTAGTGCACTGCGAAAGCTGGACGTTAAGAAGCTGCGATCACAATCTCAGCGACATTGGCGGATTGTGGGCCAACATCTCCCACTCCTTGCGCAATACTGCGGAAACAGTCCTTGGTTTCGAGCGCCCACCCCAACGAAATCAATGGTACGATGAGGAGTGTCGCGAGGCAGCTGCAGCGAAATACGCCGCATACAGAAAAACGTTGCAGTCGGCCGCTACGCGAGCCATTGTCGAAAATTACAGAAAGAGGAGAAGGGATGAGAGACGCCTTTTCAGACGCAAGAAGAGGGAACAGGAAAGGCGTGAGCGTGAAGAAGCCGAGATGTACAGATGCAGGAATGACGCTCGAAAATTCTATCAAAAGGTTAAGCGTCTGACCGAGGGGTATAAGCCCGGAATGTCTTCCTGCAAGGATGAGAATGGAAACCTGGTTACAGATCCGCAAGGGGTGCTGAGGTTGTGGAGGAAACACTTCTTTACCCTGCTGCAAGGCGATGACGACATCAATACCGCCTCTAGAGATAATGTTCCGAATCCGATCGATGATGACTTTGATACATAGAATCGTAGAGCGTTAGTTATTGTGATTAGTTGTTTATAGTTCGGGCACTAGAACATGTAAAAGTGTGGCCACTTGTTACTGGCGAAGGTAGAAATTTTAGAAATTTTTTCAATTTCAATTGCAGTTTCAAGAATCCTTTTGAAAGAACTTCGTTGCAGGTTCTTCTTAGGCTTCACTGTCTTTTACTATCCTTTCTGTTTGAATACAAAAAATCATAACAATAACAACAATAACAAGGATAATATTTCTAATATTTGTTGAGTAGATGTAGTCGTAATAGTAGCTATGCAATCCTGTTGTAGTTCGAATCCTGGTAAGAGTAGTTGGAGTAGCTGTATTGACAGCTAAAATGTTTGTAATTGGAGCATTTGCCACTGGTCGTTTGTTTATTTTTTCTAAAACAAAACTAATGTGGTTTTTTCTATCTTTTTTTAGTGTTGTTGTTGTTGTATTGAATTACTTTTGATCCTTTTTTTATTTGTTGTAACAGAACAGTTGTTGTCTCGTTTAAAATTTTTCCTTTGAATAAAATAATTTTCCATACAGAAATTTTCCTTTATTTTTCTTTCCTTTCATATCTATTGGAATGGATGGATTGGCTGTCCCTCTCTATCTCTGTGTTGTTGAGTGTAAAATATGGGATTATCCCATTGACAGATTGTACAATACAAACGTTGTTGGATGCTATGCTTGATGCAACCAAATGCCTTCAAAAGTCAATATCTTACGAGCATGCATGCATGAGTTGTTATTCAAAGCATGATTGTGATTGTTTGGTTTTCAATTTTGAATTTTCGAATTTCGAATTTTTAATTCGTAGAATTTAATTTCGTAAAGAAAACGTTTTTAATTGTAATTCTTTAAGTCTGTGAAATTGAGCGTTTGTTTGCTTTTAGGGCGGCTGTTAAGGAATTCTACAATTAATGAGCAAGTAAATGATGCAGAACTTTGGTTTTTTTCTTTAAGCACTGTTAAGTGAAATAGATTTTGATTAATTGAATCAATTTTTCATATAATTTTCGAAGAATTTTAAATGGTCACGTATTAAAAACTATGTAATGGCGTGGTATGTCAAAGAATAAGGAACAGGAATGAATAAGAATTTGAAAAAGAAAAACCAAAAATGTAAGATTTTTTGCTAGCAAATGCCGAGATTTTATTTTTCTATAAAAACATTGATTTTTACGCCTTTCCCTTCAAAGAAAATACACACAAAACGCTTCTGACTTCCTTCCTTTGATCTCCTACATCCACCTCGCCTGCCAGCTCTTCTCGAACAGCTGTACCTCGCTCTATTACATTTTCGAAATTTTCGTACCAGATGCAGTACTCGGCTGACAAAGCCCGGAAGATCGTCGGGCAGCTCAGCAGATTAATGGCGAAAATTGGAGGCCCGCTACCGGCGAGACTGGAGGTAGGAAGCAGTATTATGCTCTATGGGAGCGAAATTTGGGCCGAAACGCTAGGGGTTGAAAAACGGGCGAACTCACTTCTAGCGGTACAGAGAACGGCTGCACTGCGTATCGCGTCGGCATATCGTATGGTGTCCACCCCAGCCGTACTTGTGATAGCAGGTCGATCTACTGGCAGCAGAGCGGATGAAGATTTATAAGGTGAAATCGGCTGGAAACCACATAACCGGTCACTTCAGGGAAAACACCATTTCAGAATGGCAACGACGATGGAACGACGAGGATAGAGGAAGGTGGACGGCGAGACTCATTCCGGAAATAAAGCCATGGATCTGTCGGAAATTTGGAGAAGTAAATTTTTATGTTACACAGATGCTATCGGGCCACGGATATTTTAGGAAATATCTCAACAGAATGGGCAAGACCACCTCCCCTTACTGCCTTTACGAGGAGGGGCTGGTAATAGATGATGCGGAACACACTATCTTCGAATGTTCACGCTGGCAGAGCTATCGCTCTGCACTGACATCGATGATCGGAACGATAACGGCCGCTAACATTGTCGGGGTTATGATTGCGAGCAGAGAGAATTGGGCCTCAGTGGCGAATTATGTGGAGCGTATTCTGAGACTGAAGAAGAGAGAACTGGAGGCTGCGGAGCAGGCGGGCACGCCGGCATAGATGACACTAGCTCACGTGTCAAACGAGGTCCCAGTCGGGAGCTTGGACGGAAGGAATAGTGGAGACACTTAGAAGTCTCCTCAACCTTTAATACGCAGTCCGGACGCGGATGTGAGCATGAAGGTGGCCAAAGGGCCAAAAAGGACTCCACTTCGAAGTAATACCACCGTAGTTCCGGAGTGGACACAACAGTCCACGGTACGAGGGGGGGATTTAGTGGGTAAGGGCCCCACACGCGGAGGACGTAACGACTTCCTCTATGGTGCGGTTAGGTACATTTGCCCCTCCTCGGCGTAAAAAAAAATTACATTTTCGATGGTTAAGTTTAGACCAATTCCCGATATTATTCTCATTTATTGGTTATTAAGGGCATTTTAATTCCCTCAGCAAATTTTTTTTTTATCGAACATCACTGGCCTCACACTAACCCACCCTCACCCGACTGCGGTCGGCTTGTCCCTATTACGTATGGACACGTACACACTACAGTCCGGACAGTAAAATCATAATGTAAGTTAAAATCGTAACATAATCTACGAAAAGGAAAATTACTTCCATAGTTCGTTCTATAGAAATCTAAAAAAAGAGGACGATAGTGCCCTGAAAACCTAGGTGGAATGCTGAAATTCAGGTTACAAAGCAAAAATTCAAAATCGATATCACCTTTAACCAGATTAAAAACAAAATAAGCCCCTAAAACAGCTCTTCTACGTTCCAAAGTTGGATGTTTTATCAAAGCTAATCTATCCCCATATGGCGGAAGCCCATCCTAAGCCACGTAAACAGAATAATAAAAACTGCTTCTGCACAGACTCAATTGAATCACTATGACAACGATAGTATGGATTTCAAATAACAGACGCATACTCCAAAATAGGTCTAACAAGTGAAATGTACAGTAGTCTTGTTATATAAGGATCAATGAATTCCCTAGCTCATCTTTTCACAAAATAAACAAAAGAACAGCCCAAGCCTTGCCAATCATCAAACTAATATGATCAATAAAAGACAATTTAATATCCAATAATACTCCCTACAAGAGGGAGACTACAAGAAATGTAGTCACAGTTTCCAAAGGGCAAGAATTAATCACATAAGTGGACGAGATTACACCAAGGCGAGAGAAAACCATGCATTTAGTTACAAACAAATCAATATTTCGCTGAAGAACAGCCTGGCCATGATCATCATCAAAAGTGAAAAATAATTTAGCGTCGTCAGCATACATCAGAATATTACAATCAGAAACAGCACAAGGAAGATCATTCAGAAACAATAAAAACAGTAAAGGACCAAAATGGCTACCCTGCGGGACACCAGAAGTAACACATACAGTCTTAGACAATACATTCCTAAACAATACCCTCTAAATCCTAAGGGAGAGGTGGGAGCCTAGCCAACGAAGAATAATATCAGGAATACCGATTAGTGAAAGTTTAAGAAGCAAAATTCTATGAGCAACCCTATCAAAAGCTTTACTGAAATCAGTATAAATTACATCAGTCCGAGCTCCTACAAGAAAGCCCCTGGAAACATGTGTAGTAAATTCAAGAAGATTAGTGACAGTCGACCTGCCTTTCAAAAAACCATGCTGGAAAGGGGATATTAAAGATCTCGTATTAAAAAAGTGATTATCCGTCACTAGTTTCTCCATTAACTTGGGAATAGCACTGAGCTTGGCAATACCCCTGTAATTGGAAATATTAGATCTATTATCCGAGTTATGCAAAGGAATTATAAACGAACTCTTCCAAATAGATGGAAAATGACCAGCCCTCAGAAGCCCATTGAAAATAATGGTCAAAGGACCACTCAAGACAACAGCACACATTCTTAAAATACAGAATTCTATGGGAAAAGTTTTTTCATTTTTCTTTTGGACTTTCCAACACACTTTCCAGACACTCAAGTGGTTTCTTCACCTTCGACAATAAGCTAGGCGTGTGCCAAAAAAAAATTGAAAACAGTTTCCTTTCTCCTTTCTCGCCTCTCCAGTTTCGGTAGGCGCCCAATTTTAAAATTTTCCTTAACACCATTCCATTCGGGCTTTCATATTTTACTGATTAGTGAAAACATGTGAAAGTGGTGTGAGAAGCTAGGTCGTAAACCAGATTGAAGGACTGTAATAATCAATTACGTATGCATGTAAGCAAGTAATAGATACCGTGAAAGCAGTGTAGGTGTCTCCGGATACGAGTACTATAGTGCAGAAAACCTGGTCAAGGAATTTTGTTAAAAGTTGTTAAAGTGATTACTGGACATAGCATTCCGGATTTTCATTCAAGGCGGCTTGGTCTTAGGCATACGGATATTGCAATCTGTAGTAGCTGAAGAGCCATGGAAGAAGAGAAAAGAGTTCTTCATCACTTAGATATACTCCCAGATTAATGTCAAAAGAGTATTAAACACTTGACTCTCTGACATGTCCCTAAGAGATGGAGAACAATTTGTTCTTATTTCTCGCCTTTTGAGCTCCTATAGGTAGCAGTAGCCAAAGTTTTTTCACTTTTTGATACTCGAATCATTCGGAATTTCGATCCTAACAGGACAGAGAACACATGCGAAAAGCAAAGGCCAAAATACTTTCTCCTTCTTCGACAATAAACAAGGAATTAAAGTAAGAAATGGAGAAGAATTTCCTTTTCTTCCTCGCCTCTTCAGCTTCTGCAGATAGTTGGGGCTACAATTTTTTAATTTCCCTTAACACTGGAACCACTCGGGCTTTCTTATTAACTGATTAGTGAAAACATCTGAATAGCAGAGAACTCAAGTGTTTCCTTCTGCTTGGGACATTAAGCTGGGCATGACCCTAAGAGATAGAAAACAATTTGCTCTTATTCTTCGCCTCTTCAGCTCCTGCAGATAGCTGGGGCCACAATTTTTTAATTTCCCTTGACACCGAAACCATTCGGGCTTTAGTACTTAACAGATCAGTGAACACTTCTGAATAACAGAGAACTCAAGTACTTGCTTCTCCTTAGACATTAATCTGGCCATGTCCCTAAGAAATGAAGAACAGTTTGCTCTTATTTCCTGCCTTTCCAGCTTCTATGGTTAACAATGGCTACAGTTTATTCATTACCCTTAACCCTGGAACCATTTGAACTTTCCGACTTAACAGATCAGTGAGCATAAGTGAATAGCAGACACTCAAGTGTTAATGGAAATGAAAAAACTGTCGCCACTGCTATCTGTAGAAGCTTAAGAGGCGAGTAAGAGCAGGAAACTGTTCAACATCTCTTAGGTACACGCCTAGCTTATTGTCGAAGAAGAAAAAAGCACTTGTGTTTCTGCTTTTCGCATATTCTTAGTGATCTGTTATGTCCGAAAGTCGGAATCGTTCAATTGGTGTTAAGAAAAATAAAGGAATTGTGATATCAGAATGCAAAACATCTAAAGGTAAAATTAGCCGAACGTACACGAAATGTACATATGTAGTGAAAGTATGTTCCTTTCTAGCATATGAAAGGTAATGAGAACGATTACCCAATTGCAATGGAATTTCCGTAAGCACTTAAGTGTCTCCTTCTGTTTCGAAATTGAACTGAGCATATACCTAATAGATGAAAAACAATTTCCTTTTCTTCCTTGCCTATTCAGCTTTTGCAAATGCCTTAGACTTATCTGCCTTGCGGTCCAATATTCAATAATCACTTTATCAAAGGAGTCAAAATTGCTTAGCCAGATTTTCTGGACTATATTCCGTACCCGAAGATACTTTGCGTTTACGGTAACTGTTACTTGCTTAGTTCATTGATAATTACAATCCTGTAGTCATGATTACAACTTTCTTCTTCTAAAGCTTTCCTGAAGGACGGAAACTACTTATAGTGCCATCACTTATAAATTATAATCACTGTTAGTCTAAGTAGTTTATTCGTTAGGTTAGTTTTATTCGTTAAGTTTTAGGTATATAAGTAGATATAAAATATTAATAAAAAGCAGTTCATTGATAACAATTGAATAGAAATTGTCTAATTATTATAATTATTATTATATACTATTGCGCATCCGAACGATGGAATAGAGAAGTATTTGATGGCAATTTCATTTTAGTCTTAGAGTTTCTGCCAGAACTCTGTTGAGACCAAGTCGTTTTCATATTTTGTTTTGTTCGAGATGCCTGAACCAGGGGTTGTACCATGTTCTCACATCTAAAACCCTGGTAAGCTAAATGTACACGAAACGTACGTTTATTTTTAGAATATGAAAAACATTGATAGTGATAACGGATCCGCAATTAATTTTGGTAAGTATTTACTGTACACTTCATATGCTAAAAACCAACGTACGCTGCATTACGTTTTCTGGACGTTTGGCTAACCGGGACTTAACACTCTACTAACTGTACTACGGTGACTTTATTTATTATTTTTTTTAGTTCATTTGGGAAGTAAAACCTATTCGATTTTAGTCAGTCTTTTGATGGTTTTATTCTTTGATAGCTAAAGTCGCCGAAATCTAGTAGGCAGTGTGTTGGCTTATTAGATGTAAAGCCCGAGTTCGTTTTCCAGTTCAGGCATCGAAGCGTAATATGAAAAAAAAAGAATATTTCTTCGGTGATTTTCTCTCAGCAGATTTCTGCCAAAAAATCTGAGAGAAAAATATACCTGCCATGGAAAAGTTTCTCAAAAATCTGTCGTTTGGAGTCGATGTTAAACTGTAGGTCCCGCACTCACCTATAAAATTAAAACGCAACGTGAGTGGTGTGAGAAGCTAGGCCGTAATCTTCACTGCAGGGTTGCAATGGCCACTTATGTATGTATACTTTAGGGGACGGTAATCTCTAACTCTATATGAAGTCATCGTAGTGTAGTAGGTAGTATGTTGACTTATTAGAATTGAGGCCATAAATCCTGCCATGGAAAAGTTCCTCAAAAATCTGTCGTTCGAAGTCGACGTTAGTAGTAGTGGAATCGAAATCAAAAATTATTTGACATCAACCTGTACTTGCTGCTTGTACGAGTATATGCAAGGATGGATTGTCTTCATTATTATGATGATATAATGATGATGGTTACATATGGAACTAATAATATGGTTGTACGTACACCTTCCCCTTGGTTACTTAATTATAGTTTTTCTAAATTCATACGTTATTCTTAAGTAGAATGTAGTAGACTAAAGGCCACTTAAAAATTCCCACACAGTAGTAAAACATAAAGAATGTGTTTCCCAATAAAAATTAAAACCTTTGAAGAGTTGTAGAGCAGAGCAGAATAGAGTAGAGTAGAGTAGAGGGAGTAGCACTTCAAATTAGTGATGACAGTTTATTTTGAAAAATTGCTTTTTCTTTCACGTAAGTGTCGTAAGTGCTTTTATTTTATTATGAGTACTAATGCTGATGCTGCTGCTGCTGCTGATGCTGCTCCTGCTTTAACACCGTTTTCATATTTGTTTTACTTTATTGCTCGCCCCTTCTCTTCATAATATTTTGTTTATTAAAAAGGATTTACAATTTAGAAGAAGGAAAACCATAAAAAATTGAGACAAAAAAAAAAAACCTATTAACATAGAGCAGAAAAGAAAGTAAATTTTTATTCCACAAAAAAAAAACCTGAATGACTTCAAACTGCTTTTTGAAGAGTACCAACAGAAATATACACTAATACCCCGGTTTGCGTCGCTAATAGGGTCTGAAGAAACGCAACGCAAACCGAAATGACGCAAAAATGACGGTCTAGATGCTTCCACAAATGTTCGATTGGATTTAAGTCCGTTGATTGAGTAGGATGATCCAGTACTTTAGGAGTGCGGTAGAGTAGCCATTCTTTCACTATATTTACGGTATGCTTGGGATTATTGCCTTGCTGGAAAATCCAAGAGCCTTGCAACCCCAATTTCTCTACACTGGTTGGCAAATTATTTTCTCAAAATATTCAGATAATCAGTTTTATTCATAGTACTTTCAATAAAAACCAAAATTCCAACGCCACTTGCCGCCATACATCCCCACACCAACACCGAACCTCCTCCGTGTTTACTTACTTACTTAATTGGCCATTACAACCCTTCAGTCAGGATTACGACCTAGCTTCTCACACAACTTATGTTGTGTGCGTTAATTTTATCCATTAGTGGCGTGACCTACAGTTTAAAGTCGACTCCGAACGACAGAATTTTGAGAAGCTTTTCATGGCAATTTATACTCTCAGAGTCTTTGCCAGAAATCTGCTGAGAGAAAGTCGCCGAAGAAATATTTTTCGTTTTGATGTCTGACTTGGGATTCGAACCCGGGCCTTTCGTCTAATAAGCCAACACACTACCCACTAGACCACGGCGACTTTGTGTTTAACCGTGGATATTAAATTTTTTTAGTTCTCCATACTTTTACGGGTTTTCTCTGGTCGAATACCTCGAACTTACTTTTGTCGCTAAAAAGGACATTATTCCAGAAAGAAACGTCTTTGTTTTCGTATTTTTTTTGCATAATCGAAACGTTTTTTCTGATTAACAGTAGATATTAGCGGCTTTTTTCGTGGGAATCGACGACCATATAACCCATTTGCATGTAATGCTCGTCGTATTGTACTGGCACTTACGCTAGTACCTGTAGTTGCTGCAACTTCCTCTGATATTTTAACAGCACTTTTAAATGGATTTTTCTTCACATCACGCACTATAGACCTTACTTCAGCCTCATTCAAACGTTTTGGTCGGCCTGCTCTTGGGAGATTTTCTATTTTTTCGAATTTTTTGTATTCGTCAAGTATTTTTTTTCACAGTATTATGACTTCTGCTGATAGTAGTGCCAATTTCACGAAAAGTTTTACAAGTTCTCTAACATCATTGGAAGTTTGTTTACCCATTTTTAAAAATTTACTTTTCACAAAAAGTTTTTACTCTGTCGATTTCAATAGAATACAAAAGACGTAAACAATCAAATATAACGGAAATTTTTACAGTCCGACCTCGTTAAAATTCCGCAAAAGTAATTTGTACACTTTATTTTGACGCGTAAAATATGGACTAGATATTATTTTTGATTAATTACTTAAGCTATTGCAAAAAAAAATTTTTGTGGTTGTTTTAGAATTAAGTAAATAACAATGTAATAAGACAAAAAACACAAAAATTTATAATTTAATTTAATATACAATGCATAACATAGAGGATTTATTATAGCAAAATATTTTGTACATTTTATTTTGACGCTCACAATAGGTATTTACGTTAGACTTAACTTTAGTTTTGTACAAACATTTTCATATTAACGACGCAACTTCAAAATCACAGAAATTTTAAAAAGACACAATTTCGAATTTTACACTAGATTTAAACGGGAAATTCCCTTTTTCTGTTTTAACTTTGTACAAACATTTTCATATTAACGAGGCAAAACGAAGCACTAACGACGCAACTTCGAAACTTGCGATGCAACCTGAAACAAAAACGATGCAACTTCGAAATCACAGAAATTTTAAATAGACACAACTTCGAAACAGACCCAGAAAGAGTCGACGTAAGCCGGGGTATTAGTGTATATAGAAAACGTTGTTGATTTAAAGGATTCGAATTTCATGCAACACAGCAAATGATTTATTTTCCAGCGTCCTATTAACGATTTCTTATGTAAATTTACGTTTGCGTGTTTCTGTGTCGTTCTTTATAAATAAATAATAAATTTTAATTCTTTTTTTATTGTTGTTGTTGTTGTAGTTCTATTTTCTTTTGTTGCTGTAAAAAAAAAAACTAAAAAAAAAACTGAAAACGAGAACAAATGAAGAAAAAAATGAAAATTAAAATTGAATAATAATCACCTCCTGCACAGATTCAGATTCACATTCAAATTGAAATTCTATTTGAAAATATTGTATCGCATAAAGAATACAAATCAGGCAGACAGACAGACAGATAGACAATTAAACAGAAGAACAAATAGACAAACATTTCAAATAAATTTAAAAAGAAACCAAAAAAAACACAAAAAGAAAACGATTTTCAGTTTAATTTTTATAATTGAGTGTGATCTAGTGAATGTTACTAATACTACGATATTAATAACAACAACAACAACAACAATTATCATCGCCCATAATTATGGATGTCAAGATCGTCAACGACAATTATAAGCATCGACATCAGCATCCAGTGTGAATAACATGAAAATGAGTTTTTCTTTTAAGAAAATATTGAAAGGAAATGCAATAAAAAGGGTTAAGAGAGGGAAATTTTCTTTTAAAAAACTGCTTTTAAAAACAATCTGCTGCATAAGGATATTTGTTTGAAAATAAAGGAACTATGGATGGCTGCTTATAGTGGCAGTTGGCCACTGTAATTCATTTGATAAGGCCATCGCACCATTAAAATATTTATCAGAGAATAGATACTACATAATTGGTCAATACAACCCCTCAGTCAGGGGTCCTAGCTTTTCACACCACCTATGAGTGGCGGGACCTACATTAAACTTTAAGCAGTCGATTCTGAACGAAAGATTTTTGAGAAGCTTTTCATAGCAGGTTTATTTACTTTCAGAGTTTTTGCCACAAATTTTTTTGGGAGGAAATTGCCGAAAAAATATTTTAAGATATATTTTCGTATTTTCGTTTTTTGTGTCTGAGCTGGGGTTTGAATCTGGGCCTTTCGTCTAATAGGCCAACACACAACCTACTAGTCTAAGGCGACTTCATCTATCAAAGAACCTAAAGACTAAACAAAATCGAATGGGGTTTACTTCACGAATGAACTAAAAAATAAAATAATAAATGAAGTCGCCGTAGTACAGTTAGTAGTGTGTTAAGCTCCGGTTAGCCAAACGTCTAGAGAACGTAACGCAGCGTTCGTTAGTTTTTAGTATATGTAAAACATAGTAAATGCTTACCGTAATTAATTGTGGGTTCATAATCGCTATCAATGCTTTTTCTATTCTATTGTTCTTTAATTATTTATTAATTACAATACAATTACAATCAGACGTAAAGCCAGGATTCGAGTCTCAGAACTGACATCAAAATAAAATACAAAAAGTATTTCTTCGGCGATTTCCTCTCAGCAGATTTTTGGCAAAAACTCTGAGAGTAAATAAAAAATTGCCATGAAAAATTTCTCAAAAAAAAAATCTATCGTTCGGCCACTTAAGTATAAAATTAACACACACAACATAAGTAGTGTGAGAAACTAGTACAATAATCCTGACTGAAGGGTTCTAATGACCAATTATGTAAGTATGTAATGGCCTTTATTGTGATTTACGCAATAAAAGTGTCTGTCTGAACATATGTAGCATAAAATGTAAAATGAGTTACACATGAAGTGAGCTGCAGTATGATATAAAGACATTGGAATGGAATTCACAAATCAGACAAAGCTAAAGTTAGCCAAAAAAAAAAAAACATTTTTTCGTTAGCATTAAAGTTTAATGCAATACGTGGTTAAAGAAATAATCACCAACTGGTGTACATAAGTAAACAAGAAAAAAGAAATAATTTCAATAAAAATCAATTTCAATTGAATGTTTTTCAACAAAAAAGAAAAAAAAATTGAAAACAAATCATTTACTTCACTGGCTGCTTTAATTTTCAACTAAAAATATCGCTTTAAAAAAAAAAGAAGAACGAATTTTTTTTCTTGTCTGAATGAAATTCCTTTGGCCTGGAGTTTACGAAAAAAATTGTTTCTTTTAAAGCAACACGTGCAAGAAGTGTGTCACGTCTTCTTTACGTTTCTGGCTGCTTTTTTCTCTCTCTCTCTCTCTCTCTCTTCTCCTTCTTTACTTTTTTTTTTTACAATTTAAATTGAAACATATAAAAAATTTTCCAATTTTTTCTCTTCTCCACAGGTTCATATGGATTTTTTTCTTCATAAGCAACGTTTAAAATCAATTTTTATACCAAAAGCTCATAATTCATATTAAACAGCAGCAACAACAACAATGAAAAGAATAATAAAAATAAAGGAAAAAGAAATATGTGAAGCCCATAAAAAAATCTGTCATGACATTTTCTTTTTCATTTTTGTTTTTTTTTGGTTTTTGATTTTTAAAAATCTTCACGGGAGCAAAAATATTTTTTTTTCATTTTTAAATTCACTCTTTGGATACAAAAAAAATAAACAGGCACTGTAACAGGCAAATTCCTCACAATAACTTGCACTTGAGCAACAAAGAAAAGAAATAAAACCACAAAAACAACAACAAAGGCAGGCAACATTAACAATAATAACCTCAAACACTTGATCACAGTAACATACATAAATGCACTTGTGTTGTAGGACTTTAGGCGTTTCTCCATATTTTATAAACATTACTTACGCACACACAGACACACGCACACTCAACACATGCACTCTCGTACGCAGTGCCACTTTCTTTTATAGAACATTCTCGTATAAGCACGAGTACAGTATGCTTACAATAAACGAATGCATGAATCCGTTGTATGTGCGTATGTGTGTGTTTGGAGAATATTTATGTAAATTTCACAAATACATTCTCACTTATATTGTCGTTTTGTGAATATGAAAACGTATTGATTTCGTATGAATATTTGATTTGATTTTTCATTTGCATTGAACTGGAATAAAGTCACCTTAAGTGTTATTGTTGAACAGTGTGTGTGTGTGTCTGTATATGTAAATGTATGGATTTTTGTATTTGTTTATATTGTTTCATTATTGATTATTAATAATAATAAACAAGTGCAGGCATTTTTAAAAAAAATTTATTTGTTTTTGTGGTTGAAAGTGCACTCTTAAACCCCTTTTTAAAAATAGAGCGCCTTACGGGGCAGAGAAAGAAGAAAAAATTTCAATACACGGAGAACAATGTTTTGTGAGAGTGAACTACTCAATATTTTCAGTCTAAATCTCTTCATACCATAGATTTTATTCCTCTTAGGTTAGGTTAGATCGGAGTGGTAACTCTGATATCAACGGAAGAGCTCGTCGGTCCTACAGTTTTCCGGAATTTCACTGTGCCCGGGGTTCCACACCAGAGAGACACTGGTGAAGCGCTCCGAGACAAGGTCGAGACAGCGGTGACATTCCCTAACGATCCTAGAGTTAATCACAAAACCTGACAGAGAACTTTAGAAAAAAACCCAACGACTATGTTAAGCCTGACGCTTTGGTTCTGCCTGATTTAAGGCTACTCATACCGGAAATAGTGAGAGTTGATAGCTTCAAGTTAGATGAAGGCTCTTAGGTGTAGGGGTTTTCTACTCGTCTGAAGATCTCAGGTTAGATTAGGTTAGAGGACTTGTCAGTTAAGACAAGTACAGTACCCGGTGGTCGAAACTGACCCATTGTACAACGTCCTTAGAGAGGGAAGGAAATAAAGGCGTAAGGATGAAAGGAGGGCATGTATGTAAGGTGGGGAGGGGGAATCAGAAAGAAAGAAACACAAAACAAAAGAGGGTGAGAGTGCGACTACACTTATGAAGCCCTAGCACCTCTCAACCAGCCCAAGCTGCTAATGAATCTGTGGAGGGACTTAATGTCGGCTCTCGCCACAAAACTCAAGCTCTCAAAGAAGACCCTGCCATGGATCCTCAACCATAATCTACCAAGGGCTGGGCAGTTACAGAAGAGATGTCTAAATTCCTCCTTATCGCAACATACCCTACAATAGTCCGGCTGGGATCTGTTCCAGATCCTTATCAGCGACCTACTCTCGCAGTGCCCTTTGATAAAACCGACAACCAACCTTAAGCTGGCTTTCACCAGACCCAGCAGCCAATTTGTTCTCTTTCTGTCCACAACTGGCCATAGACATCTAGAAATAAAACAACAGGATTCGTTTACCAAACGTTCTGCTCTTCCTCCCTGACCCATCCATAGAAGGCCATAGAGGTGACTGACTGGGAGGTCAGGACTAACTATTTAATCGTCCCCTAAAAGCGACCCTAACCTAGTGAAGGCATTCGCCATCTCATTGCCCAGTATACCGCTATGACCCGGGACTCAGCATAGAGTCCTCAACGACTCTTTGCACTTGCTAACGATGCTAGTGTGTTGGCTTATTAGACGTAAAGCCAGGATTCAAGGCCCAGGCCAGACATCAAAACAAAATACAAAAAGTATTTCTTCGGCGATTTCCTCTCGGCAGATTTCTGGTAAAAACTCTGAGAGTAAATAAAAAATTGTCATGGAAACTTTCTCAAAAATCTGTTGTTCGGAGTCGTGCTTAAATTGTAGGTTCCTCGCTATTCATGTATAAAAATTAATACACACACAACATAAGTGGTGTAAGCAGCTAGGTCGTAAACCTGACTGAAGGTTTGTAATGATCAATTTTGCATTTCTGGTATGTAGCGTCTTTCAGAAAGAGATTTATGCTATATTGAAGCCTGTCTCCCACACCTTGCGAAATACTGAGGAAACAGTCCTTGGTTTCTAGCGCCCACCCTAACGAAATCAATGGTACGATGAGGAGTGTCGCGAGGCAGCTGCAGCGAAATAATCGCATACAGAAAAACGTTGCAGTCGGCCGCTACGCGAGCCATTGTCGAAAATTACAGTGAGAGGAGAAGGGATGAGAGACGCCTTTTCAGACGCAAGAAGAGGGAGCAGGAAAGGCGTGAGCGTGAAGAAGTCGAGATGTACAGATGCAGGAATGACGCTCGAAAATTCTATCAAAAGGTTAAGCGTCTGACTGAGGTGCATAAGCCCGGAGCGTCTTCCTGCAAAAATGAGTATGGAAACCTGGTTACAGATCCGCAGAGGGTGCTAAGGTTGTGGAGGAAACACTTCTCTACTCTGCTGTAAGGCGATGACGACATCTAAAGATGATGTTCCGAACCCGATCGATGATGACGGCGTGGAGATCTCGCCGCCTACCCATGAAGAGGTTAAAGTCGTGATTATGGGACTTAAAAACAACAAAGCGGCAGGTCCTTATGGCCTTCCCGCTGAATTGTTTAAGACCGGATGTAATGAGTTGGTATGGCGCATGCACCAGCTTATCTACAAAATATGGCTAGAGGAAAGAATGCCCAACGATTGGAACCTCAGTGTCCTCTGTCCTGTCCTGAAAAAGGGAGACCCTACGATATGCGGGGTATAAGCGTTCTCCCTATCGCATATAATGTTCTTACAGGCGTATTGTGTGAACGACTGAAGCCACTCGTCAAAACACTGATTGGACCTTATCATTGCGGCTTCAGACCTGACAAGTCCAAATCCTGGAAAAGGCCCACGAAAATTAAGTCGACACACACCATCTTTTTGTCGACTATAAGACTGCTTTCGATAGCTACATAAGGGATCGTGTTTTTGCCGCAATGTCTGAGCTCGGTATACTTGCGAAGTTGATAAGGCTATGCAGAATGACGTTGAGCAATCTCTGCAGCTTCGTCTATGTAGGTATGGACCTCTCCGAAATCCGTTAATCGGGTTGGCTAATTTAGTAAGTAAGTAAGTGAAGACTGTTGAGGTCATTGCTTATAGGCTCATTTCAGATTCGGAGTCGTATATGATACATATTTGTAGACAGTCTGGCTACCTTAAGGGTCATTGCATCAGTGTGGTGTTCGTGAGATCGAACCTGTCTACGCTTGGTTCCTGGACATTGCGCTATAGCTGGTAATAAGACGGCGGATGTTTTATTAGGTTAGGCTAATTTTTTTGAGGGTGATCTCTGTGAGGTACTGAATCTAGATTCTGACGCTAGCGCGGTCTTGTCATTAGATGGTTCAGGGAGGAAAAGGAAGAGCAGAAGCAATTGGTGGGATGGATCGGTTTGGTATATATCTATAGTCTGCTATGGATCGAGTGATTTTGTTGCTGTGCTTGGATAATCCCTAGACTAAGGTTAGTTATTGGGTTTATTAAAGGGCACTGAGAGATAGAAGTGCTGATAGGAATGTGAATCAAGATCCCTGCCAAACTATTGGTTATGGTTATGTTGCAATGCTGCAATTATCCAGCTTTTAGTAGGTGCACGAACCTCGGCAGGGGCTTCTTTAAGGGTTTAGATTCTCAAACGCATTATTAGGGCGCTTTAGAGATTCATAAGTAGTTTGAGCTTATTAAGAGGTGCCAGATCATCAAGAATATAGACGCCCTTTCTTGGGTGTTAGTGTCTGACTATATTACTCCCTTTCCTATCCCCTTCCTTTTCTAAGCCTTTTCTCCAATATTTTATGTGCTTCCGCTCTATCCTCTCTTTAAGGACGTACATATTTGCAATAGGTGGACATATTCTTTCTCAAGTCAATCAATCGTAAGACATTCTCGAATGATAGAGTGTCATTTGTCGCTGTTTAGAAACAACAACACAACAACTTTTGTATTGGATGTAGTGTGCTAAACAAAAATGTTTGATGGAGTCCAACTCATTCTTAAGAGGTGATGCTTCTCTGGTCTTAGCATCGTGTTAGTTGTTGATATTATGCATTCTAAGGGATGAAACTTCCGTTTGATCACATTCATGCTGAAGGGCTCTTTGTTTTCTGCATTAAATGTAGAGCCTGCTGTAAACCTTTACCGCATATCCTATGTGAATCTGAATTATCAGCCGCACATAGCACGTAGAGTATATGAAATAATGTAACGTAAGGATACTAGGAAGAGCTGGGAAAGACCATGAGCTGGTTAGGTTTGAATTCAGGTGAATTAAGGTACCTCCAAATACAATTTACAGATGTATTTGGGCCCTGTTAGTAGGACGAATTATAGCCAATGCAGATTTGAAGTACAATACACTCAAGCTTAGTAAAGCCTTTGTTTTAAATTTGTTTTCCAAATACAAATACAATGAAATCCGTGTCCAATTACTTGCCCATGTATTGTAATATTTTTTTTTTTAATTCTTTTTGTTTTGCTTTAAGCACGTTGTAAACATTTTATTTTTAAATATGCTTACCAGCAAGCCATTGTTTATTATTTCAAGGACACTTGACCAATGTATGTTCATTATTTTAATAAATTTGCACACTCACATACATATTCGCACTTAAATAATGCTTAACAACAATAATAATAAAAATAAAAACGATTAAAATGCAATATTTTTCTACTTTATTGTTGTAAAACAAAAATCAAATGAAAAAAAATGAAAACAAAAAATGAAAATAAAATTTACAAAATAAATAAAATTAAGGTCAGTAAAAATAAATAAAAAAAATACACACACACACACACTTACATACATAAACACGAATTAAAATAATTTCCGTAGGAAAAGGAAAACATTTTAAAACAATGCTCTTGACTGCTGTTACTGCTACTGCTCGCTGTATTGCTCGCTGTGCTGGTATTTGTATGCATTATGGCGTTGCATTGTGGTGGTGAAGTCATAATATTGTCGGCGAGAAAAAACTCATAAAATAGCCGCTTAAATACGCAAACGAATGCGAATACAATGCCATTCTCATGCTCTTATTAAGTGGTCGTAGGTGTTTTTATTGCTCTCTCGTCCTCTCTCTCTCTCTCTCTTTGTGTTACTTTTTAATTTGGTTTGTTGTTGCTCTTGTTATTATTATTGTTGTTGTTGTTAATATAAATTTTTATTACAATTACTATTGCTCGTTTGTAAATGAAAATAAAAATAAAATTTACAAAATAAATAAAATTAAGGTCAGTAAAAATAAATAAAAAAATACACACACACACATACATACATACACACGAATTAAAATAATTTCCGTAGGAAAAGGAAAACATTTTAAAACAATGCTCTTGACTGCTGTTACAGCTACTGCTCGCTGTATTGCTCGCTGTGCTCGTATTTGTATGCATTATGGCGTTGCATTGTGGTGGTGAAGTCATAATATTGTCGGCGAGAAAAAACTCATAAAACAGCCGCTTAAATACGCAAACGAATGCGAATACAATTCCATTCTCATGCTCTTATTAAGTGGTCGTAGGTGTTTTTATTTCTCTCTCATCCTCTCCCTCTCTTTGTGTTACTTTTTAATTTGGTTTGTTGTTGCCCTTGTTGTTGTTGTTGTTGTTGTTAAATATAAATTTTTATTACAATTACTATTGCTCGTTTGTGTTTTAATTTAACGGTATATTGTTTTCATTATTACTGCTTAAAGCCTTAAGTTATGCTTCAATGTTTCACTTGCAGACGCATTTGTATTATTACTGCTACTGTGTGTGTGTGTGTGCTTGTGTGTGTATTTGTGTTTTTTAATAAACACGTTCATATTTTAAATACTTTAACATATACGAGGTTGGATCTAGAAGGAAAAAGATGAAGATTATGAATTCAAAAAAAATAATTTTCTTTACCTTCTTCTCTCTGTACGGCATGTATTAACACATTCACTGACAAGGACGAGTACAGGGTGTTTGACAGGGTATTCCGCATGGCCAATATGAATTTTTTTCCCCAATCGACAATAGTGAATTTCTAAGTAATGCCAATTTTCACAATGTGTCCCGCTTATTTTCTTGTATTTTATCCATCTGCGTGATTTATTATTTGTTTTTCTACTAATCGAGTCCTTTTGCCTTCCAATTGCCAACGACGAGTATACTCGTCATTGGTTTTCTGCTTGTAAATAATTACGAATGATAATATATGTGCTCTTGCCAAGAAATAACAGGGTTTTGGTAAACAAAAACACTCAAAATATAAATGGTAATGGAAAGTTGCTAAATTGTTTTCAGTTGAAGTTCTCTTTCAGTCATACGAGTACATATACGAGTATAATGTCCTTCGACTAATATTTCAATTGAATTTTCTTTTGTAAGTTGTCCACCAAACTGGTAAAGTCCTACGAATATACAATATCTTTTATTATATTGTGTTGCTTTGTTGTGTACTGTCCTCATTCTATATAATAGGTCCCACTTATTCTTCTCTTGATAAACACTCATGAGTTTTATCTTCCTTTCAAATTTTAAAATTCATTTTCTCTTTTCAAAGAAATATTCTAGCCGCTAAATTTCCCTATGACGGAAACCTTATTTTTTTAAGCTTAATGAGATAGCCTGTAATCATCGTAAGACAAGCTCATAGAAGGAAAACCGTGAACTGTCTGTCAGATCTTGTTTCTTTCGATATCAAGATCTTCCACTTGGAATATCTGTCGAAAGTTTCCCAAGGTTTCTGAATATTTCCTCTTGGCACGAAAGCTCTCCTTTCTGTAAGGCTACCACCAGTTATTGTTAATAAGCCTCTCAATTGCAGATTCATATTGTCATCCATGGACAATAATAGGATTAAAAGAAAGTTGGGTTTTAGAACTCCTCCAGGGATAAAATCATCTCCATTGGAATTGTCATTGACAATGTGTTGGCTTATTAGACGTAAAGCCAGGGTTCGAGTCCCAGACCAGACATCAAAACCAAATACAAAAAGTATTATTTCGGCAATTTCCTCTCAGCAAATTTCTGGCAAAAACTCTGAGAGTAAAAAAATCCTCACATGAAAAGTCTCTCAAAAAAATCTGTCGTTCCGAGTTGACCTTAAACTGTAGGTCCTTTTACCTATGTATAAATATAAGTGTAAGAAGCTAGGTCAATAATCCTGACTAAAGGTTTGTAATGACCAAGTATGTATGTATGTAACACAATAAGTTCAATGAAATGCTGTGACGTCACTTATCCTAATCATCATATATATTATTCCTAAAGTACTTTTTTTTGTCGGTTGCAAATATCTCCCATACCACTGCATCAAATTTAATGAACGATATCTCATTTTAAAGCTTATATCTAACACTAATGGCGAAAAATAATTAGAAATTGAAAAATTAATATTTTCATTGATAAAAATTATTTTTTACATAGAACTGCAGGATAATACTGTTGTCATTATGAATATATGTTTTTGTTCAAATGTAATAATACAGTGTCGCTTAATAGTAATGCAGTTTAATAAAATTTCTATTAATTATTTTCATTTTATGTTACAAAAGTGACAACTAACGATGCGAAATATTTGCACGGGTCATCTAGTCTTAACATAGTGTTACGTTTTTACCTTTTTAAAGATGTAGATTGCAAATAAAATAAAAATAAATTTTAAATCAATTCTTTATTGTTCGTACAATTCTGTGTGCCACTGTTGGAAATTGATTTACACAATAACAATTTACTTTAGTTTTTATTATTCTGTCACACTCTTCTGTGTACGCTATAACAACTTTTCGTTATTCTTCTCTGCTTACAAACTATTTTTAAGCAACAACTTAATACTCTCTTCACACACAACGTGTCTGATGTTGAAGCATGGCTGGATGAGGCAGGTCTAACACTTGCTGCACATAAGACTGAAGCCGTCTTAATAAGCGGCCGGAAGATAATGGAGAAGATGAAAGTGGCCGTTGCAGGCACAGAGATCGAATCAAAGAGGGCGACAAAGTACCTCGGAGTGATTATCTATGACAGATTGAATTTCAAGGAGCACGTGAAATACATAGGCGAAAAGGCATCTGTAACACAGGGAACACTGGCGAGGATGATGTCAAATATTGGAGGACCAGGTCCATTCAAGAGGAGCACAATTTCAGCGGTAGTAACGTCGATAATGCCATATGCTTGCCCCATATGGTCGGAGGCACTCTCCGTGGGGTCGACAAGGAGAATACTGTCCTCGGTGTATCGTCCAAGCGCGATTAGACGGATGAGTGGCTTCAGGACAGTGGCTGATGAAGCAGTATTGGTACTGGCAAAGACAATACCAATAGACATATTGGCGGATAAGATGAGACGGACATACTTTCGCCGTTTCGAGAGTCCAGGACAGACAGCGGCTATAAAAGCGGCTATAAAGTGCCATGCACAAATGGCAGTCACGATAGGAGAGCAGTTTAAAGGGAAGATGGACATTTCAGCTTGTCCCTTCTATAACCCCTTGGATGGAGAACAAACATTGCGAGTTGAATTACTACGTGACCCAGTTCCTAACTGGTCATGGATGTTTTAGGAAGTGCCTACACAGATTTGGACATGATACTTCCCTATATGTCCTTACTGTGTAGATGAAAAGGAAGATGCGGAGCATATTCTAATATGCTGCCCCAGATTTAAATGGCTCATGGAGGAGCTGTTGAATTCTGGGACGCCATGGAGTCAATACAGCCAGAAAATGGCCGAAGTAATGATAGGACTCCGCAGGTTGAAGGAACGAAGGCGAAATTTGAGATAAAGTGATAAAGCTTTTGAGTTAACCAGCCCTCTGTGAAGTAATACCTTACGGCAGTCCCGTGGGGGGAGGGGGGGAAATGGTCGGAGTTTAGGGGGTGGGTTAGTACGTAGGCACCAGTGATGGTGAATCGTGCATGCCTTTGTCGGAACAAAGGTATCTTTTGAAAATTTACCACCTCCGGCCCAAGGCAAAAAAAAAAGCGCAACGTGTCTGACCGAATTCTTTTTGAATCGCACGTGACGTCTTCACAAACGACTGACTGAATTTTAAATCTGGATACAAAGTACTTAATTTGAACTCCAGTATTGCTTGCTTTGTCTTGACTTTTATATCGCAGGATCAAAAGTGTGATGAATGCTTCGGGAAATATCGCGAAAAATGTAAACAAGTTGTTTTTATTATTGTTGTTTGTGTATCTTATTTATCCAGGCAGAGTAGTGATTGCTTGTGTATTTGTCTAACCGTTATATTATGTTTGCACGGCACTTGGCTTTTGCTTGTTTACTTTGCTTGTTTACTTCTTTGTTTGCTGCACTTTGTTGTTGGTTGTTTACATCTTTTGTTCCTTATATTTTTTTGTTATACTAAAGTTGTTGCTATTATTTTTGTTTATTCTTCGATTTTGTAAACAATCCCATTATTTTTGTTGTGAAATTTTTTTTTACTAATTCATTGATCGTGTGAACAAGTTCATTGTTTTGTTTATCATTTCATACATGATCAAGTCTATTTTCGTAAGAATATCTTAAGAAGATTACTGTACGGAGTGCAAAAGAGATTTTTAATGTATTTCTAGAAATTTAAACGGACCTCGCATGCAATTGTAAATACAAATGCATTTATTATCATAATTTTACTACAAAAACTTTATGTGCTAAAGGTTACTGATGAAGAGAGAAAGAGAGAAAACGAGAGAGACAGAGATGGAGAGAGAGAGAGAAAAGGATTAAAAAAACTTTTTATTAAATTGCTTACAATACAAAGTAAATCCTTTGTTAAGTGCTTCGTTGCAAAGCGTTTATTATTATTATTTTTGTATTTGTTGTTGTGGTTGTTGTTGTTGTTGTAATTTAAACAAAATTAAATAAATCACAACTGAAATGACCTCATAAAAGTTCTCTGCACTTTAATGAGCAACAAACGAACACCAACAACTGCTTCATTAATGAACTCCGCTTAACTGCCTCTTCCTGCTTTTACTTTCCTGCACCCACACACACACACACACACACACGCATATTCTTAAATAATTTTTGTTTTTTTTTTAATTTCTTCTTAATTTTTATTTTATTTTTTTTATGATTATGAACTTTAAACAAGGCCAACAAATGACTTTTTGAATGCAACATCAAGCAACGCAACAGAATGCAACGTAATGCTAGGCAACGCAACGCAACGCCATATAAAACGGAGTCTGTAAACGTTTGTATGCGTTTGTATGCGTTTGGGTTTACGTGTGCATAATATCCTGTCAGCCAGATGCTGCGTACGAATTTAATTATGAGCGTAAAAACAGTTACTAACGCACACACACACACAGTAATAATCGTTATGTTAAGTAAAAATAATGATGAGGCGTTAAGAGTAATGTTGGCTGGCCGGCTGGCTCCTGATGGCTTCTGTTGGCTGGTTAGCTGGCTGGTTATAACGACCCTGATAAGACAGATAATATCGTGTTTTATTCTTATCCTTTCGTTAATATCATCAACTGTTTACCACGAAAATATCTTCCAACACATTTCACACACACTCACACTCTCTTCCTCGCCCTCTCTCTCTCGCTCTCGCTCTTTGCATCCATTATATAGGCAACCGAGCCATGTACACACACATACGTTGTTGTTGTTAACAATATTACTTTAATGATTGCTTGGCAACTCTGTATTTTCAATTGGAGTCTATTAAAAACAGTAAAAATCATAAAGAAAACTACCCGGGTATTGTTATAATGACTGCAACAGTTAATGTGGTTGTGAAACAACATTTACGACAATGAAATTGATCTTAAACTCTTTATACGAGGGGGTGGTCGATGAAGGCGAGAAGTTGGAGAAAGGGGGGTAAATTTTTATGTTTTTAACAAATATTTAATGAATTTCATATTTTCATTGGAGTTTATTTTTGTTGGTAAGAAATGGTTTTCTTTATAAGGTTAAAGGGTGGCCAACACAAAATATGGACACAAAAAATAAAAAGCACCCTTAATACAGAAATCTTTGATGCAATTTCAATGGCAGTTGTATTGACAGTTGTGGTCACCATAATACAGAAATCTTTGAAGCAATTTCAATGGCATTTATATTGACAGTTGTGGCCACCATAGTTTAGCAGATAGTGTAAGAGTCCGGGGTTCAAGTCTCTATCTCTGGCATTTCGATCGAAACGAAGCACGGAAAAAAAGTATTTCTTTCGGCGACTTTCTTTCAGCAGATTTCTAACAAAAATTTTGAGAATTTGTTTTGAAAACTTTCTTAAATTTCTTGTTCGAAATCGACATTAAATTGTTGGTATAAAGAAAATTAACATACACAATATGGGTGCTGTAAGGAAGTAGGTTGAAATCTAGACTAAATGTAATGCCTAGTAAAGTAAGGAGTTTAGATACTTACATTGTAGATATTCAACCTTAACTAGGCTCTCAACTAACAAAAGAATACCTCATGTCAAAGCATTTCAACTCGATTTCTTGTCTTTGTTGTTGGCAATTCCTTTTAAATATCGAATCTTATTTGGCAATACCATTTCCTTTCTTTTTTCCAACGGCTAGGCAATACTAAGTAGTACTTACGCTTATTCGGCGAATTAAAATTTCAAAGTTCAACCACTTTAGAATAAGCGCAATTTTCCTTTCATTTTAAAGGCTTAGACGTGTTCACATACATTACCACGCTTCAGTTAGGATTACGACCTAGCTCCTCAAATCACTAATGATGGTGTGGCGGGACCTACAGTTTATACTCAACTCCGAATGACAGATTTTTGCGACACTTTTTCTTGGCAATTTTATTTACTCTCAGAGTGTTTGCCAGAAGATTGGTAAGAGGAAGTCGCCGAAGAAATATTTCGTTATGTTGGAGATGTCTGACTTGGTATTTAAGCCGCGGTTGCACATCTAATAAGTCAGCGCACTACCTACTAGACTAGGGCGACGTGACTTCTAACATGAATTTGAGCAGAAAACGCAACAAAGAACATCGATATCAGAAGGCCACAGTTCCTTACTGTAGTTGTGGTACTTTAATGGTTGCCATTGTACAGTAAGACTCAAAAATTATGTGCTGAATATGCAGAACCATAATAAAACTTATACTTCCTTAACAACCCTTTAGTATGGTAAACGATAGTGGATAGACCCCTGAACATTAGAATGCTTGAAAAATGCTTTTGCAGAGATCATAGAAGCAATAGCCACGCCTCCTTGTATTGTTGCTGTATTGATACAACTCTGACGAGTTAAGTACGAAAGCAGGAAGAATACTTATGTTAGGATGGTCTTTATATTGGTCAATAGATTCTGTCCCACTTGCTATGCTCTCGAACTCAACTTTAATGTACGTCTCGAATGGAAACGGATCAAGCCCTGTAATACTTTTGAAATCTGAGAACACAGGAGTTGCTCACAGCTGGATTGCGGTGTTGAGTCCGATGTTTTTTCAGCCCAGATTAATCTGTTTGTCAGGCTGACATCGTAGATATTTACGAAGTGCGTTCATTATTCGTTCAGATCAGCTTACGTGGACGACTTCATTGGATTAGCGTCGACCAGTTTAGCTTTCTCGTTTAGTACACTATCGTACACAAGTGCACGTTATTATGATTTAATGGTGCAACCTGTGTGGCTGATTTAATGTGATATTCTCCACGACTACTGTTCAAACTGCAGGTCAGACTTCAGAGCGAAGTGTAAAAAAAATATTTCTTCGGTGGCTTACTCTCAGCAGATATTTGGCAAAAACTCTTAGAGAAAAATAAAATTTCCATGAAAAATTTCTTTAAATTGTAGATTCCGTCACTCACATATAAAATTAACACACAAAACATAAGTGGTGAGAGTAGCTAGGTCGTAATCCTAACTCAAGGGTTGTAATGGCCAATGATGTCTGTCTATTTATTCAAGAGACCTTCAGGCTTAGATCGTTGACATTAGCGAAATCTGCTGATTATTCTATCAGGTCGGAGAACATGGTCTGCATTGGATTTGCATGACAGCTTAGCGGCTATTCTTTTCCTCTGCTTGGCCGATTATAAGTGGTATTCCCGAGTATTACTTGGAAAATGCAAATTGCAGGCGTAGGTGTCTTATCTGGTGCAAATACAATATCTGACCCCATACTTCAGTTATAGTTTCGTACCAGGTACTGATGATTTATAGATATCATGCCCGGTGAATTGACAGACAATGGTAATAGGTTTTACGTGGGTGCCTGTCCGGGTAGACCTAATCCCACGGTGCTTTTCCCAGAAGGTGAAATACAATGCGTCTACCAACGTCCGTAGATGTAACAGACTGCTACACCTGAGTACCAATACGAAGCCATGTATTTGGACATGACTTTCCCCTTGGTTAAGAGCGAAGCCAATCTAAAACTCTTTATGATCTTTGGGTCACGGCACTCGGTTGAAAATGCAACTTTACACCGAGCCTAACTAAATTTTTCCCTTGATTTGAGTTTAAACCACAGCCACCAAGATGCTCCCAAAAGGGGCCACACCAACAGCCAGGCTGGAACCGATTACTCCCGGCTCCCGTGGTACCAGAATTAAGTCTCCGATCAGATCTCGTAATTAAATCGTTTACTACCAGTTGAACTCCAAACAGTTCGGGACTGGTGGCCCACAGCGACACAAGAAACACACATCAACATAAAGAACGACACTTACAGTACTGATATTGAACAGCATCCTCACGGACGAGGCTTTGTCTTCACGGTGTGGCACCAGGAGTAGACAAAACGAACGTTACAGGAAGACACAAAACAACGCAGCAGGCTTGGCAGCGGCGGTGACGGCAAGGGCGGCAATGACGGGGATGATGACAACAAAGGAAAGGGGCAATTTGGACCGGCATATGAACAACAACAGTAGCAACAGGAAGCGGAGCAGAAGAATCAGCAGGAATCGATTCAAAACCGTTAACGATCTTATGCTTATCTGCGTACAGGGACAGACGGAAGCGGCAAAAGGAGCAAGGGGCGCACGACAAGGAGAACACCATGAAAGGTGATCACATATCAGGTTGCCTTCGCTTTACCTCCTATTTCTCTTAACAAATACTTCATGGGCGAAATCGCCTAACCTTCCAAAAGTTCGACTCCCCACTAAGGCCCTACTATAATTCCAACCCCCTCCAGTATTGGCTATTCCCATACTATCTAAACTCCTAATGTCATTGTAGTATGAACACTTTGTTAGAATGTGTTCGACAGTTTCAGGTCCCCTACCACATACGAATTGGCAGACAGTTTAACGGCTACTGTGATAATGTGGCAAAGGAAGATACCGCAACTGTTTAGCATGAATTAAATAATTCAGATTGTAATGAGTAGGTTCCGTTACTCACGGATAAAGTTAACCAACGCCACAACATGGGTAATGTGAGAAGCTAGGTTGTAAACCTGACTAGAGAGTTTTATTCTAGAGTTTAGAAAATAAGTTGCTTTAGAAGACGTCATATTATCACTGTGGTTCTTATCACTCTTGGTTTTTTATCTACGAATTTGTAGAATCTACTGAAATAGAAATTAAAACGGAATAATTTGCTTGCCATCGCAATACAGGGTGGCTGATATATAATGCAACAAAGTAAGGCGCTATAATTTTTCAATTTTTTTTTTTAATTTTATTGTTCAAATTTTAGAATCAGTTTAGATTTGTTCGAATTGGACACCTTTGGTACGAATTATGGTCTTCAAACGGCCGAGAAAGCAATCACAGGCTGTACGTAAGTGGCTCTGCGGTATTTTGCCTTATTCTTGACGAAGCGCCGTCTTGAGATGATCGACAATTTAATATTTTTCAGTGAGAACCTTACCTTCCAAAATGCCCTAGACGCAAAAGTCCAACGAATTGAGATCCGGAGATATTTATGGCCATTGTGTGATTGAAATGAAGCGAGGAACCTCCTTTTTAAGTCATTCTTGGTTGACGCGTGCTGAGTGCGGTGGTCCATGGTCTGCGGTCGAAATGTTTGTCTGCCTAAGGCTTCAATACTGTCTTTAAAACATTTTCCCAATAATATTCGGCATTTATTTTGACCCCACTGTAGATAAATACGAGCGACCATCGGCCGTTACTGCTACCCACACCATTACCATCGGCGGCGCTTGAGTTCTGGTGGCCAATCGCAGGTGTAAATTTTCAGCGGACCTCTTTGGCAAGTAAACCCAATCATTTTGTTTGTTCACAAACTGCTCAATTTGAAATGGCTTCTCATCGGAGAAAACCAAATTCGGTAACTGGCCACTTTCGTGCAAGCGAAGTAACTGCTTGGCTCAATGCAGTTTAACTTTTTTTGTCCATTGGTGAACCTTTGTACTTTTTGGAACTTCAATGGCTTTAGTCGAAGCTAATTTTTCAATATGTGTTGCATCCGTTCTCGCGATATGTTCAGCTCACGAGCAATTTTTCTACCACTGCGGCATGGATTTCGATCAAATTTGGCCTTCAGTTTTCGGATCATTTCTAGCGTTGGTATCGTTTTTTTCGTCCACTTTTTGGACGCGAAGCATCACTGCCAGTATCACGGTAACGAGCAATGGTACGGGAAACAAAAGATTTCTTTACATTTAAATGCTGGAGGGCTCTAACGATAGCCACCTGGGGTATTTCAAGCCTAAATGTAAAGCAATCACACTATCACGCTTGAATTCCATCACGAATAACTTTTTTTTCTGAATGCATAGATCAAAATGCTTTTGTAAGCTTGTAAATAATAAAATGAACTGTCACTGGCATAAATCTGTCAGCTGTCAGACGAGCGGTTTACAAATGATAACAACCTGAAGTTGGTTGCAATACATATCAGCCAGCCTGTAAACCAGCCAAAGAAACCAATTAAGTGTTGCACGATTTTGAAACTAAATAAAGTGAAACGAATTTGTTTTCAAGATTTTATTACTCTTACGGTCTATCTATCTTGCTGTAGGAAACAATAACACGGGAGTTTAAATTAAAAACGCTTTCATTTCACATCAATAAAAACGATTTTAAACAGTTGAAATCAACGAATGAATGTGTTTCACAATTTAATGGCTTCTGTCATGCATGTGTCAAAAATACAGAGCGTGGGAGAGAGAGAGCGAGAGAGAGAGAGATACCAAAGATGATGCTTCTCTCTTGTCCCCTATCCATAGCTTTCTTTTGCGATATTTCCGTTGAAAAGATGATTTTCTTTTATTTTCTTTGGCATTTTGAAAATCATTCGTGTGTTCGTTCGCATTGCTTTGTTGCTGTTGTTGTATTATCCTTCAATTGTTATTTGAGTTTTTGGTTTTGTTTTTAATTTTTTAATACAATAATGTTTACTGTGGTTGTTGTTGCTTTTTTCATTATTTTTCAATACTCCGTCAATTTAATGTCAACTCTCTTGAACTCAGACATGTGGAAACATTTTTATTGCACATTCACTTCAGCAGACATCATCGTTGGCATTGTTCAACGTTCCCCAAAAAAGGTCACCAAGATGAGAGACCAAAAAAAAAAAAGAAGAAAACAGAACCAGAGCCAGACTGTAAGTGTGACTTTGGGTAGCCACCCGTAAAGCTGTGACAGACATGCACATGCAGCGGTAGAGCGGCAAGTGTTTGCGTGCGTGACATTGCGATTGACTTTCGAGTTTCGAGTGGGTAATGAAATTTTATAATTAAAAATTACAAAAAAAAAAAAATTGTTTTTTACTTGAATTTGTGTAGGTTTTTATAACCGCCTTCAAAAAACAAAAAAACAAAAAAGAGTAGGAGATTCTTTATTATTATTTACGTCTCGTATGGCATGGGATTATAAATTTAATTTGCAGTTAAAAAAAACGAAATTTAAGGATTTAAATGAGGAATTAAAATTCGATTTAAATTTTATAATTCAACGCCAGTAATAGACAATCTGAGTTTTCTATAGGCTTAATAAGCATTTTTCTTTGTGTCGCTTACAAAATGTTTAATTTTAAAATAAAATTTTAATTTAAAAAATGCTTTCATTTGCTGTACAACATGCAAAAAGTACAAGCACCTACTTACTTGGTCATCTATGACCCTTCAGTCAGGATTACAACCTAGCTACGCACACCACCCATATTTTGGTTGGTAATTTTTTTATCCATGAGTGGCGGCACCTATAATTTAAATCCAAACTGGGATTTGCAGCACGAACTCGTGTCCAGTTGAAGTTTTTTTTTTCTCACCCGACTTGCCGAAGCATGCTCCTCCATTCGAACGACATGGCCGGGCCAGCGAACCCGCTGGATATTAATACGCTGCACAACGTATATGTCGTTGAGAAGCTCATGCAGCTCCACTGTTGAATCAGATGCGAAAATCATCGCCAACTCGCACTGGAGCGAAGATATTACGTAGCACTTTTCCCTTGAATACTCTCAAGGCTGCTGCATTAGTTTTTAATAGGGTCCATGTCTCTGCGCCATAGAGAAGCACGGTTAGGATGAGCGTCTTGTAGTTTGGTCTCCAGACTGACATCATTTTTGGTGGTAACGGCGAAGCCAAGATAAATAAATTCCTTGACTGTATCGGCCGTTATCTGAGAATCAATACGCCGTACGTCTCTACTTGTCGATAACTTATATAGTAAGACACCGCTTAACGCTGCCACGCTTAACGCTGTTTCAGTATTACGCGGTAGTATTGGGATTCCCCTGAATCGCGCATTGTATTGATACTTGTGGTGCACTATATAGTGACGGTATAGTTATCGGCCGTAATCTGAGAATCAATATGCCGCACGTCTCTACTTGTCGATAACATTTACTGTCAGACCCATTTTCTTACACTCCCGTTCAATAGCACTAAAGGCAGCAGTGACATCATGCTTGTTATGCCCCAATGATATCGATGTCGTTAGCGTACGCAAGTAATTGGACACTTTTTTTTGAAAAATAGTGCCATTGCGATGCACTCCTGTCTTTCCCAGAATACTTTCCATGACGGAGTTGAAGAGGACGCAAGGCGACCCCTTGTTTGAAATATCGCACGGTAGCAAAAGGTTCGGGGAGATCCATTCCTACCTTGACGGAGCTGCAAGAATTGCTCAACGTCATTCTGCATAGCCTTATCAGCTTCGCAGGTATACCGAGCTCAGACATTGCGGCAAAAACACCATCCTTTAGGGGGCTATCGAAGGCTGCCTAATAGTCGACAAAAAGATGGTGTGCGTCTACTTGGCCTTTTCCAAGATTTGGCGCAGTGTGAAGATCTGGCCGATGGTGGATTTGCCAGGTCTGAAGTCGCACTGATAAAGTCCAATCATTGTTTTGACGAGTGTCTTCAGTCGTTTACACAATACGCCTGTAAGAACTTTATATTCGGTAGGGAGAAGGCTTATACCATTGCAGTTTTCTACCAGCTGATTTCTGTTAAGACTCTACCTTATAGTTTACAAAAAGATGGCGTGTATCGGCTTGGTTTTTGTGGGCCTTTTCGCCTTCTTTGCCTTACCTTTTATATGGCAAAGTAAACAGTCTGATAAATGGTCCTAAAGGCAAATGTTCGTGACTTTGCCTTCTTGAAATCTTTATTGTTTTGTTGACGTTTATTCTTGTAGTGTTGTTTGTAGATTTTTGTTAACTTGTTTACCATCTTTTTTATGCTGGTGTTTGTTGTTGTATTAAGCAGTACGATAATTTTTAAACTGGTTTGTTAACTACATTGTTTACTTTTTTGAATCTTTTGTTTATAATTCTAAGGTTAAGCGATGCAAAAGTAAAACACCAGTACAGTAAAACCCCGCTTAACAAGTTTCGTTAAAGGAAACACCGTTAAACGCGACAACTTAACACGTACATACATATGTATGCAGCTAGTAACGTTGACGACATCGAATAAATCAACTATGACGCAGAAAAGATGCGTTCGTACTGTGATGGAGACTTCGGAAAATACAATTGGAATCTGTCTTCTGGACAGACTAACAAAAGTGCGTTGAAAAAGTTACATAGTATACACCGTCGCTATATAGTGCACCGCTTTTTGGTTAGTAGGTGGTTGTTTCATTTGCAACCGCGTAATACTGAAACAGCGTTAAGCGGGGTTTTACTGTATCTAGATTTTCTTAATTTTCGCCTATTTTCGTAACAATACAATTGTGAGACAATTGCTTAAAACTAACAGTTATTCTATGTATTGTCCAATCATTAATAAACAGTATTTAACTGGCCATCAACATATTGTGACACCCCATTTAAATTGTATTATTTTTCATATAATTTTCATAAATTTCCATTTATTTTGAAGAGAATAATTTATTATCTAATCACTCTATTTGGTTATAATGGTTCGAAATATTAAATAATTGTTTGCACAGCCAATATATGACCGCATAATGACAGTCATAAATAAATTACAAGCAATTTCAATGGCAAAACATTCGAATTATAAATCGAAAAGCGCTAAACAACTCAATCATTTTCAAAAAATAATTCCGTTACGAATTTAATTGCGAATTAAATTTTCAAAATTTTCAAAGTGACAATTTAACACATATGCTGGCCTAAACAGTTATGTGTTTATATGAGTGTGTGTGTATGTGTAAGTGGGTAAGTGTTTGTGTATCATTTATTAATTGTTGAAACTTAATTATGTTATCTGATGGTGTTGGTGTTAGTTTTGGTATTGGTGGCGTTGATTGTATTACAATTAAAGCATTAATTCCATATCACAATATCATTATCAATACCAATAACAATACTAATCGATGGTCATAAATATTTATGTTCTAGATAAACTTGAAAATACTCAATGAGAAGAGCAACAACAATGGCTTTGGTTATAATATAAGCCACAATAATAACAAATCGTACAAGAGTGTATTATAAAACCATAGAAAATTTATAACAATAATCAATACACAGACACACATACACATACACATACACACACACTGTTATACACATACGAAATGCCAAATGATAAGTGGTAGGTTGTAGTGGTGAAAGAAATAAATTTTATTTGTTAAATACATTGACACTTGATGACAACAACAACAACAACAACGACACCAGCAACATTGAAACACTTTTGAATACACTCTCCATTATTTTTTTTTGCACACAATTATACACACACACACACTCATTTAAATTGCATTTGTAATGTATGTGAACTATAAATAACCCTGTAGGAAATCAAACTAATTTTAAAGTAACTTGAAACTGATTTTTTAATAAGCACAACTAGTTGATTAAGTGACTTTTGCCTTGTCACCGACTCATTATTTTAAAGATAGGCATGTGTCCTAGGCGGTAGTCAATTGGTCATCTTTGCATGACTTTTAAATTGACTACAAATTACTTATTTTTCAATCAATTTGTAGTTAAATGAAATATAGTTAATTTAATGTAATTGGCCATTACAACCCTTCAGTCAGGATTACGACCTAGCTTCTCAGACCACTAATGTTGTGTGCGTTAATTTTATACATAAGCGGCGGGACCTACAGTTTAAAGTCGACTCCGAACGACAGATTTTTGAGAAGCTTTTCATGGCAATTTTTACTCTCAGAGTCTTTGCCAGAAATCTGCTGAGAGGATGTCACCGAAGAAATATTTTTTCGTTTTGATGTCTGACCTGGGATACGAACCCGGGCCTTTTGTCTAATAAGCCAACACACTACCCACTAGACCACGGCGACTTCAAATATTATTAAAGTAATATTATTAACTTTTTTTCCAACACAAACCTGATGAAAATGCCGTTTTTTAATAACGGCTAAGGCGTTGCGTAATTCTTTGTCTGGTTCATCACAGAGAGGCCCAAGTGCATCCATCAATGCATCAGAAACTTTTTTGTAATCCTTCAAGCTCTTTTTGCCATGAGTGCCATCAATATTTATAGCAAGATTCAATTGCAGAGATAAAATTGTCGTTAAAGATTTCGGCATTTCCCTTTCTGTGATAATTTCATGGCATTGGTCTGCAAAAATGAACAAAAATTTGGAAAATGATAAAAGTAGAGAAGAATAAAAACTCACATAAATTTGCTGATTTTCATCGATTATGTTATCACTGAGCGCTTTCAGCTCCTCGAGGGTGTTTATTGCAAAAGTAGTCTTAATTGCCACATTGCGTTTTTCCTGTCGAACAAGGCTTTCTTTCGGTTACTACTTTTTGGGTAGACAATGCTGCCATTATAATCTCATTTTAAGCTCTGTTTGAGCTCCTTAATTTCGCCTTGAAATGTAAATGTTTATCAGAAAATCGTGATATTTTGTTAGACAAAACATATTTTCATTTTACCTGTTATTTCTGATAATTTGGCATTCATTTCAGAAAATTTTACATCAAATTGGGGAACATTGGCATCATCATTTTCTGTACCTTTATCTGTTAAGATAAAACATAAATAATAAGGCATAATTTTACGATTGTACAAGATACTTATCAGCAGTGCTCAGATAAATGCACCTCATAATTGCTATTACAAGTATAGATTTGGTATATTCACATTTTTTCATTTAGATTTTTAATGTACTATTTTATTTCACTATCACTTCAATATCGCTTTAATAGATTTTATTATAAATTTGCAATATTTACTTGGGGTTTTCACATTTTTTTTTACTAAAATTGTGCATCACCTAAAAACTGTATTTGCTGTGATTGACATTTGATTTACTGACATGCTTCCTTTGTTTTATTATTGTTTTCTTACATTTTCTTATTTTGCTTTCCTTTTTTCATTCTTACTTTTGTTTCTATTCAATATGTTTGGTTGATATCTGCATGACATTTAAGCCAATTTGTAGTCAATTGCAGAATAGTTAATTTATAATTTGCGTTTTTATCAACCGACTACTTTATTTACTACAGGGATGTTAACTATAAATAAGTGTATGCATGTGTGTATGTATGTGTGCGTGTATTTACAAACATATTAAATCACACTGTAATTTTAACATCAAATACAAAAAGAGAACAATAAACAATACAAACCAAAAGTGAGAGAGAGAGAATATAACTGTACAAATTATAATTACAGTTAATAAATTAACATTGAATAACCAACCATCAGTACATTTGTTTTAGAGAGTGTGTGTATGTATGTGTGATTCACTTATCCATACATATGTCCATGTATTATAAATAAACAACCCTGCAGGAGATTGAACTAGTACCTAACTAGTACAAAACTAGTACAAAAACCACCAGTACTAGTACTCAACTGGTAACTTTCCTATAGCATCTTAATGCTCAAATTAGCATTGAGTGTGTTTGAAAAATTACTAGTACCATTGGTACCAGTTTCGTACTGGTATATTTGGAAATAATTGGGAGATTTCGAACCACTTTATTACTAGTTCTTTTATATGGAAAAAATTAACAAAATTTGGTAGATTCCTTTGTTGGTTAAGTGAAAAATAATGGATAAAAAATTAGTTTTTGTATAATTATTTTAAAGCACTAAAAAAGACTACGGTTTGTACAAAAATTAATTCATTTAAATAATATTTTAAAACAAAAATAAAAAACAGGCGCATTTCTTCAAGGCTTTAAATAATAATAAATATAAATAAATAAATAATAAAACTAAATAAATTAATTTAATTCTAAAAACAGTAAGTGAATTTTTGTTGTGTTACACAAAAAATTCTATCAGTCTGGTATATTTAAACTAGTTCTACTACTAGTACTTTCTTATAAAAACTTAAACCCTGTGTAAACTAGTACCAGCTGTACCAGTACTAGTACTAGTAGCTTTTAGACAATTGACGCTTAATCTCCTGCAGGGAATAACAACAAATGAAATTATGTTCGTTGGTTAATAACAAAATAGCTTGTATTGTGTCGTTGTTGTTGTTGTTGCTCTTTCTCTTTTATTGGAGAGAATTAAAAAAAAAAAAATTGCATACATACAGGGGCATTATAGGTTAAAGCCATAACTGCCAGATAAATAATGCATCAAATCTTCAAATATTAGAAAAAAAACGTCAAAATCGTGGAAATCGTAAAAATAATCGTCACAAAATCGACAAGAAAAAACGGGGTGATTTTTGGGGGCGCCGTGGTCTAGTAGGTAGTGTGCTGGCGTATTAGACGTAAGGCCAGGGTTCGAGTCCCAGGCCAGACATCAAAATAAAATGCAAAAAGAAAGTATTTCTTCGGCGATTTCTTCTCAGCAGAATTCTGGCAAAAACTCTGCAAGTAAATAAAATTGCCATGAAAAGTTTCTCCCAAAAATCTGTCGTTCGGAGTCGACTTTAAACTGTAGGTCTCGCCACTTCTGTATAAAATTAACACACACAACATAAGTAGTGTGAGAAACTGGGGGCTTCTTGGGAACGATTGTTGTAGACTAATCTAATGGTGATGGTATAGCACTTGCCATTTTATAGTCACCTAGCAGCAACTCGTTTCCTTGCCGTTCGCATCTTCTCTCTTTCCACCTTTCCTAAAAACCTGCACAATACATTGCATGAGTAGGGGCCATCCCCTGAGTGCTGGTTTCATAAAAAAAGACACGTTTTTCAGTGCCTTAATTTCTTAAGAAAGTGCAAGAAACACATCACTTCATCTCATCATGTATAGGCTGGTACCTCCACGTCTATTTTTAGACTTTTTCACCGTGTACAAGAGAGGCCGAAGTTGCCCGTTGATGACGGATGAACTCCATTGGTTCATTTGTGTTTCACTGTTCTATAGCTATTATAAAGAATTTTTCTCGAACGAAATAAGAGACTTGCCCCCAAGAATCATGTATTCCTACGTAACACTCGTTTTACCCGGCAACCACATATGTATGTATGTGGTCGATTGACCAGTGGATCGCACACTGTATTACAGACAAAATTCGTTCTTTAGTTGGACTATTTGTATGTCGAACTCCCTTCGTGCTGAGGTAGTAATTTTTTGACTTTTAGGAGATGAAAAAGACATAAGATATTGAAAAATCATCTCCTAAATTTCCAACAGTAATAACTTCGAAGTAAATACAAATCTTAAATCGGCTTTTAATAATGAAAATTTTTAATTTCTAAAAATCGTCAAAAAAAAAAGCATAAATCATCACATCGTCAATATGATATTTTTGGAGCACAAAATCGTTAAAATGACGATAAATCGTCAAATCTGGCAGCTATGGTTAAGGCATTGTGTGTTGTGTATGGGTTTTAAAGCGAAAACTTAATGCATTATTAAGTATTAGTAAAGGAGGCCAAACAATTTAATATTACAAGAATTTAAAGAATAATCAAGATTAATGTGATGTTCACATAAATTGTTTAAAGAGATTTGTTTTAAGCTTCGTTCACCATCCATATTTTGTGAATTGGTTTTAAGCTTCGCTCACCATCTAATTTTATTTTTTCAGCCTTCGATTTTTCCTCCATAATTTGAAATATTTTTCTTTCTTTCGAAAGATAACTACCAGCTGTGGAACTCCAAATATCAAGCACGTTATCACGGCCAGGAATAAGGAAGAGGCGCAGCGAAAACTGATACGTGTCATGCTAAGGACGAAAAGAAGGTTGGATTCTCACGGCCTAGACCTGGCCATGCATAAAACGGTATTACTGCTGATCACTGGTCGCCGTATCTTCTTTGCGGGTGGACATAAGTATTGGAAACGAGGTAACTAGGACCAAGAGCTCGGTAAGATACCTAGGAATAAGGCTGGATCCCAGACTTACTCATATCAGATTCAGTACTCGGCTGACAAACCCCGGAAAATCGTTGGGCAGCTCAGCAGATTAATGGGGAATATTGGAGGCCCGCTACCGGCGAGACGGAGACTCCTGATGGAGGTTGGAAGCAGCATTATGACCTATGGGAGCAAAATTTGGGCCGAAACTTCTATCGATACAGAAAACGCCTGCACTACGTATCGCGTCGGCATATCGTACAGTGTCCACCCCAGCCGTACTTGTGATAGCAGATACAATCCCTGTGGTTCTGCTGACAGCAGAGCGGATGGAGATTTATAAGGCGAAATCGGCTGGAAATCACATAACCGGTCACTTCAGGGAAAATACCATTTCAGAATGACAACGACCATGGAACGATGAGGATAGAGGATGGTGGACGACCAAACTTGTTCCTGGACATAAAGCAATGGATCGGTCGGATATTTGGAGAAGTAAACTATTACGTTACACAGATGCTATTGGGCCATGAATATTTGAGGAAATATCTGAATAGAATGGGCAAGACTGCCTTTACGAGGAAGGGGAGGTAATTGATGATGCAGAACATACAAACTTCGAATGTGCACGCTGGCAGAGATATCGCTCTGCACTAACGTCGATGTTCCGAACGATAACGGCCGCTAACATTGTCGGGGTTATGATTCCAAGCAGGGAGAATTGTGCCAAGCGTGGCGAATTACGTGGAGCGCATTCTGATACTGAATAAGAGAGATCTGGTGGCTGCAAAACGTGTAGGCACGCCGGCATAGATGACACTAAATCACGTGTCAAACGAAGTCCCAGTCGGGAACCTGGACGAAAGGAATAGTGGAGATATTTAGAAGTCTTCTCAACCTTCAATATGCAATTCGAACCCGGATGTGAGCGTGAAGGCGGCCAAAGGGCTAAAAGGACTTCACTCCGAAGTAATACCACCGTAGTTACGGAGTGGGCCCAATAGTCCACGGTACGAGAGGGGATTTAGGGGATTTTCACCGTACTAAGTGCACAAAAATAATCATATATGCCTTAGCACCTCAATTTATTGACAATTTGTTAAAGGATCTTAATGATTCTTACTTTTGCCTAATTCTAGATAAAAGTATTTTTTTTCTTATAACTTTACGAGCTAAAGGTTGGAAATCTTCGAAAGATATTAGTAGCCCGGCCTATCAATTTGCACGATTCGCCGCAAGACTTACTTTCGGTTCACAAGACTTACAGTTCGTCACACTTTCAACCATTTGCGTATCCAATGCATTCCAAAAAATTCACTGTAGGGTACGAATTTTGTAATGCCAGTGTCTTCGGTACATATTTCAACTCGCGTGGAGTTGATTTATTTTCGCCACTGCGATCATGCAATTTGCCTCCATTAGGCTTTTTCTTGTGTGGTTCATTTAAGTCGTTGGTGTATGCGTAAAAGCTACATGCAACAGCGGTCCTCAAAGGCGATCTAACCCATGTCATCCATTAAATTTAGTCCGACTAATAGTGCTTTATTGCCTTTGCTATCTGTTGACAGCTTGTATGACAGTTTTGCCCCACTTCTTTAGCGGCTATCCAACCAGAGTGGATTGCTATTTTGACTTTAGAGTTACTAGATAGGAATCGAAGAAGTCGCCGTGGTCTAGTGGGTAGTGTGTTGGCTAATTAGACAAAAGGCCCGTGTTCGAATCCCAGGTCAGACATCAAAACGAAAAATATTTCTTCGGCGACTTCCTCTCAGCAGAATTTCTGGCAAAGACTCTGAGAGTAAAAAATTGCCATGAAAAAGCTTCTCAAAAATCTGTCATTCGGAGTCGACTTTAAACTGTAGGTCCCTCCACTCATGTATAAAATTAACACACACAATATAAGTGGTGTGTGAAGCTAGGTCGTAATCCTGACTGAAGGGTTATAATGGCCAATTATGTATGTGCCTTACAATTTTGTAAAGCTTTTCCTTTCTTTATATTAAACTGGCATCACATGTCCTGTTCATCACTCATCGTTTTCTTGTCACCTCTTGTAAGTATTAATATAAGGACTAGAGTTACAATGAGACCTTGAGTAAATGAGTCTTCTAAATGGCTAACAACATGGTTAGTTAGCGAACACAGTGTTGCATTTTTCATCTGAGTGCTGACAACAGTTACTAACACGGCTAAATAAACTTTTTGAATTTCATGTTGGATTTGCTTTAATTTGACTTCATAATTTAAATTAAAGATTTATTAAGATTTGATTTCACCATCAAGTCATTTGTCGACAAACATGCAAACATTCAAACATGCATTCTCATCTTCTAAAACATTTCAATCATCATCAGTTCGTTCCCTTTCCCAACCCAATCGATTCATTTATGAGGCCAATAATCACTTTCATACTTAATAACGCTTGAAGAGCAGAAATCTTTTAAATCCTTTCACAGAAAAACAAACGAGGGGAGTTGAAAACAAGACTTGAAAGAACAACAACAACAACAACAACAAACATATTATCATTAGAATGTAAAAATCCCAAGAAGCAACAGCAACAGCACAGCCAGCAGAGGAATAAAATTAAAAATCCTGTGGAAAAATCATGTTCAAGTTAACGCATGAGTTATTTGGTGAGTGAAATGTTGGCATGTTTTTTATGTCACATAAATTTCACTACCCAGCCACGGCATAGTAAAATATAAAGAAGAAGAATCAAAAGGAGAACAACAACAACAACATCAAGTAAATGAATGAATGAATGAGTGAATGAGTGAATGAATGTGCATTTGAATTTGATCATGAAGTTTTCCTCTTTTTAGTTGTCATTTCACTTGATTTTTCCAAAAAAAAAAATCATTTTCTATGTTGGTCTGCCCGATGTAAAAATTCTTACAAAAACAACAAAATATCACCCCACCGTTGTTGTAGTTGTTCTACCCTCAAATTGCCAACGAGAGTATGACGAGACACTAAGATGCTGTAGATGATGGCAAACAAGAGATTTCCGGAGTTTGAACTGAATTGATGTCATTCAAACGCGAAGGAGTTAATTAACGCGTGTGATTGAAAATCGTGAGAAAGCATTCCGTCACCCAAGCTAGACATCCAGCCAGCCATCCAGCCAACCAGCCAACATTATTACAGTCATCTTCAATCAATTGTTATTGGGGCATGCAACACAGCTTTATGCGTTATGCTCAACTGGAATAATAATGTCGTTTGCGTTTTCCCTTTTAATCGATGTTTTTCTTTATACATATTGGATCAGGTAAAAAGTTTCCGTGGCTTGTTTTTTCGTTCATTAAGGAAGTAAGAACATAAGTAAGTAAGTCCGTAATTATCTCTGCACGAAAGTAACTAAATACGTAAGAATGTAAGTACGTAGGCATGTTAGTAAGTAAGCGCGTGAGTAAGAAGGTAAGAGGGTAAGTAAGTACGTAACTAATTACGTAAGTAAGTACGTAACTAATTACGTAAGTAAGTACGTAACTAATTACGTAAGTAAGTACGTAACTAATTACGTAAGTAAGTACGTAACTAATTACGTAAGTAAGTACGTAACTAATTACGTAAGTAAGTACGTAACTAATTACGTAAGTAAGTACGTAATTAAATACGTAAGTAAGTACGTAATTAAATACGTAAGTAAGTAGGTAACTAATTACGTAAGTAAGTACGTAAGTAAGTACGTAACTAATTACGTAAGTAAGTACGTAACTAACGTACGTATAGTAATAGACGTAACTAATTACGTAAGTAAGTACGTAACTAATTACGTAACTAATTATGTAAATAAGTACGTAAGTAAGTACGTAAGTAAGTACGTAACTAATTACGTAAGTAAGTACGTAACTAATTACGTAAGTAAGTACGTAACTAATTACGTAAGTAAGTACATAACTATACGTAAGTAAGTAAATAACTAATTACGTAAGTAAGTATGTAACTAATTTCGTAAGTAAGGAAGTACGTAATTGAATAAGAACGTAATAAAGTAATTACGTAGATACGTAAGAAAGTAGGTAAGAAAGTAAATACGCAGGAGCGTAAGTAAGTTCGTCCGTAAGAATGTAAGCACGTAAGTCGTAAGAAAGTAAGTACGTAAGAAAGCAAATACGTAAAAAAGCAAATACGTAAGCGAATAAGAAAGTAGGTAAGTACGTCCGTAAGAAAGTAAATACGTAAGTCATTATGTACGTAAGAAAGTAAGTACGTAAGAAAGCAAATACGAAAGAAAGCAAATACGGAGGCACGTAAGTAAGTTCGTCCATAAGAAAGTAAGCACGTAAGTATGGGAGTACGTAATAAAGTAAGTAAGTAAGTACTTCAAAAAGAATGTGAGTACGTAATAAAGGAACTATGTAAGGAAGTAAATACGAAGGCGCGTAAGTAAGTTCCTCCGTAAGAAAGTAAGCACGAAAGTAAGTAAGTTCGTAAGAAAGTTCTTCCGTAAGAAAGTAAGCACGAAAGTAAGTAAGTTCGTAAGAAAGTAAGTACGTAAGAAAATAAATACGTAGGCACGTAAGTAAGTAAGTAGGTACATCCGTAAGTAAGTAAGTTCGTCCGTAAGAAAGTAAGCACGTTAGTAAGTAAGTTCTTAAGAATGTAAGTGCGTAAGAAAGTAAATACGTAGGCACGTAAGCAAGTACGTCTGTAAGAAAGTAAGTAGGTACGTAATAAAGTAAGTATGAACGTAAGAAAGTAAATACGTAGGCACATAAGTAAGTAAGTTAGTACGTCCATGAGTAAGTTAGTTCGTCCGTAAGAAAATAAGCACGTAAGTAAGTAAGTTCTTAAGAATATAAGTACGTAAGAAAGTAAATACATAGCTACGTAAGTAAGTACGTCTGTAAGAAAGTAAGGAAGTACGTAAGAAAGTAAATACGTACCCACGTATATAAGTAAGTAAGTACGTCCGTCAGTAAGCACGTTCGTAAGAAAGTAAGTACGTAAGAAAGCACGTAAGTAAGTACAAGAGTAATTAAGCAAGTAACTAAGTACGTAAGTTCTGCGAAACCCACCTACATTTTATCGTTATTTGTATCGTTATGGGACTATCTCTTTAACAACTATTTTATGATGTTGGCATCCAATTGTAGCACTAGGTTGTCCTTGTTTTCGACTGCCTTATGATAATTTAATTCAATTTCTTAAACTCTCAACCAAAAATATTTGCAGTATACGGCCAATTCAATGCCGTTTCTGCCATGGGATTTCAATATCAATCGGGCTGTTTTATACGATTTCCCGTAGCCGTTGGTTACTGTGGGGTTTAGCCAGAATATTTTACGTTTTCTTCTCAAGCATCGATTGAGGGATAAGAATAGACTTCGGTAAGAATAGGATTTCAAATGGTCCTACTTGGCCAAATACCTGCACTACTTTCAATGCCCTCTTGAGATCCATCACTTTTCATTGTAATATCTTAGAGATGACAGATGTTATGTTCTTGTACTGAAAGTGCTATAGCATTCGTGACACGTCATTAAACATATTGTGCTACATATTACATGACAGTTTAAAATGGCGGATGTTTTGTAAAAACCATACGTTTTCTAGAACCGATTGTCATACATACATACATAATTGGTCATTACAGCTCTTCAGTCAGGATTATGACCTAGCTTCTCATACCACCCATGTTGTGAGTGTTAATTTTATACACGGGATGCGGGACCTACAGTTTAAAGTCGATTCTGAATGACACATTTGGGTTTGAATCGGGTTTGAACACGCTATCCATTAGGCTAAGGTGACTACAACTACCGGTTGTGATAGAAAATGAAATTAAATTGATAAATAAAACCACGGATACTTTTTATATGACCCAATATTAATTTATATTGTCTTCTAAAGAGAATAGAATTCTCACAGGTATTGAAAACACTCAGAATGTAATTTTTTTTTGCTCTCAAATCTGGAAATCGCTTTTGATGGTAATGTTTTCATAATCCAGAGCCATGGACAGCGGCGGGCGGATATTTGTTTTGTTGTGATAAGATGATGGCAAGATGTTGTTGTTGTTGTTGTTATTGTTGATGTAGGCATTGTTATAATTATTGAATTTTAATTGCTCTTCCGCTTTGTTAAAAGCAATGCAGAAGAGAGCAAGCGTTTGGTTGTGATTATTTTTAATGAGTTTTTAATGAAACCTCCCGGTTAAAAATCATTTTCCCAGAAAGTGAAAATTAAAATTATTTCCTTTGAATATTATACGAGGGGGGGAGGTAATATTTTATTTAATTTTCTATGTAAAATGTTGCTAAATTTACAATTTCATTTTGAGATGATTTGATGTGATTTGCCGTAATTTTTTAAAATTTTTAAGTGCCTGCCATCATAATGTTGCATAATTTAACAAATCCCAGTTACGTTTTCTTTTGTCAATCAGCAGAGTTGCAATCTCTTTTTTATCTTTATCTTCTTCTTCTTCTTTTTTTAAGATGAATTTCGTTTTTATTTTTGAAAAGGGAAATCATAACAAGCAGCAGCACTTGAATTCAGCCTTGACAGAATGAAGGAATAAAAGCTTTTCGAATATGTTGCCGTAATGCATCCCGTATAAATATTTTATTTCTTTATCTTTCTGTCTTTCTTCAACGTTTTGCATTTTCTTTCTTTCTTTTTTTTTTGCTCTGGGAACATATTCTATGGCACCTGGCATCTTAGTAGGGGTGTTCGCATTGCAAGCAATGGAGATGAATTAGAGTTTTCTGGATTATGGCATGGAATGCACATAAATCTGGAATAATGTGGGCAGTTGAAGCCGTCGTAATCTAGAAGGTAGTGTCTTGGGTTAGTAAACGTTCGGGTAGTGTGGGCAGCTAGGTTGCGATCCTGACTAAAGGGTTGCAATGTCCAATTAAGTAAGTTAAGTAAGTAATAGAATTTGAAGCGGCTGGCAACCCTTGTAATCAGGAAATTGTCAAAAGGCTTCAATCAAATATAAGTCAGTGTACACCAAGTCGATTTATTAGGCTTATAGAAGGCAGGAAGAAGTCAATTCCTTTCAACAGAGAACTTTTCTTGGCTGGACTCCATTGATCGATAGTACGTCGTAGAAATACTACGGACCAAAGCACGTCTGGACACACAGTTAACAGCTCTTGCACCAACCAACCGATACAGTAAAGCAACCATTCGCTCTCTCTAAATTCAATCAATTAATAAAACCTTAACAAATGTTAATAATATACAGAAGCCTGGAATAATTTTGTTAATTTTTTTTTTTTTAATAAAACCAGCACTTAGGGGATGACCCCTACTCGTGCAGTGCATTGTGCAGAAAAGGTGGAAAGAGAGAGTAAAGATACGAACGGTAAGGAAATGAGTTGCTGCTGGTGACTATAAAATGACCAGTGCTATACCTTCAGCATTAGACAGTCTACAGCAATCGTCCCCAAGAAGCCCGCAGTTTCTCACACCACTTATGTTGTGTGTGTTAATTTTATACTGAAGTGGCGGGACCTACAGTTTAAAGTCGACTCCGAACGACAGATTTTTGAGAAACAAGATAAGAAAGAGAAGAAATCGCCGAAAAAATACTTTTTTTTTGTATTTTTTTATTTTTGATATCTGGCCTGGTATTCGAACCCTGGCTTTACGTCTAATAAGCCAGCAACTTCCTACCTACTAGACCACGGCAACCCCGCATTGTGCGAAACGAGAAAGCTAGAAGTGGTAGCACTAATTTCTCTTAAACTTTAATCATGAAAACTCTACAAGTTTCTGATTAACAAGAGCTTTGCTAGGGAATAATTGGAACACATTTTCATACCCCAACATAAATTTCCTGCGTACAATGCTATTCCTTAACGATTCACTCGGTATCCGAGTGATATTCTCAATATAATAATAATCACTGGTGCGTTTGACATACATTAACTTAAGGGCAGATAACTTGTGCGGAAATGTATAATGGGACACCATGGCCTGATAGAGAGAACGAAATTCCATGGCAGCTATAACCTAGTGACTTGGTGCATTTTATTCCATGCTAGACAAAAACGTAGGGACCTAAGGGGCAAAAAAGAAAGAGAGCTGAGTAAGCTCGTTGATGTAGGTTTCACGCTCGGTTTAGAATGCTCTTTGGCCTCTAATCGGGTTATTAGTAAACTGTACTGAGGCAAAATTAAAACTAGAAATGTCAAAAATTCAGATACGTAGAGCAGTTTCAAGGAGTATTGTACGATATTGCCTCAGCGTAATGGTAGAATACCAATTATATCGTTAACATCGCAGTCAGAAATCACATTGGTCCCATGGCAACCTGGTGATACGTGGCATTAAATTCTTAGGTCTAAATCAAGATCTTGGATCTAGAAGCTGCCTTAGACTAGTAGCTAGTGCGTTGGCATATTAGACCTGAGGCCACGGTTTAAACCCCAGAGCAGAGATTTTAAACAAAACGAAAGTAAATAAAATTGCTATGAAAAGTTTCTCTAAAATCTGACGTTCGGAGTCGACATTAAGAACTGTAGGTCTCACCAATCATGGATAAAATAAACACACACGCAACATATGTGGTGAGAGGAACTATATCGTAATCATGACTTAAGAGTTGTAATGGCCAATTACTTAGGTACCTGCAGAAAAATCTCGTGGCAAATGGCAAACTATTATAGAAGAAGAATTGGAAAAAAAAAATTGCCTTGAACGAGGCACAGAAAGTCATCGAAGACCATAGATCATGAAATGCATCACTGGTAACAACTTCTCAACTATTAAATCGCTTAATAACAGCGGTGGTGTTAATCTGTGAAAGCGAACCAAGAGCATATGTCGCCATAATCTAGTGGGTAGTGTGTTGGCTTACCCAGGTAAAGCCCCAGGTCAAACATCAAAATGGAAATATAAAAAAAAATTTCTTCGGCGATTTCTTCTCAGCAGATTACTGGCAAAAACTCTGAGAGTAAATAAACCTGCCATGAAAAAGTTTCTCAGAAAATCTGTCGTTCGGAGTCGATCTTAAACTATAGGACCCGCCGCTCGCGTATTAAATTAATGCACACGACATGATTGGTGTGAGAAGTTAGGCCGTAATCCTATCTGAAGAGTTGTAATGGCCAATTATGTATGTATGTTTGAACCAAAGGCAACTCTGAGACTAGTAATGCCTTAATGAATTCCGTAAGTTCGACCTACAGCGTCAGATAGCACATTAATGTTTATAGAACCACCTGACATTAGAGAAAACTTTAAAGCTGTTGATATTACCCCAGATGTGCTCAAAGCTCATGTAGCTAGCACAACAGCGGTAGTATCATGTAAATTTGGCGGTGATTAGTCTAGTCTAGTCCACAGAACCACCAGATATTAGAGAAATCCTAAAAGCTATCAATACCTTGAAAAATAATAAAGCCCCGGTTGCTCACGATATTACTCCAGAGATGCTAAAAGCTAATATAACCCCATTTTACAAATTTGGCAGACTAACCAGCTTGCTATCTATCTAAAGGATCTTATTATGATCCTATGTTTCACCTGAAAGCCATAGGACATACGATATTTACTCTTACATATAAAGGGTGATTTTTTTGCTATTATTTTCTTGGCACTGGTTTAAACAGCTCACGCATGTTTCATGTTTTGTTTCACTGTCAAACTTCTTCAGTTTGGTCTATAATTTAACCATGAATCGTCTTACAAACGGACAACGCTTGCAAATCATTGAATTTCATGATCAAAATGCGTGCTCTGTTAAGAAAGTTCATCGCGGGCATTTTCCATGTTATAGGCAGTTTAATCGACCCACTGAAGCAGCTATTTTGGCTATTGTTATTATATTTCGCATCAAATTTATATTGTTGGACATTAAACCACCAACACGCTTACTTAGAGTGAGAACTGAAGAAAATATCGCAGCTGTATTGGCCAGCGTTAATGATCACCATCAATTATCGATTCGTCGCGGCGTTCGCAGCAAATGGGCCTCTATTACTCAACAACGTGGAAAATTTTGCGGAAGAATTTAGCTGCGGAGCCTTTCAAAATTCAGCTGATGCAAGAATTAAAGCCGAACGACCTACCGCAACGCAGAATTTTTGGTGATGGGCTTTTGGAAAGCTTGCCGAAGATTCACTACTTTATCGAAAAATTGTGTTCAGCGGCGAAGCTCATTTTTGGCTCAATGGATACGTAAATAAGCAGAATTGTCGATTTTGGAGTAAAGATCAGCCAGAAGCATTGCAAAAGCCAACCATTGCATCCAGAAAAAGTCACAGTTTGGTGAGGTTTATGGGCTGGTGGTACTTCTTCAAAGATGCTGCGAACTGTGAATGATGAGCGCTACCGTGAGATGATATCCAACTTTTGTTTTTTGCCCAAAATGCAAGAGCTTGACTTGCATGACATGTGGTTTCAACAAGACGGTGCCACATGCCACACAGCATGCGTAACAATGGACTTATTGAGAAGCGAGTTCGGTGAACATTTTATTTCACGTTGGCCGCCTAGATCATGCAATTTAACGCCTTAAGAATGTTTTTTTGTGGGGCTATGTTAAAGCTCTTGTCTATACAGACAGTCCCGCTTCAATTAACGCATTGGAAGATAACATTGATGCATTTATTTAGTGAGATATCGGCCGAAATGTTGGAAAGAATATGCCAAAATTGGACTTAGCGGATGGCTCATTTGAGGCTTATTCGCGGCCAACATTTGCATGAAATAATCTTCAAACATTAAATTATATGGACCGTACTTGGGATGCCAATCGGGAAATCCCGAATCCCGGGATTTTTAAAACTTTTTCCCGGGATTTTTCGAAATTTTCGGGATTGTAAATTCATATGTATTTTGACGCTACAAAAGGTCCTGAAAAAAAAAATTCTATATCACTTGACACCGATAATAGCATCTCAGATAAGGAAAACCCTACTTCCATTGCTAAAAAGTTATTTGATGCAATGGATTTACAAAATCCCGTATCCCGGAATTTTTAAAAATCGATGCCGTTTGGCATCCCTAGACTGTAACATCGATTCAAATAAAGATTTCATGAATTTCTTTTTTGAATTTATTGTGTTTTTTTTTTTAAATTTTCCTATAGCTTTTAAAAAATCACCCTTTATGTACATTCCTTTTGTAAAATACTAACTCATAGACTTTGGAGCACACGTGAAATACCATTGAAAGTCTCTCTTATTGTCTCTCAGGAGCAGGAGTTGTTAGATTATCCCTAATGTGTGCACGTATTTGTCTTTAAATTATTTGATTTGCATTTCAAGTGCATCCATTTAAAAGAAGCAACAACAAATTGTTAAAATAAAAACAAACAACAACAACAAAAAAAAAAAGGATGAAAACAAGAAAATCCTTAAATAAACACAATAAAAATGCATAAAACAACAAATGCTTTTTGAAAAAGGAAAACAGAAGGACGCGAGAGCAAAACACACACACACACAGAAAAATTCATGTCAGCCATTAAAAGAAATCCTAAAAAAACGGTTAAATTTGTTGTTATTTTCTTACATTTTCATACACTTTTTTTGGTCGTTTTTTTTCCAATAAGTTTGCATGTGTAGGAGTATATGTAAGTGAGCAAGCATGTGATAGCATTCCACAGACAGACAGATTGAGATAGAGATTGAGAGAGAGAGAGAGTGATATAGAGAGGGAGTGCGAGTTGCGTTGTTGTTTTATGCACTCCATTCTATGCGTGAGTATATTGTTTATACTATTTGTGTGTAGTGTTGTTGTTGTTCTTGTTGTTTGCTGCTGATGCTGCATTTGTTTGATTTGTAATCTGATCTGCTTGACATTCTCTGTCTCTGTTACTGCATGATGTTGATGTCTTACCAGTCAATGTCATGCGTTTATTTTGTAATTTTTTTTTTTATTTTCTTGCTTGCATTACTATATACTAGACGAGGTATGTTCGATAAGTAAAGTGTTGTCACTACTTGTTCTGCTTCCGACGTCTTATATTAATGAAATGCTTGATGTATTCCATCAATGGATTAAATTTAATGTAAAAAAAATTGCATTAAACGGCTCGAGAATTTTATGTAAAAAAATTTCCTAAAAACTTTCGACTTTTTGTGTGGTAGAATTTGAAAGGATACGTTTATAGACGCCGTAGTATAATAGGCATCTTTTAGTCGTTAGGCCGGGAATCCAACAAAATGAAACATGAAAAAATATTATTCGACGACATCCTCTCAGCTAAGTAAAAGAATTTAAAGCGGCTTGTAGCACTTGTGATCAAGAAATTGTCAAAAGGCTTTAATCAAATATAAATCAGTGTGCACCAAGTTGATTTATTAGGCTTATGGAAGGCAGGGAGAAGTCAATTCTTTCCAACAGAGAACCTTTCGATAGTACGTAGTAGTATAATAGGTGTCTTTTAGACATGAGCCCACGAATCCAAGAAAATGAAACCTGGAAAAATATTTCTTCGGCGACATTCTCTCTGGGGATTTCTGGTAAAAATCCTGACAGTGAATAAAATTGCTTTGAAACGTTTTTTAAAACTCAATTGTTCGGAGTCGATAGTAAACTGAAGGTCCTTCCATGCATGTAGAAAATCAACACACAAACAACATAAGTGTTGTGAGAAGTTAGGTGATAATCAGGAACCAATGTCCCTCAGAAGAAGATCATCTTCAGATTTTTACACACAGCGTAAATGAAGCGCTTTTAATGAAGTTGCTTCTTGTCGTCTCTTTTTTAAAATTTTTTTGTATATCAAATATACACCCAAAGAAAAATTACAGTAGGATTCACTATTTCCTTATTACATTCATAATTGGTCATTACAACCCTTCAGTTTGGATTATTGACCTAGTTTCTCACACAACCTATGTTCTTAGGTTAGAAAATAATTTGAAATATCATAGCTATTTAGGACGATATATACCATGAATAAGAATGTATCCTACAAGCCTATTACCCTGATAAACTTCGTCACAATAATTTCACTTCCCTGCTTAACATTTGAATGTGTTCCGGAGGTTCATTTTCATCGTTACAGAATTTAGTGTTCTTTGCCCTGTCAAACGACTCGTTGTCAGTTAGATTAGTCTACAGTGTACGTATATTAGCAGCTTAATGTAGTAATTCCGGAAGTGGTACTGGTTTTTAAGGGCCCCATACCCTACCCGTCGGGTTTTTTCTTGTAGACCGACCCACAACTATATTACATACATAATTGGCCATTACAACCCTTCAGTTTGGATTATTGAGCTAGTTTCTCACACCACCACTTATGTTGTGTGTGTGTGCAAATTTTATACATGAGCGGCGGTATCTACACTTGAAAGTCAACTCCGAACGACAGACTTTTTTTGAGAAACTTTTCATGGCAGTTTTTTTTTATTCTCAAAGTTTTTGCCAGAAATCTGTTGAGAGGAAATCGTCGAAGAAATACTTTCTTTTTGTATTTTGTTTTGATGTCTGGCCTGGGGCTCGAACCCTGGCTTTACGTCCAATAAGCCAACACACTACCTACTAGACTATGTCGACATTAGATTCACTAATAAAAATGAGAAATGATTTCTATTTTTGGAAGAATATTTGTCAAGTTAAACACGCAGTCTTTAGGGATTTGGCGCTGTACATTTTCCATCTTCCACCAGATAAACATATTATTAGATTAAACTCGAAAATATTACTAACAATTTTCCCCTGGGTTATACCCATGCCGCATCTCACAAATAAACTCACATTTTTAACATGTTCTCTGGTGATAATCCTTTATTTTTTGTTTATAGATTAGGGAAATATCACATGAAAACGCTTCATCACTTACTTTATTCGCCTGATTTAATTTCTTAAATAATTTTCTGTGTAAGTAGGCAGATAAAGGAGATTGTCTACCCAAGGGAACCATTGAGAATCTACGTTTTAACGTTTTCCCTGATCTCTGAACCATGCACATCTTTCGATGAAGTGGCTTAGATTACCAATACCTATCTTTGATAATTTACTTATTTGTCCTCATAGTAGTCATCAAAGGTGGCTTTTTCTTCTCAAACATAGTGCTGGGCTTGTGTCAATAGGTAATTAATCTGTTCTTGCTCATCTTAATGGTTTCTTCAGAAGTCATTTGTTTTGTTTCCAATACCTGATGCACCTTACTTGAGTGCCCATAATGCAATGACCAGTAAGAACTACAATAACCACCTCCGGCATGCTTCTTTGGAGCTTAAGCAGGCATTCTGTGAGCCCTCTGTCTCGCAATGGCCAATCTAAAGTCACTCATTTAGGAAATCGATAACAGTATTGCCAATTATGGACCTACAGATCTTTAAAGGGATTCCCAAGGTAATTCATTTTGTGCAATGAGTCAATTTCGACCTCCGCGTACTATGCTTGTCTTGACCGACAGGTGCACGTCCTCTAACCTAAGGCATTCATCGGAGAATTCACCGATTGTTTCACTTCTATTGTTGTTGCAATTGCCACTATTGTCGCTGTAATTTCCGTGGTAATGGTCGTTCTTGCCGCTGTAATTGCGTCAGTAATTGCCGCCGTTGCTGCTGTAATTTCAACTGCAACTGCCGCTGTCACCGCTATAAAAGCAGCTTCAATAGACGCTGTTGACGTTGTAAATTCCGTTATTGTGCTGTAATTGCCGCAGTAGCCTCCGTAACGGCCGTGATAATTTCCGTTATTGTGCTGTAATTGTCGCATAAGTCTATTAGATAGTGTGTTAGTTTATTAGACGAAAAGCCCGAATTCAAATCATTGGTCAGACATCAAAACGAAAATGTGAAAAAAAGAAATATCTCTTCGGCGATTTCCTTTCAGCGAATTTCTGGCAAAAACTCCGAGAGTAAATAAAATTGCCATGAAAAGTTTCTCAAAAACAAAAAATCTGTCGGTCCCGCTACTCATGTACCCTGCTGTCACCGCTATAATAGCTGTTGACGTTGTAATTTCCGCTATTGTACTGTAATTGCCGCAGGAGCAGCAGTTGCCTCTGTAATTGCCGTGATAATTTCTGATATTGCGCTGTTATTGTGTTGTCGCTGTTAGTCTAGTAGGTAGTGTGTTGACTTAAGGCCCGAGTTCAAATTCCAGGTCAGACATGAAAACGAAAATATGAAAATAAATATTTCTTCGGCGATTTCCTATCAAACTTCTGGCAAAAACTCTGAGAGTAAATAAACCTGCTAAAAATCTGTCAGTCGGAGTTGACTTTAAACTGTAGGTTCCGCCGTTCATATATAAAATTAACCTGCACAACGTAAGTGGTGTGAGAAGCTAGGCTGTAATCTTGACTAAAGGGTTGTAATGATCAATCATTTTGCGTATGTATTCTAATTGCAGCAGTAATTGCCATCGTTTTGCATCTGTAATTGCCAGTGTTGTCTCAGTAATTGCAGTTGTAATTGGCGCTGCAATTGCACTCAATTTTAGGCGCTTCTTGGTAGAAACAGGTTATCGAAAGTGTAATCCTTTCTTTCTGAGGTTAGATTAGATTAGCAGGTAGCTTTCTGTTCGCATGCAAGTTCTCATTGTGTTACCCAGTGTGAGGTAAATTATTTACTTAATTGGCCATAACAACCCGATTAACGGATTTCGGCCTGCAGCAATACATCCTTCCAGGAGCCTCTGCTTCTTGCGCTCCTACGCCAATTGGTCACACCAATCGATGACAGGGCTTCTTCGATTTGGTCCTTCCAACGGATACAAGGTCGTCCTCTTCGCCGACTTCCGCAGATCCCCGCATAAAACACTCGTCTCGCCGGAGCATCCTCCTCCATTCGAACGACATGACCGAGCCAGCGCAGCCGCTGGATACTAATACGCTGTATAACGTCCATGTCGTTGAGGAGCTCATACAGCTCACTGTTAAATCGGATGCGAAAAGCATCGCCAACTCGCACTGGACCGACGATCGTACGTAGGACTTTTCTCTCGAATACTCTCAAGGCAGCTGCATCAGTTCTTAATAGTGTCCATGCTTCTGGGCCATAGAGAACCACGGGTAGGATGAGCGTCTTGTAAAGTATTAGTTTCGTCTTGCGAGAGAGGTCTCTGCTACTCAATTGCCTATTGAGACCATAATAGCACCTGTTGGCAAGAGTAATCCTGCGCTTGATCTCCAGACTGACATCATTTTCGGTGGTAACGGCGGAGCCAAGGTAAATGAATTCCTTGACTATATCAAAAGTATAGTTATCGGCCGTAGTTTGTGAATCAATACGCCGCACGGTTCTACTTGTCGATAACATATACTTCCTTTTGCCCTCATTTACTGCCAATTCCATCTTCTTAGACTCCCGTTCAATAGCACTAAAGGCAGCAGTGACATCTCGTTTGGTACGCCCTATGATGTCGATGTCGTCAGCGTACGCAAGCAACTGGACACTTTTTTGAAAAATAGTGCCATTGCGATGCACTCCCGCCTTTCGCAGAACACTCTCCATGACGAAGTTGAAGTGGTCGCATGATAAGGGATCGCCTTGTCTGAAACCTCGCACGGTATCAAAAGGTTCGGAGAGGTCCATTCCTACTTTGACGGAGCTGCAGGAATTGCTCAACGTCATTCTGCACAGCCTTATCAGCTTCGCAGGTATACTGAGCTGTGTGTCGACTTGATTTTCGTGGGTCTTTTCCAGGATTTGGCGTAGTGTGAAGATCTGGTCGATGGTGGACTTGCCAGGTCTGAAGCCGCACTGATAAGGTCCAATCAGTGTTTTGACGAGGGGCTTCAGTCGTTCACACAATACGCCTGTAAGAAACTTATATGCGATAGGGAGAAGGCTTATACCCCTATAGTTGGCGCATATCGTAGGGTCTCCCTTTTTCAGGACAGGACAGAGGACACTGAGTGCATGGTGCATGCGCCCTACCAGCTCATTACATCCGGTCTTAAACAATTCAGCGGGGAGGCCATCAGGACCTGCCGCTTTGTTGTTTTTAAGTCGCATAATCGCGACTTTAACCTCTTCATGGCTAGGCGGCGGGATCTCCACGCCGTCATCATCGATCGGGTTCGGAACATCATCTCTAGAGGCGGTATTGATGTCGTCGTCGCCTTGCAGCAGAGTAGCGATGTGTTTCCTCTACAACCTCTGCACCCCTTGGGGGACTGTAACCAGGTTTCCGTTTTCATTTTTGCAGGAAGACGTTCCGGGCTTACACACCTCAGTCAGACGCTTAACCTTTTGATAGAATTTTCAAGCGTCATTCCTGCATCTGTACATCTCGGCTTTTTCACGCTCACGCCTTTCCTGCTCCCTCTTCTTGCGTCTGAAAAGTCGTCTCTCATCCCTTCTCCTCTCTCTGTAATTTTCGACAATGGCTCGCGTAGCGGCCGACTGCAACGTTTTTCTGTGTGGGGTAAACCCCCTCCGTTAATGGTGGTTTTAAACTACCCCGAGCTTTGAGTGAAACCGGTCAGTTCCCTTCGCCAGCATGAACAACTATTCAAACGTTTTGTTACCCAAAAATAGAGGACTTGCACTCGAATAAAAGGCATTGCAGCGATTCCGTTTCCTTTACATCTTTCTTAGATCATAGACTTCTGCTACTGCCCTCGTAGCTTGTATATTGTTTACTGTACTCTGTTTACACTTGTTTGTTTCACTGTACATACTTGAATGGCTATATTTTTGTAAATTTTTATGTAGTTGTTGTTGTAGTTGTTGTTGTTTTTTTGACATCATGTCAATTTGATGTGATTTCAACAAATATTTGTTGTTGTTGTCTTTTCATTTTTCAAATATTTTTCTGACATTTTTTTTATTTTTTCAAATTCATTTGAATAATGATGTACGATGTGTAAGTGAAAGTCCAACAAAATTAGTTGCATACATGCCAGGCATATTACATATGTATGGGGATGGATGTGTGTGTGTGTGTGTGTTGGAATGATAAATTAAAATGCCTTTTTCAATTGTTGTTGTTGTTGTTGTTTAAACAATAACAATAGGAGAATAACTTTATTTAATGGAGCAATGACACTTGAATTCCAAAAAATTAACAAAAAATTCTTAACGAAATTATTAATCATCGAGCCGAGACTAACAGGCTGACTAACAGACTGACTGACTGACTGATTGACATATTGTCTTGAACTAATGCTGAAAGAAGAATTTTATTTCTTGATTTCTTAATGAATAGCCCAGCAGAACAACAGACGTACAAATACTTGTCCTTTCAAGTGACTTGCTTGGGTCACACACACACACTGCTATTCCAAGGTTTTTTTTTTTGAGTAATTATGGCCAGTAGAAGTGCCATCAAAACAAAACTAAATACAACAACAATAACAACAACAACACTTGCAACAGCAACACTTGCTGATTACAACGCATGTAAACATTTTAAGGTTAATTTCCTGTCGTACAACCACCGCCATTTAAAAGCATCTCGAGAGTAACAACAACCATCGCAACTAATTGTACGACAACAAATTCTTTGGGAGTATTATTCTTGCTCTCATCTTCTTCTTGTTGTTGTTGTTGTGGTTTTTATAAATTTTGGCAATATTTCAAAAAAATATTTGTTGTTGTTTTTGTTTTTGTTGTTGTTTGTAATTCATTTCAGTGTAGCAATAATTTTCACTCATTTACCAGCATCATTTTCAAGCGATTCTATCTAAGAGTACTTGTTTGTTTATGTACGAGTGTCGTCTGTAAAGAAATATTGCCAAGATTTAATGTTTTCTGTTATTGTTGTTGTTGTTGTTGGTGTGTTAATGAACTGTTGATTGCCACACTTTAAATGATAAAACTTTAAGAAGTAAGGAATGGAAATTGCTAAACAATTTTCATTATTTTTCAGTCAATAATTTATAATTTTTATAAATCGTAGGACGGTAGATAGAAGTCTCCGTGGTCTAGTGGGTAGTGTGTTGGCTTATTAAACAAAAGGCCCGGGTTCGTATCCCAAGTCAGACATCAAACCGAAAAAATATTTCTTCGGCGACTTCCTATCAGCAGATTTCTGGCAAAGACTCTGAGAGTAAAAATTGCCATGAAAAGCTTCTCAAAAATCTGTCGTTCGGAGTCGACTTTTAAACTGTAGGTCCCGCCACTCATGTATAAAATTAACGCACACAGCATAAGTGGTGTGAGAAGCTAGGTCGTAATCCTGACCTGAAGGGTTGTAATGGCCAATTATGTATGTTATGTATGTATATGACGGTAGATAGAGGTGGCTGCCCATCCATTGTGCTACCACAGCTATTCACAATCCCCTAATCTCGAAACTACTCAGAGCCCCTGGTGAAGCGATTCAGGCTGCAAATTTCAATTCTTTACAGTTCCTCCAGATCATCCATGTGGTAACTACTCAACTACTTCCTTCTCCTTTGGCAAAGAGCCGGGCATGTACCCAGCAAGTGAGGGACAGTCTCCTCTTCTTAATCAGCTCTGCAGCTTTTACAGAAGTCGTCAGTATAATATCCAAGACCAAGGCGCCTCGCATGAGTACCCATAATGCAATGCCCTATAATGGCACCGACAACTAACACTAAGCGATCCTCTTTGGAGTTTAAGTAGACTCATTGTGCTCCTCTCATCCAGATTTTACGAGTTGTTCTACCCGTGTTGAAGTCGTCGTGGTCTAGTGGGTAGTGTGCTGGCTTATTAGACGAAAGGCCTGGGTTCGAATCCTAGGTCAGACATCAAAACGAAAATATTTCTTCGGCGACTTCCTCTCAGCAGATTTCTGGCAATGACTCTGAGAGTAAAAAAATTGCCATGAAAAGCTTCTCAAAAATCTGTCGTTCGGAGTCGACTTAAACTGTAGGGCCCGCCACTCATGTATAAAAATTAACGCACACAACATAAGTGGTGTGAGAAGCTAGGGTCGTAATCCTGACTGAAGGGTTGTAATGGCCAATTATGTATGTATTTCTTGATTTCTTAATGAATAGCCCAGCAAAACAGCAGACGTACAAATACTTGTCCTTTCAAGTGACTTGCTTGGGTCACACACACACACTGCTATTCCAAGGTTTTTTTTTTAAAGTAATTATGGCCAGTAGAAGTGCTATCAAAACAAAACTAAATACAACAACAACACCAACAAGAACACTTGCAACAGCAACACTTGCTGATTACAACGCATGTAAACATTTTAAGGTTAATTTCCTGTCGTACTAGTACAACCACCGCCATTTAAAAGCATCTCGAGAGTAACAACCATCGCAACTAATTGTACGACAACAAATTCTTTGGGAGTATTATTCTTGCTCTCTTCTTCTTATTGTTGTTGTTGTTCTGGTTTTTATAAATTTTGGCAATATTTCAAAAAAATATTTGTTGTTGTTGTTGTTTTTGTTGTTGTTTGTAATTCATTTTAGTGTAGCAATAATTTTCACTCATTTACCAGCATCATTTTCAAGCGATTCTATCTAAGAGGACTTGTTTGTTTATGTACGAGTGTCGTCTGTAAAGAAATATTGCCAAGATTTAATGTTTTCTATTATTGTTGTTGTTGTTGTTGGTGTGTTAATGAACTGTTGATTGCCACACTTTAAATGATAAAAATTTAAGAAGTAAGAAATGGAAATTGCTGAACAATTTTCATTATTTTTCAGTCAATAATTTATGTGTTTAAACACAACACAATTTGATTATTTAACATCATAGGCAGGCCGAAAGAGGTGGCTGCCCATCCAAGAAAAATTTAGAGTGCCTCACTTAGGCCGCATTGGGCCCATTGTGCTATCACAGCTATTTACAATCCCCTAGTCTCGAAACTACTCAGAGCTCCTGGTGAAGCGATTCAGGCTGTCAATGTCAATACTTTACAGTTCCTCTAACTACTTCCTTCTTCTTTGGCAAAGAGCCGGGCATGTACTTAGCAAGTGAGGGACAGTCTCCTCTTCTTCCTCAAATCTGCAGCTTCTACAGAAGTCGTCAGCAAGATATCCAAGACCAAGGCGCCTCGCATGAGTACCCATAATGCAAAGCCCTATAATGACACCGACAACTACACTAAGCGATCTTCTTTGGAGTTTAAGTAGATTTATTATGCTCCTCTCATCCAGCCTTGAGCAGATTTTACGAGTTGCTCTACCCGTGTCCGAGACCGCCCATCTATCGTTGATGGTATCAACGATCGCATTATCAATTATGAGCTTGCAGGTCCTCATAGAAATGCCCAGATTCGGGAACTCATCGGAGAGTTCGATGGTTGTGCCCCGCTTGGCAAGTTCCTCAGCTCTGCAGTTACCCATAGCTGGGCCCCGGTACCTATACGATATCATATCGTTCCGCTATCTTGTCGACATATCTGCGACAGCCATACACCGTCTTGGAGTTCATTACGTTAGAACTTTGCGTCTTGATAGCCGCCTGGCTATCAGAAAATACTGTGACGTTCCGTTTGGAGACCCTTCCGTCTCCAATAGTTCTCGCCGAAGCCTGTATTGCCATCACCTTCGCCTGAAAAACAATGCAATGGTCTGGCAGTTTTATAGACTGGGCTATTCCAACCGATTCCGAAAAAATTCGACTGCCAACAGCTCCATTCAGCTTCGAATCGTCGGTGTAGATTTGTACGGAATTCCATAACAGGTGGGTCAGACCACGCTTCCAGACCCCGTTGTCCGGAATCGATGTCCTGAGCCTCTTCTTGAAGTCGTACCGCTATTTAACACCATTTACCACATGGTATGATGACATTAATGAAGTCGCCGTGGTCTAGTAGGTACTGTGTTGGCTTATTAGACGAAAGGCCCGGGTTCGAGTCCCAGGCCAGACATCAAAATAAAATACAAAAAGTATTTCGTTGGCGATTTCTTATCAGCAGATTTCTGGCAAAAACTCTGAGAGTAAAAATTGCCATGAAAAGCTTCTCAAAAATCAGTCGTTCGGATTCGACTTTAAACTGTAGGTCCCGCCACTCATGTATAAAATTAACGCACACAACATAAGTGGTGTGAGAAGCTAGGTCGTAATCCTGACTGAAAGGTTGTAATGGCCAATTATGTATGTATGTATGATGACATTAAAAGGATAATTTCTTATTGACCATTTAAGGAACTAAGCTTGATGGCTTCTTATACTAACTATCGCATTATAGTAGCGTTCAGTGTGCTAAAACGTTCCACAGAAATAGTTGAACAACTCAAAGCATTTTCAAAGAAGTTCAGCATATAATAAGGGAACCCACAAGATTTCAGCTTTATTTCTTATCCTTTTGAGACGTACAACCACTGATGCCGGTCCTATGCATCAGAAATTTTTCTTTGCTTTTCTACAAGCATAGTTGAAGTGAATCTTAAAGTTAGCGGACACACTTAGGCCGCCTACAGGGCCCATTGTCCTTATCCGAAGCTGCCTATCTACTGTTGACAAGGTCCACGATTACATACATGCATACACATTCATAATTGGTCATTACAACCCTTCAGTCTGGATTATTGACCTACCTTCTCATACCACTTATGTTGTTTGCAATAATTTTATACGTGAGCGGCGGGACCTACAGTTCAAAGTCGACTCCGAACGACAGATTTTTATGAGAAACTTTTCATGGCAGGTTTTTTTTTTTACTCACAGAGTTTTTGCCAGAAGTCTGGTGGTATTTTGTTTTGATCTCTGGCCTGGGACACGAACCCTGGCTTTACGTCTAATAAGCCAACACACTACCTACTAGACTACGGCGACTTTACGGCGGTCTACGATTGCATTGTCAATTATAAGCCTACAGGTACCCAAAGGGGCATGTGCACAGTAGGTGCATCTCCAAAGCTTCTGCAGAAATTATTCCCGAGGTGTCCAAGACCAATACGCCTCGCTTGCGTTCCTATAATACGATGCCCCGTAATTACCTCGATAACCGGTTCTTTGGAGTTTAAGATTTTTATGAGAAACTTTTCTTTTTTGCCAGTAATCTTAGAGCTTAGAGGAAATCACTGAAGAAATATTTTTTGTATTTTGTTTTGATGTCTGGCCTGGGGCTCGAACCTTGGGTTTACGTCTAATAAGCCTACACACTACCTACTAGACTACGGCGACTTTACGGCGGTCTACGATTGCATTGTCAATTATATGCCTGCAGATACCAAAAAGGATCCCTAATGTAGAGAATTCATCAGAGAGTTCGATGGTCATGGCCCAGTTGCCGGGAATATCTATATGTCCCGCTATCCATGTGATACAAACATCATATCTCATTAAGACATCTGCAACAGTCGCATACCGTCTTGGAGATTATTACGCTAGAATGCAATGCTTTGATGGCTGCTTGGTTATCGGAAAGTATTGGGATTTTCCGCCTGTGAATATTTTTGTCCACAATAATTTTCGCCGCAGCCTGAATTGCCGACACTTTCGCCTGAAAGACGCTGCAGTGATCTGGCAGCCTTATAGACTTGGTTATTCCAATTGTTTTCGAATAGATACCAATTCCAACGGCTCCTTCAGAATTTGAGCCATCGGTGGAGATTAGATTTATGCGGTATTCACTCACTTGGTTAGTACAGGGACTGCGTTTCACCCGTGCCATCACAACGGGCCGCCATGTGTGCTCAAGTGAGCTTTGTGATATCAGAGCTACCACTACGACCTAAACTCATCCCATTTCGGAATGGATGTCCTATTTGAGAAGTCTTATCGCGGTGTCATATAGTCAATGCCTCCGATAATATCAGTTTCCTCAAGTATCCTTATATGACGAATGCTCGATGGATGTCCTCTATTAATCGATTATCCTTTTAAAATCATATTAAATAACGGAATAATTACGTTCCTTATTACCTTCAATATTGATAAAGTGTTTTAAGAAAGCGAAACAAGAAAATCCTTTAAAAAATTTGTTAAAAAACCCCAAAAGAAAAAAAGAAAAAGTGGAACTCATTAACAATTAAGAAGACAAGTGGCAAGTGAAAATGATGAAAAATGAAAAATTCTTGTTTGGACATAAACATGTCATTGTCAAAAATGAAAAAAAAATTGAAAAAAAGTGAAATCAAGTGTGTAGGTTGTCCCAAAAATTGCACTTGACCGGCTGCACTTGAAAATTTTGTTTCAAAAGCAAAAAATAGACACAAAAATCTACTTCATCAGGAAAAAATTGTTGAGTTTGAGTGTCGTTTGTAAAGAACAAAAAGAAGAAGAAAAAAAATACGAAACAAAATAGCCCCTGTAGTCATGGTTTATTTTTGTACTTCAAAAAGAAAAAGAGAAAAAATGAATTTCTATAGGGTCCGCCAAATAACGTTTTTTTTTTTTTTTGAAAATGCTTTAAAAAAACCTACCGAATTTTTTCTCAAATTTCTTTTTTTATTTGAAAGTACGATACTACTTACTTAATTGGCCATAACAACCCGATTAACGGATTTCGGCTTGCCGCAACACATCTTTCCAGGCGCCTCTGCTTCTTGCGTCCCTACACCAATCAAAGACAAGACTTCCTTAGATTTAGTCCTTCCAACGCATACAAGGTCGTCCTCTTTGTCGACTTCCGCAGATCCCCGCATCAAATACTCATCTCGCCGGAGCATCCTCCTCCATTCGAACGACATGGCCGAGCCAGCCCAGCCGCTGGATTAACGGATTTCCGCCTGCCGCAACACATCTTTCCAGGCGTCTCTGCGTCTTGCGCGCCTACGCCAGTTGGTCACACCGATGGCAGGGCTTCCTCGATTTGGTCCTTCCAATGGATACAAATCAAATACTCATCTCGCCGAAGCATCCTCCTCCATTCGAATGACATAACCGAGCCAGCGCAGCCGCTGGTTATTAATACGCTGTACAACGCCTATGTCGTTGAGGAGCTCATACAGCTCACTGTTGAATCGGATGCGAAAATCATCGCCAACTCGCACTGGACCGAAGATCTTACGTAGGGCTTTATCTCTCTAATACTCACAAGGCTTTTTAATATGGTCCATGCTTCTGTGTCATAAAGAAGCATGGGTAGGATGAGCGTCTTGTAGTTTTGTTGCACGAGAAGGGTCTCTGCTACTCAATTGAAAGTACAATCCTTTCGGTTAATAATGGAAAAAAATTTCATTCAAATGGCCGGCTCGGCTGGCCATGCAGTAGCCTACACGATCTGTTCAATTTTTAAGCACATTATCGATTGTGTGCAGCTGTATTTCACCAATGGCTTCAAGAATATTGTCTTTTAGAGGGTCAAATGTCTCTGGCTTGTCGGCATTCCACAAATAATAATCAAACGGTGTTAAATCGCAGCTCCGAGGTGGCCAAACGACATCAGCTTTGAGGCTGATAATGCGATCTTCAAAAACAGGGCGCAAAACATCGAGTGTAGCTTCGGCTGTGTGGCACGTAGCGCTGTCCTGTTGAAACCAAATGTTGCCAATATGCTCCTCTCTAATTTTTGTGAACAAAAATTCTTTCAACATGGCCCGATAACGATCGCCATTGAGTGTAACGATCACTCCTTGCTCATTTTCGAAGGAAAAGGGCAGAATTATGCCTCTTGACCAGAATGCTCACCAAACAGTGACTCGTTTGAGGTGTGTCAGCTTTTCAATGTATGCTTGGGGGTTTTCTGTGCCCTAAATGCAACAATTTTGCTTGTTTACATACCTGCCAAAATCAAAATGGGCTTCGTTTGAAAAGATGATTTTTTTTTGCCAAAATCGGCATCTTCTGTAAGTCGATCGCAGGCTTACTTAGCGATGCGAAAACGCGTATACACAACCATATTCATTCAGCGAAAGAATAAAGGTCTAGTAGGTGGTGTGCTGGCTTATTAGACGTAAAGCCAGGGTTCGAGTCCCAGGCCAGACATCGAAAATAAAATACAAAAAAAGTATTTCTTCGATGATTTCTTCTCTTTCTCATCTCTCAAAAATCTGTCGTTCGGAGTCGACTTTAAACTGTAGGTCCCGCCACTTCTGCACACAACATAAGTGGTGTGAGAAACTGTGCGGGCTTCTTGGGGATGATTGCTGTAGGCTGTCTAATGGTGAAGGTATAGCACTTGCCATTTTATAGTCACCAGCAGCAATTCGTTCCCTTACCGTTCGCATCTTCCCTGTCTCTTTCCACCTTTCCTAAAAAAAAACCTGCACAATGCACTGCATGAGTAGGGGTCATCCCCTGAGTGTTGGTTTTATAAAAATAAAAGAAAAAAGAAATTCGTTCAACATGGCCCGATAACGATCGCCATTGACAACAAAATCCGCACCAAACAGGGTGCATTTTGGGTGCGTCGGCTTCTCAATGTATGCGTGGGGGTTTTCTGTGCCCTAAATGCGACAATTTTGCTTGTTTACATACCGGCCAAGAACAAAATGGGCTTCATCTGAAAAGACGATTTTTTTTTTTGCAAAATCGGCATCTTCTGTAAGTCGATCGCAGGCTTACTTAGGTAAGTGAAAACGCGTATACACAACCATATTCGAAGGATAAAACCAATTATCTGTCAAATCCGACATAAAATCCGTGGTCTAGTAGGTGGTGAGCTGGCTTATTAGACATACAGCCAGGGTTCGAGTCCCAGGTCAGACTGCACAATGCACTGCATGAGTAGGGGTCATCCTCTGAGTGCTGATTTTATAAAAAAAAAAAAAATAAACCTGTTGATACCTGAAGTTGTCGTAGTCTAGGCCATGTATTAAATTAAGAGGCGTGAGGCCAGGGTTCAAACCCCAGGTCATATAATCTCCAGCAAAACGAAATATGAAAAAAATTATTTTCGGCGACTTCCTCTTAGCAGATTTCTTTAGAAAAAACTCTCGAGAATAAATAAAATTGCCACGAAGAGTTTCTCAAAAAATCTAAGGTTTGGAGTCGACAACAGCACATCTCGCCACTCATATATAAAATTAACGCACACAACACAAGTGGTGTGAGAAACCAGCTCGTAATCCTGACTGAAGGGTGGTAATGACCAATTAAATTATGCATGTATACCTGACAGTGATCAAGGTATTAAGATGCATTTACTACAACAGCGGGATCTGCTCATAGAAGATCACTATCGGTACCTGGCAATCATAGGTTAGGGAGTTAGGGGGTAAAGAGGGCTGACGATAATACCAGAACAATTCCATTTTCAAAAGTTTGGAAAATTAATGCCATTGTGATTGATAGCCATCTCTAATACAATTTTCAGGTGTGTTAGATATTTTGGACAGACGGCAGAACAACAATAGGGAATGTAGACGAAGGTACTGGTTGCGTTATATATCCTGTTTTGAAGTACACAAGCTGGAGTTTGAACCGATTGTACGAAAGGAAAGCCTCACTATATAGTAGAATTATTACTTAAAACCGAAAAAAACAAAGACTGTAGACATTTAAGGTAGAACGATTAGTCGTAAGAAGAAGAAGTCGCCGTGGTCTAGTAGGTGGTGTGCTGACTTATTAGACGTAAAGCCAGGGTTCAAGTCCCAGGTCAGACATCCAAAATAAAAAAAATACAAAAAAAAGTATTTTTTCGGCGATTTCTTCTCTTTCTCTTCTTGTTTCTCAAAAATTTGTAATTCGGAGTCGACTTTAAAATGCAGGTCCCGCCACTTCTGCACACAACATAAGTGGTGTGAGAAACTGTGCGGGCTTCTTGAAGACGATTGCTGTAGACTGTCTAATGGTGAAGGTATAGCACTGGCCATTTTATAGTCACCAACAGCAACTCGTTTCCTTACCGTTCGCATCTTCCTTTTCTCTTTCCACCTTTTCTGCACAATGCACTGCATGAGTAGGGGTCATCCCCTGAGTGCTGGTTTTATAAAAAAAAAGAAAAAAATTTGTTCAACATGGCCCGATAACGAACGCCATTGACTGTAACGGCTACTCCTTGCTCATTTTCGAAGAAAAATGGCCCAATTATGCCTCTGGAACAAAATCCGCACCAAACAGTGACTCGTTTCGGGTGCGTCGGCTTTTCAGTGTATGCGTGGGGGTTTTCTGTGCCCCAAATGCGACAATTTTGCTTGTGAGCTTCATCTGAAAAGATGATTTTTTTTTGCCAAAATCGGCATCTTCTGTAAGTCAAACGCAGGCTTACTTATCGAAGCGAAAATGCATTGAATGGAACCATATTCGTTCACCGAAAACATAAAACCAATTACTTACTTAAATGGCCATAACAATCCGATTAACGGATTTCGGCCTGATGCAACATATCCTTCCAGACGCCTCTGCTTTTTGCACGCCTACGCCAGTTGGTCACACCAATCGATGATAAAACTTTCTCGATTTGGTCCTTCCAACGGATACAAGGGCGTCGTCTTCGCCGATTTAGCCGACATGAGTTAAGTGTTACCATTTACGAAATAAGTACTAGTTGAAAAAAAAAACATTAGATGGCGGACCCTTTTGTAAACGAAGCATGTTGCACGCTGCAAGTTGCTTGTTTTCCTTTTTTTCTTGGTTTTTTATTTTGTTTATTTAGTGATCAAAGTACTACAAAAGTGTTCGCATACAGCACACAGCGCACAGCTCACAGCTCACTTGTTCAGGCATTCAACCAACCGTAATCGAATAAAATCGCTTTTGACAGCTGCTTCTAATTCCTTTCTTTCTATGTTCCCTTTAGAGTTGTTCTTTCATTCCCTTCCATTAAGGTGGGAAGCAAAGTAAAGGAAAACAATTACTCTTACAGGGCTCCCTATCCCTATAAGCGAATACGAATACGAAAAGTGCTGTTGTTTTAGGATTTCTTTTGCTGCAATTTAAACGCCTTCAATTTCAAAATGTTGACATTATTTTATGGTTTTCAAGTGTCATTTCATTTGTAAAATAAAAACCAAAAAATTAAAGAAAATTTGAATGTACCTTGACCTTTACATCTCTATTCCTGTTTCAGCCCCATAAAGGGTCTTTATTTTATGATTGATATTCACAACCTCTCAACCGAAATCCCATAAGGGACCATGAAATTTAAAATGTTTTTTTAAATTGTCTTTAAATTTGAATTTGTTTGGTAATTACGTTCCATAAAAGCATGTGGGGAAAATTTACCGTGACAAGTGGATTTAAATTTTGAAATTAAAAAATTCAAACAAAAAAAAATCTTCTTCACTTCTTCACTCATTAGTTTTAAAAAGATTTCGGTTTTGTTTTGTTTTGTGTATGAAATAAAAGTCTTTAAAATCTGTTTATTGCCTCATTTTTATTTTTGAAATTAAATTGGATTTAAAAACAAAAAAAACAGTAAAAAAAAGCTTTAAAACTCATAAATTTAAGAAAATATTGCCACTAAATTAAAGGCAGAAAACTCATTCATAAAAAAAAAAATATATTCACAATTAAAAAACTGTGCTAACAGAGAAGGGTAAATAAAGAGCACTATAGGATATACCATTAGGCACCGTAAACTAGTAGGTAGTGTATTGGCTTATTAAACATAAGGCAGCGGTTCAAGCCCCACGCCAAACATCAAAACAAAATACAAAAAATTACAGGGTGACTGATATATAATGCAACAAAGTAAAGCGCTATAATTTTTAATTTTATTGTTCAAAAGCAAAAAATATTGGAAATACCACAAAATTTTAGAATCAGTTTAGATTTGTTCCAGGTCAGACATCAAAACGAAAAAATATTTCTTCGGCGACTTCCTCTCAGCAGATTTCTGGCAAAGACTCTGAGAGTAAAACCTGCCGTGAAAAGTTTCTCAAAAATCTGTCGTTTGGAGTCGACTTTAAGCTGTAGGTTCCGCCACTTAAGTATAAAATTAACGCACATAACATAAGTGGTGTGAAAAGCTAGGTCGTAATCCTAACTGAAGGGTTGTAATGGCCAATTATGTATTATGTATGTATGTTAGATTTGTTCGAATTGGCCACTTTTGGTACGAATTATGGCCTTCAAACGGCCAACAAAGCCATCACAGGCTGCAAGAAAGTGGCTCTGCGTTATTTTGGCCCATTCCCTGCGAAGCGCCCTCTTAAGGTGATCGACACTTTAGTATTTTTTAGTAAGAACCTTAATCTCCAAAATGCCCCAGGCGCAAAAGTCCAACGGATTGAGATCCTGAGATTTTGGTAGCCATTGTGTGGTTGAAATGAAGCGAGGAACCACCTTTTTAAGCCATTCTTGGTTGACACGAGCTGAGTGCGGTAGTGCTGCGTCCTGTGGAAATGTCGATGGTCTGCGGCCGAAATGTTTATCTGTCTAGGGCTTCAATACTGTCTTTAAGACATTTTCCCGACAATATTTGGCATTTATTTCGATCCCACGATCGATGAATACGATCGGGAAACAATCATCTGCCGTTACGGCGGCCCACACCATTACCGTCGGCGGCGTTTTAGTTCTGGTGGCCAATCGCAAGAGTAAATTTTCAGCTAACCTCTTTGGCAAGTAAACCCGATCATTTTGTTTGTTCACAAACTGCTCAATTTGGAATGGGTTCTCATCGGAGAAAACCAAATTCGTTGACTAGCCACTTTCGTGCAAGCGTAGTAGCTTCTTGGCTCTTTCCAGTCTAATTTTTTTTTGTCCATCAGTGAGCTCTTGCACTTTTTGGAACTTCAATGGCTTTAGTCCAAACTCATTTTTTAATATGTGTTGCATCCGTTATCGCGATATGTTCAGCTTACGAGCAATTTTTCTACCACTGCAGCATGGATTTCGATCAAAACTGGCCTTTGATTTTTTTCGTCCACTTTTTGGACGCGGTGCAACAGTGCCAGTATCAAGGTAACAAGCAATGGTACGAGAAATAAGGGCTCTAACGATAGCCACATGGGGGTTTCCCGCCAAATATAAAGCAATCACACTATCACGCTTGAATTCCATCCTGAATAACTTTGTTTCTGAATGCAATAGATCAAAATGATTTTGTAAGCCTGTAAATAATAAAATGAACTGTCACTGGAATAAATCTGTCAGCTGTCAGACGAGTAGTTTACAAATGATAACAACCTGAAGTTGGTTGCAATACAAATCAGCCAGCCTGTATTTCTTCGAGCCTTTCCTCTCAGCAGATTTCTGGTAAAAACTCCGAGAATAATACAAAAACCTGCCATGAAAAGTTTCTCAAAAAAAATTTCCGTCATTCGGAGTCGACTTTAATCTGTAGGGCCCGTCACTTATGTATAAAATAAAACAACATAAGTGGTGTGAGAAGCTAGGTCGTAATCCTGACTGAAGGTTTCCAATAACCAATTATGGATGTATGTACAGGAGATACCCACTTTGTTAAAGCATTATCTTGAGGATGGTCTATCCTATACAATGACTATAAACGTGGAATACAATTTTTAAGGAAACTAGGACATCTGACGCCCTAGAAATATTTTTTTTTTCATATTTTTGGTTTGAATACCGGTTTTACGTCTATTAAGCCAACATACTACCTACTAGATTACGGCGATTTCATATTCACAAATTGCAGACCAAGCAGTCTAGCAAATGGCAGCTTTAGACCACAATGTTCAACCAATTTTTCGGAATGTTTTTGTTGTTCTGATCGAGAAATGAGATTCATCGCTGAAGAAAATTGAAAGTTTCTCTAGCATCCAATTAGGATGTCGAATGCATTGTGGCTTGTCAGCCGGCGGTTTTAATTGTTGTGAGAGTTGAAATTAATAAGGGTTGGGGATGCAAATGCAAATGCAAAAGAAGCTATAATAAGCCGTAGGATATTCGCTACTCTTTCTGTAGAGAAGTAGAACTATTTTTGGCAGTGCAGGCATTGCAATGATGCACATTCCTGACAATAATTGTAAAGCGTCCAGTCTCTTCAAAATTTCTTTAATATTGCGAATGCCTTTATGAAGACCACAAGCATTCCATAATGCTCGAAATATGGACAGGTTTGAATCATCACCCTTTTTTTTTAATAAGTTTTAAATCTTCTTTTGAGTCTTGGTACTAGAGCCGACCACGTAAGCTCATACCTTAGTTCTAACAACTCGAAAAAGCCGAAATATAAAAGATATATCGGGGTTTTGCTCTCAGGGAAAAACTCTGACATAAAAAGCGACTGATACCGCTGTGGTCTAGTAAGTAGTGTGCTGGCTTATTAGACGTAAAGTAAGGGTTCGAGTCCCAAGCCAGACATCAAAAATAAAAAAAAAATACAAAAAAAAGGTATTTTTTCGGCGATTTCTTCCCTTTCTCTTCCTGTTTCACAAAAATCTCGTTCGGAGTTGACTTTAGACTGTAGGTCCCGCCACTTCTGTATAAAATTAAAATTAGCACACACAACATAAGTGGTGTGAGAAACTGCGGGCTTCTTGGGGACGATTGCTGTAGACTGTCTAATGGTGAAGGTATAGCACTGGCCATTTTATAGTCACCAGCAACAACTCGTTTCCTTACCGTTTGCAACTTCCCTCTCTCTTTCCACCTTTCCTAAAAAAACCTGCACAATGCACTGTATGAGTAGGGGTCATCCCCTGAGTGCTGATTTTATATAACAAAAAAAAACCTACTGTTTGTACTCGTTCTGTAAACTGTAGATCCTAGCACTCGTAGATAAAATTAACACAAATAATATGGGTGGAGCTAAGCTAAGCTAAGTTGTAAACCTAACTAAAGGGTTGTAATGAAAGATGAGTTAAGTGAGTCATTTTAATTATTTTTATGAGTTCTTCCGTTTTTAATTGGCTCATATGCGAAAAACATGAATCTTTTACTTAATAAATGTTACTTCAAATGAAAAGTATTTAACACTCATAGTTATGAAGCCACTGTAGGTGTTTTACTCTTTTATAATGCAATGTGCTATACAAGCACCCACAACTGTAACAAATAAATGTTTTATGTGGGCATAATGCCCACACTTAAACACCCGCACATACGCACCAGACAATTCCTAGAAACATTGAACGACAACGACACCGACACCAACACCTTTGAGTATAATTTGGACATCGTGACATCCACCTCACAAAAAAATCTTAATGTTTTGTTTTTGGAAAAAAAAATTAAAAAATTTTTTAACAAAATAAATAAATTCAATCGCACATTGTGTGTGTGTGTGTGCATGTGTGTTTTCTTTACCCGATAAAACAAATAAATATGGTGCGTATGTAGGTGGGTTGGTGTATTTTGTTTAAATATTTAAAAAGTTTTTGTTTAAAAAACAAATCAAATATAATTCCAAAGGCAATTGAAAGAATTCTTTAATAATTTTATTAGATCAACAAAAAATTTTTTTTTTTTTAAATCAATTTCCTCCTCCCTTGACATTGAAGTAAATCCGTTTGGCTTATTGAATACAAATTTGAAATATGCTATGTTATGCTGTAGTATATTTACATATGCATAGCTATGTAAAGGGTGGACCATTTAAAAGTTTCAAATTCAAAATGCATTCAAACAAAAATGATTTGAAATTTTGCCAAATTTATGTTTTTGGGTTGTGAAGTACAATTTTTCCGTTTGGAAATGGAATTTTAATTTCTATCATATGGCTGCTGCGACTGGCCTGACAGTACCTCATTCGATCGTACCAAATTTCGTAGACTTTTCCGGGTTCGTGTGGGTTCGTATCCAGGCAATGGTATCACGAATGTTGGCCTTCAAATGCTTACTTGTCTCTGGTTTGTCGCCATAATACTATTGTTTAACGCTGACCCACAGAAACTAGTCCAGAACAATGGCAAATCGCAACTTCTAGGCGGCTAATTAACATTACCATTTCGGCTAATTAAACGGCCATCAAATGGTTGATGTCTAAGATAAGTGACAAGTTCCAGCATTCTTTTGAAACCAAACATTGTTTACATCAATACCATGAAGAGCCGAGGCAAAAATTGGTTACCATGGTGAAGTCGCCGTAGTCTAGTGGCTAGTGTGTTGGCTTATTAGACGTAAAACCAGGATTCTAGCCCCAGGACAGACTTTAAAACAAAATACAAAAAATATTTTTTCGGCGATTTCCTCTCAGCAGATTTCTGGCAAAAACTCTGAGAGTAAACAAAATTGCCATGAAAAGTTTCTTAAAAATCTGTCGTTTGGATTCGACTTTAAACTATAGGTCCTCCGCCACTCATGCATAAAAATTTACACACACAACATAAGTGGTGTGAGAAACTAGGTCAATAATCCTGACTGAAGGGTTGTAATGACTAATTATGTATGTATGTATGTGGGCTCGCATCCATCCCGACAATGATATCATGAATGTTCGCCTTCAAATGCTCAATTGTCTCTGGTTTGTCGGCATAATATTTTTCTTTAACGCTGACCCACAAAAAATAGTCCAGAACAGTGGCAAATTGCCACTTCTAGGCGGCCAATTGACATCATCATTTCGTCTAATTAAACAGCCATCAAATGCTTGATGCAATAAATCGAACGTGGCCTAAGATAAGTGACAAGTTCCAGCATTCTTTTAAAACCAAAACAGTTTTTACATCAATGCCATGAAGAACGCAAACAAAAATTGGTTACCATGGTATGATAGGTATCGCTATTGACCGTAATGGTTACGCCGTTCTCTATTTCAAAGAATTATGGGCCAATGACGCCATTCCGCTCTAAAAGCCTCATCAAACAGTCACTAGCAATGGTTACATTGGCTTTTGTAGGACCCCGCGAGGATTTTCTGAGGCACAAATACGGCAAGTTTGCTTATTAACACGTTGACTGCCGACTATGGGATAACTCGTTGAACTACGTAGATTGCGTTCCCTTCCAGGGAGCCAAACTACGAGTTATCTCGTACTCTCTAATGTGAAAAAATCATGTTGTCGTTCTTTGTCAGGTTTTCTGAATATTGGCGCGGCAATTAACGTACAAGAATGATAAACTAAAGATTACGCCTTGCGCATGATTTCCCGTTAGATGACATAGTTCGGCTATTTTAAAGGTTTCCAAGTCTTTTTCATATGTGAAATTTAACATTTCTTCTGAAAAGTGTATGCACTACGTGAAATTAGTTGGCAGGCCTGCAATATAACTTACATTATCATTAGCCAATAGGAGCACAATTTGCATGACGTCATTGATTCAACATGCGCAGAAAGTTTTAATTATTGTGTGCGTGATGGCGTAATCTTTAGTTTATCATTGTTGGTTAACGTACTTACCACAAGATGAAAATGAATTTCATTGGAAAAAATGATTTTTTTTTTTTGAAAAAATTGCCAGCAGTTTCTCATTTTAGTCCATCTAGCGAAGCAAAAACGAAGCGGATGGTCATGTGGCATCAGCTCTTAAACCAATTGAACTTTGTAGGGCATCATAACGAGACCTTTTTGAAAAATTCGACGTAAACTGGAGCATTAAAAGTTCAATTCTTGAGAACGATGACGAGTTGATGTTGATGGATTCTCTCTCACGCATGCTTTCAGCCACATACATACATAATTGGTCATTACGACCCTTTAGCCTGGATTATTGACCTAGTTTCTTACACCACTTATGTTGTGTGTGTTAATTTTATACACGAGTGGCGGGACCTACAGTATAAAAACGACTTTGAATGACAGATTTTTGGCAGGTTTATTTACTCTCACAGTTTTTTGCTAGAAGTCTGAGAGGAAGTCGCCGAAGAAATATTTTTTTTCATATTTTCTTTTTGTTGTCTGTCCTGGAATTTGAAATCGGGCCTTATGCCAGCACACTACCTACTAGACTACAGCGACAACACAATAACAGCACAATATCAGAAATTATCACGGCAATTACAGAGGCAACTGCTGCACCTGCGGCAATTACAGTACAATAGCGGAAATTACAACGTCAACAGCGTCTATTGAAGCAGCTATTATAGCGGTGACAGCGGGGTACATGAGTGGCGGGACCTACAGTTTAAAGTCGACTCTGAACGATAGATTTTTTGTTTTTGAGAAACTTTTCATGGCAATTTTATTTACTCCCAGAGATTTTGGCAGAAATCTGCTAAGATTCAGTCACCGAAAAAATATTTTTTCACAATTTCGTTTTGATATCTGGCCTGGGGCTCGAACCCTGGCTTTACGTCAAATAAGCCAACACACTACCTACTAGTCTACGTCAACTCTTAATATTTTTCAACCACACCTAGAATATTTTTGGATGTACGCACTGCTCGAAAACGCTTATGTCTTGGCGCATTAACAATAAAACCAATTTCACGAATTTTAGCAATTAAAACTTTCGTCTACCGGGCACTGTTGGTTTCTTCTTTTTGTGCAAATTCCGATCATTTCTTGGATATAAATTTCCAATAAATTTCAACGTTACATACGTACATAATTGACTATTACAACCCTTCAGTCAGGATTACGACCTAGCTTCTCACACCACTTATGTTATGTGCGTTAATTTTATACATGAGTGGTGGGACCTACAGTTTAAAGTCGACTCCGAACGGCAGATTTTTGAGAAGCTTTTCATGGCAATTTTTACTCTCAGAGTCTTTGCTAGAAATCTGCTGAGAGGAAGTCGCCGAAGATATATTTTTCGTTTTGATGTCTGACCTGGGCTTCGAACCCGGGCCTTTCGTCTAATAAGCCAACACACTACCCACTAGACCACGGCGATTTTCAACGTTACTCAAGCATTAATCGATTCCTTACATTCAGTGGTGGTAATATACTGAATTTTGTGACAGAATAGAACAACAAGTGTTGCCAGATTCGAAATAACCAATGGTTCAAATATAAACCTATAGATGGCCCACCCGATAGTATGTAATAACATTATTTTTATTATTATGGTAATTAAAATATTTTTATTACACAGTATAAGACAAAAAAGTCTTTAAAATATGATTTAAATCATAAATTTACACAATTTTGTCTCACACTGTAAAGTATTTGATCACAAAAAAAAATCAAATCAAAGAAAATACATGCAATTGACACAAACACATCATATTCACACATACACTTACACTTACATTAACATACGCATTCATTTTCACACTTTTAAATAAAAATTAGCCATGAGAAGAAGAAGAAAATAAAACTCACTTGCCTAAAACAAATTCTACATAGAAGGAGTAAGAAGTAGATGGGTTTAGCTGAATGTCATGTATGTGACTGAGTGAGTGAGTAAGTGTTTATGTATGTGTGTGTTTGAAAACATTATGGATTATGAGGTGCGAATGATGTTAGTGAATGTAATACAATTCGTATATTTATTTCTATTCGTATTTTTTTTTTGTTGTTGTTCTTGCTGTTATTGTTTGCTGACTCGTATAACTAATGCAATTATTGTTTTCAGTTGTTGTTTTTGTTTTTATTATTTTGTTCGGGGGTTTTGTTTTGTTTGGTTTTGTTTTCACTCGTACATTGAAAATGCATTCATGGGTGTAAATGTTAAATCGTGACTGAATAAAATTACGTATGTTGGCATACATAAATGTGTGTGTATTGGTGCGGAGGGGGTGTAAATATATGTAAGAGAGTAAACATGTATAATTTGTTATTGATAAATGGTTTTTAAACAAGTTGTTGTTGTTTTTGTTGTTGTTTAAAGTGGAAATTTTTTATGGTTTTTCCATTTAATTGTTGATTAATTTAATTGGAATTGCATTTAATCCTGCTACATAAATAAGCATTCATTTATAAACGAATATTTTATTGTAGAAAAATGTAACGGTTATTTATTTGTATTATAATGTCATATGTAACGGTATAATTACACCGTGTGACAGTGAAAATACACCCGAGTAACTACATAGTCCATGTTGTTCAGTTAGTTGAGTAGAACTTAACAAAAACTTGTTTTATTTGACAAAAATTGTCTTCTTTTGACTTTGCGTACAAATTTCTGGATTACTTAAACATTTCTGATCCGATTTCCAAAATTTAAATCTTGTTGGAAAGGGTAGAGATGGACCTTTAAACCTGTGTGCATATATCTATTATTCCACTTAATATTCTATAAGATTTGATAAGGTAAACTTGGAAAATGTGAATTTTTTTCATATTTTTTTCAAGTTTGTCCGTTTATAGCAGCAAACTTTAATAAAAATTTAGGACAAATGATAATATTCTTAAAGTCTGTTCTTTTGTGAAGAGATTGAATCATTATTTGATCAAATCAGACAAAAACTACCGAAGTTATTACATAAATAGTACAACAGTCGTGTTATATTTTTTATATATTGTATGTCATCTCATTAAATGAACTTTTAGTTCAAAAATTTTTAGAATTTTTAATGGATCTTGATTGTTTATCGCCAAATGTATCAATTTCACGTTTGCATGATCACCAGAAGTTGGCTAATATTTGTTCGAAGAATCAGCATTGAAAGTCTATTACTCCAGCACCAAATCAGGCTATCTCAAAGGGGTTGTATATGGTCATCCGGCTTTACTGATTGCATGAATTGAACTTTATTTGAATGGAATTACTAAAGCAAATGTAAAATACGACATAATGACTGAGAAAACAGTATATTTCTAGCAAAATCTCGGACAGTAAATAAAAGTGCCAAGAAAAGTTTCTCAAAACTCAGTCGTGAGGAATCGATTTTAAACAGTAAGTCCGCGCCAGTCATGTAAAAAATTAACTCATACAAAATAAGTGGTGTGAGAAGCTAGCTTGTAATCCTGATTAAAGTGTAGTAATAATATATTTGTACCGCTTTCAATCGCTGCAAATTTCTTCATAATTTGGACAATAATTTGCACAGTAGGTTGATCATAAAGACTGTGAATGTCCCGTAATGTGTGATAACTGGCCTAAGAACTTTAGTGTAATACAAATCGGGGACCATAACCATAAATGATCATATCCTATTGAACTGATTCTTAGTAAGCGATTTTCAATTACTTTAAGACCTCTAATATCGCGGTAATGTAACCTCTTTTATTCCTTTAACCTTCTGGTATAAACCGGTTTCACAAGCTTCTCTTGATTGAATCTTATAGTAATTTTTTTTTAGTCTTATGGATTACCAATCAGAATGATATCGTTGGTAACTATTTTGAGCAGCCACACTTCTACAGAATATCAATCCCGTGGACGGGAAGGAAGTGCATCAATCAATTACTTAGATTAGATCGTTTGAACATCTCTGCTCTTCTATCAATTCTCATGGAGTTTTGTGTAATGGAGAAACATGAAGAGAGAGACTTCTTTTGCCTACAAATGTCTTACGCTGAGGCTTTAGTTCGATTGCGGAAAACTACACAGCCATGCATCGGTTTTGCAAATAAGATTGCTCCAGGGATTTCTGTGGGTATTTTGTGCGCTGAACACGAATCTGGGTTCAAAAACTTTCCATCACGTTAGGTTTTCGAGAAAAGGGGGTTGATCTTCATTGATATTTAAAAAATTCAAAATGGCGGATTTGATCGTAAATCTAATTAATTTTTGTAAACCTCCACCGCCATATTGGATCCTCCATTTCAAATTTTTTAAATATCAATGAAGATCAACCCTCTTTTCTCGAAAACCTGACGTGATGGAAAGATTCGTGTTCAGCGCGCAAAATACCTTCGGGAATCTCTGGATTGAATTTTGAATTTTTAAAATCTGAATGACGATCTGTAATCACCGACCCCAAACGCACTCGAGCAACAATTTTCAAGTAAATTTAATAAATTTTTAAGGACCTCCGTAATAAGTTTCTTTTTCTCTTGCACCCCTTGACATAAACCCACCTTCTACTTTAAGGCTGCTTGCAATCTATTTGGCTTTGGGCTTATTTTAAGGATCAAAGATCAATTTGTCAATTTCTGACAATAGCGAAGGTTCTAACACGTCCGTGTTTAGCACTATAATTTTTCAAAAATGGCCAAAAACAATATTTTTAAGGGTTTCAACTCTTTATTTCTCTTGAAAACCGGAAAGTTTTTGAACCCAGATTCATGGTCAGGCAAAACGCTTTCTGGAACCACTTGAGCCATTTTATATGCAGAACTGTGCTATTGATCACTTTATAATGCTAATGCAGGCTTTTCCTACTTTGCTCAGCCTTTCTCGATAGTTGAGCAAACATAATACATAACACACATACAAACATACAGCTAGGTTTACGACCTAGCTTCTCACACAACTAGGCGACCTACAACAGGTTTTTGAGAACGTTTTCATGACAATTTTATTTACTCTTAGAGTTTTTTGCCAGACATCTACTGAGAAGGAACTTGTCGACGAAATATTCCTTTTTCATATTTCATTTCGTTGGAGATGTCTGCCTTGGGGTTTGAACCGCGGCCTCACGTCTAATAAGCCAATACTCTATCTACTATACTACGACGGTTTCATTGTTATTTGATACCAAAAAAAATTTTTTGAATTCATTAAAGTTGGCTATTATGTTGATGTTTCACATTTCAAATACTAAGAATTTTTAGGCTCTGGGGCATTTTATGTGGTACTACAACGAGCCGCTAATCATACTTAAGTGGGCCTTGAATTTGTAAAGTTGACACAATGCTGTCCTCCGTATACAACGATAACTTTCACAATATGTGCTCGTTCGTTACATTTCTCTGCTTACAACCTTTTTTGTAAGCAACAACACTTGTTAGTTATTCTTCTTTGCTCACAACGTTTTTTGTAAGCACAACACTAAGAACTGTTTTCTTTACACGCAACTTGTCTGCACATAAGTTTGACTGAATTATAGCTTGAACTCGTGTCTGCACACACAACTGATTAAATTCTCGCCAGAGGTCAGCAATGAATCGTTTTTCCGCTACTCATAAGTACTCATGCAATTTTGAGTATGAGTGAATCAACAGAATTGAAATTCAACTACTCTGAATTATTCCTACTCGCTACAACATTGATTTATAAGTACAGGTAGCAATAAGTATGAGTACAACGTTTACATCAAACTCGCAACATTCGAAATATGTTTGATTCATATGTTTGATTCATAAATTTAGAAAAATATTTATGATACTTATAAGTCATTCGAGTGGCTCGAATCATTCATAAAAATTTACAGCCTTTATTCTTGTTACCTATACAAACAAAGAAGAAAGGAAAGACAAAGACAACAAGCAAAGCATACACACAATCTTCTTGTGAGTATTGCACTGCTCGTGCGCGAATCATACTTATTTTGTACTTCGTGTAAATGTTAAGTAGAGACGAGTCGAAGGCAATAACATTATGCGTATTGTTAAATATGAATACGACGAGTACTTCCAATTTTACACACAATCTTCTTGTGAGTATTGCAGTGCACGTATGCGAATCATACTTATTTTGTGCTTCGTGGAAATGTTAAGTAGAGACGATACAATAACATTATGTGTATTATGGAGTATGAATACTACGAATACTTAAAACTTTGAGTATGAGTAGTATGAGTATGGTATTCAAATAAGTATGAATGCTTATAAGTAGGAGATATTATAAGTATGATTTGAATCTACTCGTCGTTTTGAATACTTGGTGCTTATCTCTGATTCTTACTGCAACCAACGTGACGTTGTCACAAACGACTAACTTAATTCGAACTGTATCATTGCTTGCTTTTTCTTGCGTTTTATAACACAAGATCAACCGTGAAATCGCCGTAGTCTAGTAGGTAGTGTGCTGACTTATTAGATGTAAAGCCAGGATTCGAGTCCCAAGTCAGACATCAAAATAAAATGCAAAAAATATTTCTTCAGCGACTTCCTCTCAGCAGATTTCTGGCAAAAACTCTGAGAGTAAATAAAATTGCCATTAAAGTTTCTCAAAAATCTGTCGTTCGGAGTCGACTTTAAACTGTATAAAATTAGTCCATTAGTCCTATATAAAATTAACACACACAGCATAATCTGTGTGAGAAACTAGGCCAATAATCCTGACTGAAGGGTTGTAATGACCAATTATGTATTAGATCAATTGTGTGATGAATACTCTCGAAGGAGGATGACGGAGGCCTTCGGGAACAATCTAAAAATGTAAATAACTTGTTTCCATTATTGTTGTTTGTATATCTTATATGGGAAGTCGCCGTGGTCTAGTGGGTAGTGTGTTGGCTTATTAGACAAAAGGCACGGGTTCGAATCCCAGGTCAGACATCAAAACGAAAAAATATTTCTTCGACAACTTCCTCTCAGCAGATTTCTGGCACAGACTCTGAGAGTAAAAATTCCCATGAAAAGCTTCTCAAAAATCTGTCGTTCGGAGTCGACTTTAAATTGTAGGTCCCGCCACTCATGTATAAAATTAACGCACACAACATAAGTGGTGTGAGAAGCTAGGTCGTAATCCTGACTGAGGGGTTGTGATGGTCAATTATGTATATATATCTTATATGGATTTTGTTTTTGATTGTTCACTTCTTTGTTTGCTGCACTTTGTTGTTGGTTGTTTACGTCTTTTATCTCTTATATTTTTTTTAAGATGATGTTGTTGCTATTATTTTTGTTTATCCTTTGATCACGTGATCAAGACCATTGTGTTGTTTTTGGAGATTTTGTTTATTATTTTAATAACACCATTTCCATTTTCATAACAATATTCAATGGGGCTTTAAAAATATTTCCCGAATAGAAACATTAGTTTAAGAAAATCGTATTTTAAATTGAAATCAAAGACAATACAAGTCCACTTCAATACAATTTACAAGGATTGTAAGGAAATTATTAATATTTTTGAACTGACTTTTGGCACTTGGAATGCAGCCAATCCATAAAATGTTAGCAAAAGAAGACAAAAACCCAAATATTTTTTTTTGGCCCATAAATTAAAGGGTCCCCCACACAATTGGCAATGAAAGTTGGATAAAAAGTTTTAAGAAAAATTACAAGAAAATCTTCTAATGGGGCTGTTAAGAAAGAAAAAAAATGCTTCGTAAAATGGCATTAAAAAAATCATTGAAGGAATTAGAAAAGAAAAATTTAAATGAAATTACAAAAAAGAAATTTAAGCAAAAATATTATCTGCAGTTTAGCAAAAAGAAATTTAAGAATGAATGAATGAAAGAACGGTTGTCTGTTGCAATCAATTGTCACCTTTTGTAATTTCACAAGAAATTCAAAAGAAATTCAAGAGAAATTCTTAAGAAAAAAAAAATTGTTTTTGTTAAATTTCCTTTAAAGATTTCATTCATTCAATGTATGATAGATACACTCTTTCCCTGGTACTTGGGATATTAATTTTCCCGGTTTTTAATACTTTTTGTTTGATGACCATAAAAATGTTGATGGCATAGGCGATGGCAATAGATATGATGATGGCGTTGAATACGGTGATGATGATGAGAACAATAATAAAATAATAATGATGCCACTCTTTATTTACTTATGGCTGTTGGCGATTTCTTGGCTAAAATACAAAAATCGGGCCAAAACAGAAAAAAACAACAAAAAAATTAAAGAAAATCAACACAAAATACGACACTAAATTGTGTGTGTTTTGACTAATTTTAACAATGATGTAACTTGTCGCAAACAACACTCAGCTATACATATAGACATACACTTACACTCAAACACATAATAATAGCAAAAGAAAAAATGAAATATTGTGGTAAGAAAATCATGCAACAACAAGAAAAACTACATCATCATTATTAGAGTAGGAAAAAAACAAAAAACGGAAAAGCGTCACAATAAATTGGGCGCGTGGCCAAAACAGTCTCATCTCTTTTGGTTTATACTATACCATACATATGTCCATGTTGTTGTTGTTATTGTTGTCATAGTTATTGTTGCACTTACGTTATACTCTGTTTAAATGTTTTTCTGAATTAAGTTGCCTGTCATGACACGTTGCCATACAAATAATGAATACTTAAGGCAGACGTACGCCAAATTTACTAGTTTGCCAAAAAAACTAAAAAAAAATACAAAAAAACAAAGAAAAAAGAATGAAAAAAAAAATTTAAATGAAAAATAATTGTATTTTGTAGAGGAAATTGAAAAATAAACTTAACACTTAAACACACACACACATACTTTTTTTTCGTATATGGCAACTCAGTCAGTCAGTTGTACGAGTATAAACATATTATGTGACCATTTTCATTTCATTTTCAATGTTTTAATTTACGCAGAAAATTTTATACAACAACTACAACAAATAACATCAACGAATAACTACAACAAATAGGAACATTAACAACAACAACAACAGCATCAGCATTAGCAGCTGAAAAGTATTGAAATTTTCCAACACCTGACTCATACATCCGAAATAAACATCCTCTCTGATGTGACTTTTTTTTTTAACGCTTTCCAACACCACCACCTAACAGCTACAACTCTATAGGAGTTGTGGTGCACAGTGTTTTGGAAATCTTAAATTGATAAGAAGAGATAAGGCACGGACAAAATCCTTCAGCTTGATATACAGTAGCGAGCACAAAAAATGCAACACTGTACCATATGATCTTTAATAAGATCTGTTTCAAAATAACGGTAACTAATTTATCTATTTTCAAATGCAACATAATAAAAAAATAGTTAAAGTACGTTATTTATTTAATTATAATTGAAAATTTCTTAAATAAGTTATACAACATGTGTTTTGTAACAGAAGCAGCTCTCAGCTGACAGCAAAACTGCAATCATTAAAGCCTTAGAAGAAGGAAAAATCCATGCGTGAAGTTGGACACTTCTTTGGTGTAAATCAATCAACCGTATGTCGGATTAAATCTCGATTTTCCTTGAGAAATAGTGTGGAAAGGAAACCAGGTAGTGGTAATCCTCGAAAAACTACCTCTCGCCAAGACCGCCAGATGATTGCACTGGTTAAAAAAGATCCACGACAGACCGCAGTGGACGTTGCTAATTTCGCAAATGAGCAAATGGGAGTCTTTATAGGCGTTCACACTGTTCGCCGTAGGTTGAAAGAGGCTAATTTGCATGCGAGACGACCCGCTAAGAAACCTCTCATCAGTGAAATCAATAAAAAGAAGAGCCTGGAATTTGCAAAACGTTACAAGGATTGGTCAAATGAACAATGGGCTAAAGTCTTGTGGAGAGATGAAAGCAAATTTAATTTGTTTGGCTCCGATGGGATAAATTTTGTTCGAAGACCGCCTGGACAGAGATATTCTCCAAGATATCAACTTCCAACCGTAAAACATGGCGGTGGATCAATAATGGTGTGTGGGGTAAGGAATGAAATGTTTAAAAAAAATTATTGATTTAACGTCACGTATTTACAGGTGCGTGTTTTCCCGTGATGGGGTAGGTCCCTTAACTCAAATCGAAGGAAAAATGGATGCCAAGAAGAACTGTGAAATCCTTGGAGAACACATGCTTCCTCATCTGCGGGAAAAAATGCCTCCTGGTAGCATATTCCAACAGGATAACGATCCAAAGCACTCAAGTCGCTTAGCTCGAAACTTTTTAAGCGACAATGATGTCAATGTTTTGGATTGGCCATCACAGTCTCCCGATCTAAACCCCATAGAAAATCTATGGGAGCTATTAGATCGGGAAGTTAAGAGGAAACATCCGTCAAATAAGAGGCAATTAGAAGAAATTTTGAAAAGTGAATGGGAGAAAATATCCATTAACACATTAATAGCTTTAGTCGACTCTATGCCTTAATAAATGACAAAATAATCTATCATTAATTAAAAATATTTACATAATGTTATTGATAATAGGTATCTATAACTGTAGGGATTAATAACCCAAAGAAATATTTTGAACTGGTCACCATTTTTTTAAAATTATCGCACTTAAAGATGATTTTACCCAACGTTGCATTTTTTGTGCTCGCTACTGTACATACATAATTGGCAATTACAACCCTTCAGTCAGGATTACGGCCTAGCTTCTCACATTACTTATGTTGTGTGCGTGAATTTTATACATTAGTGGCGGGACCTACAGTTTAAAGTCGACTCCGAACGAAAGATTTATGAGAAGCTTTTCATAGCAACTTTTTTTTTTTTAAGTTTTTGCCAGAAATCGGTTGATAAAAAGTTCCCGAAGGACCATTTTTTCCACATTTCGTTCTGAAGATGACTCTCCTATGTTTTAAGCTAAAACGCTCCCTACGAGACCACGGTGCCTTCAGCTTTACACATAATTGGTAGTTGCAACCCTTCAGTCAGGATTATTGTCCTAGTTTCTCACGCCACTGATGTTGTGTGTATTAATTTTATACATGAATGGTGGGACCTAGAGTTTAAAGTCATCTCCGAAAGAGGATTTTTTGAGAAACTTTTCCTGACGGGTTTATTTACTCTCAGGGTTTTTGCCAGAAATCTGCTGAAAGGAGGAAATCGCCGAGGAAATACTTTTTGTATTTTGTTTTGACGCCTGGCCTAGGGCTGATACCTTAGCTTTACGGCTAATAAGCCTATTAGACTATAGCTTTACTTCCTCGTAATACTGTTTCTTATATAGTAGCCTTGTGGTTTGAAAACCTTTACTTTATCAAATCAGATAATGACTCCTATGAGTGCGTTTGCACCTACAGGGAGTGCCCTTCTATGTTGTCAATTATCACAAACAGCGGCTAAGTCAGGAACGACGGTCGAGTAACCCCCAAACTATCAACAAATAAATCAAATCAGAGGAATTCTGTTGCATCAGGATAACGCTAAACCGTACATCTTAAAAGCGACTCGTATGAAGCTTCTAATTTCCAACCTACTACTACTTTTGTGCAAGTCTTCTGAGTTCGTTTCATCTTCAATTCAGTGTTATTCTCCCCAACTACTAACTTAAGGTGTTACGTGGTCTTCTAACGTACCGATTTGATCGGTTGAATGATTTTCAAAATAAGGAATATTAAGTTAGGTTAGGGGCTACCTTGCCGATCAAAGGCAAGTTCGTTCGGTGGCTCTAGTCTAATAAGCCATACACTAACTAGGAGGCGACAATCTTTAGCAAATTTCTGAAATTTGCCATTTGGTTGTCAAGCATAAAATAAACACACACTGCATGGTGATGTAAGAGAGGTTTAATAGCCAGTAATGCATATATGTCTGCAAGTTGAATTGTCATCTCTTCGCCATTTTCTTTTTTGATTTCACTAGCAATTCCTACAGGGTTTGTTCGGCCAAAAGTTACAAAGAATGTATCTTAAGCAGCGGTTTACGAAATGAAATGTCTTTGGATGCATAGAGAGACTTAAAATCAATTATTTAAGCTCCTGTTTGAGCCTGCCTCTATCTTCCGCCTTCAATAGTTACTTTCATCATTTCCACTATTTTCCGGCTACATATCAAAACAGTTTCCAAGAATTAATCCAGCCATAGTTACTGAGACTATGGCATTATCGTGCATTACGGCTGTTCTCAATTCTAGTTCCTATACTTTAACGGTCATAATATAACACTTAGGTATCTAAATACCAAGCCCTGCTTGGCTACATATTCCTTCCTTCCATAATTTCTTGAATATATTACTCTTTGGTATTGTTTGACATTTTCATTATGAATAATAGTGAAGCCTTATTGATCGTGGAGCTAAAAGCATTCTTAAAATTGTTACAAAAAATGGAAAAATCTAGATACTGGTGTTTTGCTTTTACAACGCTTAACATTAAAATTATAAACAAAAGTTACAAAAACAAAACAATGCAATAAACAAACCTGTTTACAAATGATCGCACTGCTTAATATAACAACAAACACTAGCATAAACAAAATGGTAAACAAGTAAACAAAAACATACCAACAACATTACAATATTAAACGCAAACAACGATTTCGAGAAGGTACGATCATGAACGTTCGCCTTCAAGAACAATCATCAGGCTGTTTACTTTGCAACATAAAAGCCAAGGCAAAGCAGACGACTGAGTTAGTAAAGTTCAGTTAGTTTTGTGTGAAGACGAAGTGTGTTTGCATAAAAAAATGGTAAAGTAAATAAAAATATACCAACAACACTACAATAATAAATACAAACAACGATGCTTGTATTTTTATAAAGGTTTTGAGTAGGCAAAGTCATGAACTTTCGACTTCAAGAACATTCATCAGACTATTTATATTGCCATATAAAAATCAACGAAAAGCATGTGACTGAGTTAGTAAAGTTCAGTTAGCTTTTGTGTAAAGACGCGGTGTGTTTGAAGAGAGTAATCGTAACTTGAAGATCTCCGTTACAAAGTTCTGGCAGACAATTGTCTAGTAATTGTTATTGTTTATGTAAAGGGTGTAAACAAAGGAATAACAAAAAAGAGCAATTGTTGTTGTTTACATTAAGTTGTGAACAGTGACATACAGAATAGTGCCAAGTTGTGTATAGTGTTATATAGAATTGTGCGAATAATAAAGAATTTTAATTAAATGTAAACACAAATTTATTTTTATTTTATTGGCGATCTATGAGCTCATATTTTAAACGTAACAATTTAAAAAAATATTACCATCTCCGTACTACTTGGAGCAAAACCTTCATTTATGGCCTTATGTTGCATCTTATGTGTTGTCAACTATTGCTGTGGCGTCATTGTCATCTTATGAATTTAAGTTACTTTACATACATACATAATTGGCCATTACAACCCTTCAGTCAGGATTACGACCTAGCTTCTCACACCACTTATGTTGTGTGCGTTAATTTTATACATGAGTGGCGGGACCTACAGTTTAAAGTCGACTCCGAACGACAGATTTTTGAGAAGCTTTTCATGGCAATTTTTACTCTCAGAGTCTTTGCAAGAAATCTGCTGAGAGGAAGTCGCCGAAGAAATATTTTTTTCGTTTTGATGTCTGACCTGGGATTCGAACCCGGGCCTTTCGTCTAATAAGCCAACACACTACCCACTAGACCACGGCGACTTCTTAAGTTACTTTAGGGAATTTAAAATTTTCAAATTAGTTTGAAAATCATTTCAAGAACCTAATTTATGGTAAACCACTGTCTTTAGCATAAAACGTGTTGCATGTGTAAATAGTTTTTTTGTTTTTGTTTTTGTTTTTGTATTCACTTAACGGAAAACGCATTTTAACCCCTTCAATGATTCAACATTGAAAATTTTCTGAAAATCAACCACAAAAACGACAGAAGCAACAACAGCAACGATAATAAGAATTTTCCTTTGCAAAAATAAAAAAATTAAGAAAAAAAATAACAACAAAAATCAACATAAAAAATGAAAATCCTTTTTGGAGGAAAAACTGTTGAACTAACCACACATTAAACTCAAGAAAAAAAACATCATAAAAAAAACCTATGAAAAGCTAAAAACAAAAACAAAAAAAAAATTAAAAATACAGCTGGAGTGGCATGATGAAGTTCAATGCAAATTGTTGTTGTTGCAACAACAAATAATAAAAAAAAGTGTGTTGTTGCAAATTAAAAACATATTGTCATGTGTGATATTTTTCATTTCATTTCTAGGCAATGTTGCATTTTAATGCAATTACAAAAAACAACAACAACAACAACACTAGGATCAGAACATGCCATCGAGATAAATGGCAACCAAAAAAAAAAAAACACAAAACTACTGTTGCAACAACAACAACAACAATTCAAAACTAAAAATATCCTCCTCTTTAGGCATAAGGCAAGCAAGCTGGCAAGCACTCCTTCTTTACTTTCTGTTCTTAAATTATTTTGTTGCAAGATGATGGTGATGCTTGGTTGATAATGCTACTACTGCTGCTGTTGTTGGTGTTGTTGTTGGTATTGTTGCTGTTGGTTGGTGGTAGTAATGCTCTGGTGTCAGTGTTCTCTGGTATTGTTATTTGCTATTTATTGTAGTATGATGTTGCACGTTTGCTATTTATTATTATTTTATTGCTATTTTTGTTATTGTTGTTGTTGTTGTTTATTTATTTTTTTATTGCTTTTTTCTCTAGTTTTATTGTTGTTGTTGTTGTTTTTAATATTTTTCACCACATGTGTACTTTGGCGTTCATTAACTTTTTGCATTTTCCATTTTGCATTATTAATAAATTTGTTGTTTTCCATCTCTCTCTCTCTCTCTCTCTCCCTTGCTCTCTAAGTATAATTAAACAAAAAAAAAATTTTTTTTAAAAAATCGCAAAAAAAATATGAAGCCGTGTTGTGGCAAGTTGTGTTGAATTTATATTTTCTCTACTCCTCTACATACAATATATTTAGCGAAGTTGCAATATTTATTCCTTGTTTGCCAGCATTAAACTATTCTTTTAAATCCCTTTTTTTTCTTCTGTTTTTTTTAATAGATTTCATACGAAGGAAATTTAAAAGAGTAAAATCATCAGTCGAAGACTCTCTTTGGATAAGATTTGATTACTTTTGCTAGACTTTTCTTAAATATTTTCTCTACCCTGGTGGGATAAAAAAATTTCCTTAGGGAGCCATACATGCATACATCCACTAGTGGTCATTACAACCCTTTAGTTAGGATTACAACCTAGTTTCTTACACCACTTATGTTGTGTGTGCTAATTTTATGCATGAGCAACGGGACCTACACTTTAAAGTCAATTCCGGACGACAGATTTTTGAGAAACTTTTTACACGGCATGTTTATTTACTCGAAGTCGCCGTAGTCTAGTAGGTAGTGTGTTGGCTTATTAGCTTTAAACCCAGGGTTCGAGCCCCAAGCCAGACATCAAAACAAAACACAAAAAAATATTTCTTCGCCGATTTCCTCTCAGCAGATTTCTGGCAAAAACACTGACAGTAAATCAATCTGCCATGAAAAAGTTTCTCAAAAATCTGTCGTTCGGAGTCGACGTTAAACTGTAGGTCCCGCCACTAACGTATAAAATTAACGCACACAACATGAATGGTGTAAGAAGCTTGGCCGTAATTCTGACTGAAGGTTTGTAAGGGCCAATTATGTATGTGCCCTCATCTTCTTTCTAGCCGTTACAACATCTGCAGAAGTCGTTGTGGGGTATCATCAACCTCTCTCTTTATAATAGTGTCCCATTATAACTGCTATGAGGCTCTTAAGATGGCCTCTCGGTAAGTTTGCTTCCAATTTCTTCCTGCTTAAGAGTATTTCAGGCCAAGTCAGTCTGGCTTCTTGAAAAATGGACTCATTATCCATCTTTTCATTGAAAATAAGTGAAGTATGTGGGATATTTCTTCTACTTATCTCTTTGCAGAGATACACTATGAATTGGTTTGTCTTGAATTCTTAACTTCAGGACCTACTTGTCAAACAACACGTATGTGGGTTACCGTCGAATGTTTCTCTTTCTTCTCCAAAGGCATCCGGCATTCATGGACAATTTCATATGAGGTATACTACACTCTCTAAAGAGTCGCTCTCTCTCTAGGACGGGTCGCTCTCTATGGACAAAAAAAAAAGTTGAGTCAGCCACCCCCTAATATTAAAGATATGTTAATAACGTTTTCAAAAATATGAAAATTATTTTTTTGCCACGCCTAGAAGTACCGCCCTTTTTGTTTCTTATAAACTATGCCGCCGTTTTAGGTCCAATCGTAACATATCATATATCAGTGTTTGTGGCTTGACGGCAGCTACATGTTACTCTAAGACAATTTTCTAATTCGACATCTCAACTTCTGATATCTCGGATCCTTCCCCAAAGTCAATAATTGTGGGTATGCAGGAACAAAGAGCATTTAATTCAGAAATTAAAAAATCATCTTAGAGATAAATTTAGCTACCATCGAGCCACAAACACTGGTATATGATATGTTACGATCGGATCTAAAATGGCGACATAGTATGTAAAAAACAAAAAGGGCGGTATTTCTAGGCGTGGCAAAAAAATAATTTTTGTGGTTTTGGAAACGTTATTAGCATTTTTTTAATATTAGGTGGTGACTGGCTCAACTTTTTTTCGACCCACTCTAATGGCCACCTTACTGTCTTTAAATATCGGATATCTATAATTGATATAGTCTGATATCGGTCTTAAAGAGCTGGACATTGAACCCACCGCATCCACACTAATTGATCCTTGGGCTGGATCAAATTACATGTACATTCTGTTCTCATATTTAAATTTCAAGCAGACTTTTCGATATCTCTGCTCTTAGCAGTCTACTTGGAAAAAACTCTGAGAGAGATTAAGTTGTCATGTTGTTCGTAGTCGTTGAAGTCGCCGTGGTCTAGTGGATAGTGTGTTGGCTTATTAGACAAAAGGCCCGGGTTCGAATCCCAGGTTAGACATCAAAACGAAAAATATTTCTTCGGCGACTTCCTCTCAGCAGATTTCTGGCAAAGACTCTGAGAGTAAATAAAAATTGCCATGGAATGCTTCTCAAAAAAATGTGTCGTTCGGATTCGACTTTAAACTGTAGGTCCCGCCACTCATGTATAAAATTAACGCACACAACATAAGTGGTGTGAGAAGCTAGGTCGTAATCCTGACTGAAGTGTTGTAATGGCCAATTATTTATCTATGTATGTTGTTCGTAGTCGATGTTACGCTGTAGGTCCCATCACTCATGTCTTAAATTAACACAGACACAACTAGGGTGGTGTGAGAAGCTAGGTTGTTGTTTTGGCTAAAGTGTTGTAATAGGCCAAATACAACACTGTATTGTATACTTGGCTTCAACACGTGTTGTACATAGCTTAGAAGGGTTTGAATGCATTCTGGTGTTGCAAAAGTTTGGATAGGGCGCCCATATTATTATTATATTAAAGGGCTCCCATATTATTGTTGAATTTGAGAATAGTAATCATGGATTAATTCTTTTAATTCGTTAGGTTAGGTTAGGTTAGGTTAGAGGACGTGTACTTGTCAATTCTGACAAGTACAGTACTCGGTGGTCGAATTGACCCATTGTACTACGTCCTAGCTTCTTACACCACTTATGTTGTGTGCGTTAATTTTATACATGAGTGGCGGGACCTACAGTTTAAAGTCGACTCCGAACGACACATTTTTTGAGAAGCATTCCATGGCAATTTTTTACTCTCAGAGTTTTTGCCAGAAATCTGCTGAAAGGAAGTCACCGAAAAATTATTTTCAAATTTTCATTTTGATGTCTAACCTGGGATTCGAACTCGGGTCTTTCGTCTAATAAGCCAACACACTACCTACTAGAACACGGCGACCTCAATAATTTTAATTCGTTATTGTTTAACCTTTTTGGCAGACCTGGGCGAATTAGTCTATTGTATTAGAATAGTAATGGAATCGACATACAATCTGGGCAGGGTTTTGCTTGTCCTGAAGTGACCTATTAATTTTAAGTCACATCCAGTATATACAGAGTCTATGTGGCTCATTATTAGAGTGAGTAACTCCATCAATCTCTTCATATTACTCGCTGCGTTAAGAATGCATCCTTTAATCAATCTGTTGTAATTCGTTGCATTTTTTTTTTTTTTATTTTTTATTTCATGCCCATACATAATGGCCCTGATCTGCAGCAATAATAAAACAAGTGAATGAGTGCTAAAGTTCGACAGCATTTACGACATGGCAGCAGCAACAACAACAATACTAAAGTACACACTAAAGAAATCGTCAACTATTTTCCTTACAAAAACAAAAAATAACAACAACAACAAAAGTAAAGAAAGAAAAGAAAATTAAAATGAAAAAAACGAAAAGAACCACATGCACCATGTGTGCCAAGATCGCTGCCGACTGTCATTTGTTTAGATAAACTGAACACAACTAAAGAGAGAGTGTGTGTGTCTCTGCTGTGTGTATGTGTGTATGTGTTCTCTTGTTTGCACTGACTCACTCACTTACACGTTACACACTTATGCACGTTGTTTATATTATTGTTTAGTGTCGGTGATGGTGTTCAGTTTTTTAAAAGGTCAATTGGAAAAATTTTCATTTTTCCCATTACGAGAAAGACAAGTGCTTTCATATGTAAGTGGAGTGACCATTCTATTGTTAGTTTTCCAGTGGAGTTAAGTGTTTGGTTAATTTTGTTTATTTTCTAAGAAATTTATTACAATAATAAAGAGTTTAAATAAAAAAACAAATAATATTTCCGGTTAAGCAGCTGCTACAAAATCTTTGGACAAGTAAAAAGGACAATTACATCCTTCTGTTGAAGGATATCATAACCACATTTTGTTTATTCATGAGTTTAATATTTCGGAAACAGACTGGGGTTTTAAATTATAATTAAAAGTGTATGTGAAGTGTTTGAAGTCGCCGTGGTCTAGTGGATAGTGTGTTGGCTTATTAGACAAAAGGCCCGGTCAGACATCAAAACGAAAAAATATTTCTTCGGCGACTTCCTCTCAGCAGATTTCTGGCAAGGACTCTGAGAATAAAAATTGCCACGAAAAGTTTCTCAAAAATCTGTCGTTCGGAGTCGACTTTAAACTGTAGGTCCCGCCGTCGTAAGTCGTAATCCTGACTGAAGGGTTGTAATGGCCAATTATGTATGCATGTATAATGGTTAATTTTAAAATGAAATGAGTAAACAAGATCCTAAAAATGTTACATGCATATATATGTGGTTAGTCATTAGAAACATGTCAATCTAAATTACGAATTAACTTTTGACACCACTTACGTTGGGTATATAAATTTACATATAAACGACGGAACCTACAGTTTATAGTCCGACTGAGAAACTTTTCATGGCAATTTTGTTAACTTTCCGAGTTTTTTCCACAAAGAAAGTCACCGAAGAAATATTTTTCGTCGAATTACCTTTAGCTTGAGACGTCTGACTTGGGGTTTGAATCGCGGCCTCATATTTAATACCCCAAGAGACTACCTATTAGACGACGCTGCAAATATGTTAAGCTAGTTAAATTTGGAAAATAATTTTTAATTATTTAGAGTTAAGACTTGAAGTCGCCGTGGTCGAGCAGGTAGTGTAGGCGAAAGGCCCGACTTCGAATCCCCGGTCAGACATCAGAACGAAAATATTTCTTCGGCGAGTTCCTCTCAGCAGATTTCTGTCAAAAATTCTGAGGGTAAAAATTGCCATGAAAAAGCTTCTCAAAAAATCTGTCGTTCGGAGTCGACTTTAAACTGTAAGTCCCGCCACTCGTGTATAAAAATTAACGCACACAACACAAGTGGTGTGAGAAGCTAGGACGTTGTGCAATGGGTCAATTCGACCTTCGGGTACTGTACTTGTAACAGTTGTCAAGTACACTTCCTCTAACCTAACCTAACCTAGAGTTAAGATTTTATAAAAAAATTTGTAGGGATGGACCGACTAATGAACGAAATATAGTTCATTTGATTTTTGATCCCCAAAAATTTCTCGGCCTCCTATTTAATATGCCAACACACTGCCTATTGGACTACGATTCAAATATGTTAAGCTTGTTAAATTTCAAAATTTATTCTTAATTATGAAGGGTTAAGATTTAATAAAAAAAGTTTAGAGGAATGGATAAATTGATGGACGAAATATTGTTCCTTTGATTTGAAGGTCCTTAGTCTAGTAGATAGTGTGTTGGCTTATCAGACGTAAAGCCAGGGTTCGAGCCCCAGGCCAGACTTCAAATAAAATACAAAAAGTATTTCTTCGGCGATTTCCTTTCAGCAAATTTCTGGCAAAAACTTTGAGTAAAAAAAAACCTGCCATGAAAAATTTCTCAAAACAAAGTTTGTCGTTCGTAGTCGATTTTAAACTGTAGGTCCGGCTATTTATGTATAATTAAGTGGTGTGAGAAACTAGGCCAATAATCCAGACTGAAGGGTTGAAATGGCCAATTATGTATGTATGTATGTGATTTGACGATCCACAAAAATTTCCTACCGGGTATTATGTAGTCGCATTAACGCACTATTTCTAACAATAACCCAAAAACACAATGCGATCAATAAAAACAAACAGTGAGCCTATCAACAATAAAAATTCTTAAAAACCAATGAAATTTTTTGGAAGAGTTGCGAGAGTCGACGGCAATAACAACAAATATGAAATAAATTTTAAAGAAAATACAAATCTATGTACATACGAGTCCATTGTAAACGGCATTAATAAAAATTAAATTTTGAAAAAAAAAATTTAAAAAAAAATCATCGAAAAAAAAAATCGAAATTGTAATTAGAAAATGAGAACCAATAAGAAGGAGTCACAAAAAAAACGAAAATCGAAAAAAACGATGGAAATTAAAAGTAAAAGTGCAGTAAAAAAGGGAAAACTATCATAAAAACTATGAAACAAATGAAGAGCAACAGCATTAAGAGAGGCGGCAGCAGCAGCATTACAAGCATCTTGCTACCGAACTCTAGAGGCGACAATTTTATTATAAACAGCACAGCATAGCACGGCACAGAGGCTGAGCAGCAGACATTATAATGCTTGTGGGCTATAAGGGGAAGTAGAACGGTACCAAAATGACTGACTGACAGACTGACTATACAAACACTACTGATCCTTAGACGTGTGTTTAAATAATGAACGTCTTTTAGTTTAATGGTTTATTCTAAAACGAAACGTGGTGCGATCAAGAACAACTCATTTATCCGGTGATACGAAAGATATTTCGTTTAAGAAACTAAAAAAAAAGACGTGAATTTGAAAATTTGACGCAACAATTTATAAAAACAAAAAAGATACATTAAGAGACACTAAAAAAGAAATATAAATACGTGGGGTTTTCCCAAGAAAATTGAAAGAAAACCAAAAAAAAAAACAATTTTTTTTTGGCAAATGAGCCAAAAAAAAAAACCAAAAAAAAAAAAGGAAATAAAATTTGAAAATTTTAATGAAAATAAATTAAAAAGAAAAATTTTAAACGAAATCAATTTAAAAACGTAAACAAATTATATAGGAAAAGTGTGGCCAAATGACATTAAACACGCGTTAAAGAAATTTTTTGCAAAGAAAAAGGAAATTTTTTTTTGAAAATTAAATTTTTTTTTTAAAATTATGAGTTAAATTAGCAAGAAAAATATTTAAAAAGAAAATAAACAAAAAATGTCTTCCAGTGTAAAAATCAATACCCCAAATCTAAGCATTCCCATACACAAAACAACATATTGCAACAACAACGATATGCCACAACCCTGTACGCCACCCTATTTAACAGCATCTAATCAGCATTGTAGTGGCCAGCTTATAGAAAATTTTACAAACTCTTCAACAGCAATAATACAAACTTCAGTTACACCAGCAGCAACATCATCGGCGGCGGCAACATTAAATTGTAATTTAATGTCGCCACCATTGAGTGCCACACCAATAAGCGAACATTTTCGCGCTTCTCTTTGCAATTTGAAATCATTCAACAGTGGCAGTAATTATAATGACTTTACCACAGCCGATGTTCATTTTCCAGATTTTTCACAATTAACATTTGCAGCCGTTGAAACACCGAATTCAATTTATGGCGGCATTGGTGGCGGCAACAGCATCAGCTGTACTGGCTTTCTTACAGCCACGGACAGTTTTAATAGTAGCGGTGATGGTGGTGGCGATGGTGGTGATGGCGAGGATTTTCTCCATAAACATCATCATTCCATGTGTTATTCTGCTGGGGAGGAGGAAAGTGAAGAGTTTGGCCCCTACTCCGATGATGAGGTGAAATGCGAAGCAATGCAAATGCAAGAACAATCGCCACAAGATTCGATATTTCGTTTTGAGCCAGAAGATATTGCTCGCTTAACCGAAAGCTGTCAATATGAGGAGGATATTAATAATGGCAGTGTAACTGGCATGCCGCAAACACCATTTACCCCCCAAACGCCTTATACGCCCTATAACAACAACAACAACAGCTACATGACATTTACTCCCTCTTCATCAATACTTGCCAATCAATCACAACAGCAGCATCAGCATCAGCAACAGGACCAGCAGCAGCAGCAGCAAGACTACCAATTAAATGATTTTGGCTTGACCTACTCTGAACAGCCTCAGCCACTAAACGGCCACCATCATCATAATATGGCTCAGTGTCCTAATTTAAGTAACAATAGCCAGGATGGCTTAAATCTTGACATAGAATATTATAATTACGATGAAATCAATTGCCAATCTAAGGAACAATCCCCTTGTTCTTCGCCTCCCTTGGATCCTTGGATGTCCTTGTCCTTAAGTGACAATCTACAGCATCATACAGCATCATCCCAGCAATCGCCTAAAATCATAAATTCCTCCTATGCAGGCTTTACGCCACCCCAACAGCTTAACTATGAGCCGAGCATAAAACAGGAGCAATCCTCCCTTAAAACCAAATTGCCTTCAATGATGTCCACCTTTGGTACACCAAAATATGAGCCTTTAAATGCCTATAACTACTCTGATTTTAATGAAGGCCAAACTACCCGGGCCCAGCATATTTATAGTCCTCCCAACCAACAACAACAGCAGTCCTCTAATGACCCTAATGGACAATTTAATTCCCACAATTCTTCAAACTCCTTCCATGGCTTAAGCGATGACTATGAAAACTGCAATTTAATGAATGTGGACAAGCCTCATAGAGAGCATAAGATCATCTGGACCATAGATGAACTGGATGAGATTAATGAAGAGTTAATGAATGAATTTTGTAAAAATCCTTTACAAAATCAAACTGGCTATACGGAGGACTTTTATTATTACAACAACGATAATTCCCAGAATACCGATGAGGATGAGGAAAATAATTTAGAAGACATTGGTTGCTTAAAAGGGGGCCTCGAATCCGAGGAGTTGGATGAGGATAATGATGAAGTTTTTATTGAAAGTAAAATTAAGCCAACGAAACAGCGTCGTAAACGTTGCACCTCACAAACATCAAATGCCTCTAGTGTGCAATCCTTAAATGCCGCGTTTAGTGAAGTGGATTGTATAGCGGAGCCAATGATTTGTCGTTGGACTGATTGCAATGAAACGTTTCCCAATCAAGTGGAATTTGTGGCCCACATAGAGAAGCGTCATGTTGATGTTAAACGTGGTGAAGATTTTTCATGCTTCTGGCATGAATGTCCGCGGCGTTATAAACCATTTAATGCTCGCTATAAACTGTTAATACATATGCGCGTGCACAGTGGCGAGAAGCCGAATAAGTGTCCGGTAAGTTTTTACTTGATTTTTTTGGAATAATTTTTATTACAAAAAAGGTTGTAGACAGTTTTAAAAAACTATGAAATCCTTAAAAAAATTGTTTTTCAAGTAAAGCTTTATCATTTGCAATGTATTTTGCTACATGCCACATTTTGTGGCAAGTTCAAAATTTAGTTAAATCCTTAATATTATAAAGTTAACATGTTTGGGGACATGAAATTTGCCATTTTTAATACATTTTTGTTCATGCCACATTTTGTGGCAAGTTGGAAAATTTATGAAAATGGTTTTAAAAAATTATACTCAAGTAACTACATAGTCCATGTTGCGCAGTTAGTTCAATAGAATTCAAAAATTTTTTTTTTATATTTCTCGAACCCTTCAAACTTGTTTTATTTGACAAAAACTGTTTTTTTTTTTTTGACTTTATGCACAAATTTCTGAATTACTTAAACATTTCTAGACCGATTTTCAAAATTTATATCTTGTTGGAAAGAAGAGAGATGGACCTTTAAAACGGTATACATATGTCTATTATTTGGCTTAATATTCTACAAGATTTGATGAAGTAAACTTGGAATATACGAATTTTTTCATATTTTTTAAAGTTTGATCATTTATAGCAGCAAACTTTTAAAAGAAAATATAAAATAAGAGCTAACATTCTTAAAGCCTGCTCTCTGGTGAAGAGTTTGACACATCACTTGATAAAATTGTGTAAAAATTACCGAAGTTGTTATATAAATAGTAGAACAGGCGGGTTAAATTTTTTATATATTGTATGTCATCTCATCAAATGAACTTTTTGTACAAAAATTTTCAGAATTTTTGATAGATATTTTTTTATATATTTATGTTATCTCATCAAATGAACTTTTAGCTTATAAATTTTCAGAATTTTTTAATGGATCTGGATTGTTTATTACAAAACGACTTCCAGAAGTCGACTAGTATTTGGATTTTTTTGCTAATTATTATTACTTCACTTTGCTTAAACATTGGCCATCATCTGGTGGCTGCTCAAACGTGAAATTGTCACATTTTATAATAAACTATACAGATCCATTAAAAAATTCTCAAAATTTTTGAACTAAAAGTTTATTTGATGAGATAACATACAATATATAAAAAATATAACATGACTGTTCTACTATTTAGATAATAGCTACAGTAATTTTTGTCCGATTTGATCAAACGAAGAAGGAATCTCTTCACAAGATAATGCACTTTCAGAATATTACTACTTATTTCATACGTTTTAAGTAAAGTTTGCTACTATGAACGGACAAATATGAAAAAAAATTTAAAAATTCACATTTTCCAAGTTTAATCCATCAAATCCATCCATGAGCAAAGAGAAATAATAATAATTAGCAAAACCCGAAATACTAGTCAACTTCTGGAAGTCGTTTTGTAATAAACAATCCAGATCCATTAAAAAATTCTGAAAATTTTTGAACTAAAAGTTTATTTGATGAGATAACATTCAATATATAAAAAATATAACACGATTGCTGTACTATTTATATAATAGCTCCAGTAATTTTTGTCCGATTTGATCAAACAAAGTGTGAATCTCTTCACAAGATAATGCACTTTCAGAATGTTATCACTTATTTCTTATTTTTTAAGGAAAGTTTGCTACTATGAATGGAACAACCTTAAAAATATTAAAAAATTCGCATTTTCCAAGTTTAATCCATCAATCTCTTAGCATATTAAGTCAAATACTAGATATATGCATACCGTTTTAAAGGTCCATCTCTACCCCTTTCCACAGTAATTTTAGAAATCTGGTTAGAAATTTTTGAGTAATCTAGAAATATTGTGCGTAAAGTCTAATAAACAGGTTTTGTCAAATGATGTCAAATGTTATTATTGATTTCGGTTGGATTTAATTTTTTTTTTTTTTTGAATTTAAAGCATTTTAAAGCTTTTTTTTAATTAATTCTTTATGCAAGATGGCATCTAGAGTTTTTAATAAAATTTTATTTTTCAAAAAGAAACATTTTTATTGCAAGAATTTTCAATAAAAAAAAATATTAATTCTTTCAATTCGTTTTTAAATTTTTAATAAAAATGTAGTGAGTTTTTATTAAATGTTTTTTAAAAGCTTTTTTAATGAAATTTTTATTTAAAATTCTAATTTATTATTTAAAAAAATAATTTTTTCTTTTTAAATCTCCTTTATGTAGCATAAAAAGGTATCTTCTCTGACGATACAAGCTGTGCAATAAAAACCATTTCGTTTTTTTGTTGGTTTTTTATTTAATTTTAATTTTCAAAAAAATTTTTTTTGTAATTTGATATGAAATCTTTATAAAAATCTGTTAAAGTTGTTGTTATTATTGTTGTTGTTTTAATGTTTTTTTTGTGCCTTTTCTTGTTTAAATTAAAAAGGAAAACAAATTTATTTTCTCAATTCAGTTCAGTTTTTTTTTTATTTCTAAACAAACTCATTTTCATTATAAAAAAAATGCACGTACATACATACGAAATATATTTAAACATGTGTGTGCGGCAAGTACACATACACATACATATAGATGCCCGTGAACAGCTGTCATAGATAACATTTCATTACATTAGTCCCCCCTCTCCTTTTTCTATTGTTTGTTTTAAAATAAATAACGACCAGGATGATGATGATGGGGTAATGATGATGAAAATCATTTCAAATGGTTTTCATTTCATTTTGTTGTACAGTAAACTCACGATAACGTGAACTAATTGTTACCAAAGCAGTTCACATTTTCAAGTTTGTTCGTGGTCATGTCGAGTACCCAAATTTAAAAGCAAAAAATTGCTCTTCTTAATATGAAAACTTGAAGTCGCCGTGGTCTAGTAGGTAGTATGTTGGCTTATTAGACGAAAGGCCCGGGTTCGTATCCCCGGTCAGACATCAAAACGAAAAATATTTCTTCGGCGACTTCCTCTCAGCAGATTTCTGGCAAAGGCTCTGAGAGTAAATAAAATTGCCATGAAACACTTCTCAACAATCTGTCGTTCGGAGTTGACTTTAAAACTGTCGGTCCCGCCACTCATGTATAAAACTAACGCACACAACATAAGTGGTGTGAGAAGCTAGGTCGTAATCCTGACTGATGGGTTGTAATGGCCAATTATATATGTATGTAATATGAAAACTTAATTTGAAATACTTTTCCAGCATTTGTTTAAAATTCGTTGCGAAATTCTACTCCATGCAGAGTCCATGTAGAGTCCATTTTAATAGAATTTTCTAATTCTATTTGTTTTCCAGCCACTAATGCCAAGGGACTGTTTCTTTAATTCTGTTTAATTATTTTAAAAATATTCTGGTCCAAAAACATTGTACAAATGAATCCATCATGGGAAATCAATTGGAATTCAGCCGGATGTGAAGGTGCATTGTCTACTAACAGAAGGACGTTTACCGGTAGCCCCTTTTCTGTCAAGAACTCAGTAATCTAAGCCCAAAATTTATAACAAAGTTTTCAGTTTTAAATTTAATTTATCAGTTGAAGTCTACCTCTTTAACGGAACCTTAACCGTTTGAATGCTACGTGGCGCAAAAACGCTGCGTTCATTTGTTACAAAAATCGCATTTACGCTACGAATTTCAGTATAAAAATTAGTCAAAAAGCTAAAATAAAATCAAAAGACCAGATTTATAGGGTCTATCTTTATACATAGATTATTAGAATTTTGTAGATTTTTTTATTATAATAATTAATTAAAGTTTTCGAGCAATTTTTGAACGTTCTCACCAGAATCACTTAGCAGTCAAACGGTTAAGAATTTGTAAATTAACTTAAGTTTGAAAGTCCCCGAAGCATTTGAACTGCCCCCGAAATTTAATCGTTGTTAATCACTTTTCTCCAATGATAACAACTATCTAGTATATATTATTTCTAAAGCTTTCTTTTTTGCCGGTTGCAAATATCTCCCATACCACCGCATCAAATTTAATGAATGATATCTCATTTTAAACCTTATATCTAATACTAATGGCGAAAAATAATTAGAATTGGAAAAATTAATATTTTCATTGTTAAAAATTATATTTTATATAGAACTGCATAATAATACTGTTGTCATTATGATTATATGATTTTGTTCAAGTGTGATAATACAGGGTCGCTTAATAGTAATGCAGTTCTACATGTTATAGAGTATGTATTAAAATCCATTCTGGCAATACTGCTATTTACTAAAATGCCATTTATTACTAAGTCAGTTATATTTAATATGCATATTAAGTTGTAAAAAGCTGTTTTGGCAATACTTTGCAGTAGTTGTTAGATCAAGTGTGATAAACAGGGTCTTATTAATTGTAATGCTATTCCACATAATAATATATAAAGTTGTAAAAGCCATTTTGATAATGTCGTTATTGTCATGGCATTCTTTGTGTTTATAATAATATATGAATATATAGAGTGTCAGTCGATATTTATCAGTTAAAAAGGTTTTAAGAGAAATAAGAATAAAAATAACGTGCAACGTAAGAATATAAATAACGTGCATTTGATCAGAAATCTTAATGCTAAACAGGGGTTAATAAATGGTACCAGGCTAATCGTAACAAAAATTATTCATACCGATAAAATTGTACTCTTACCCTGAATCAACCTTACACCTTCTGATCCAACTGTGCCTTTCCGAATGACACGAAAACAATTCACAAGGTCAAACCCTTCTGAAGGTAGGATTGTATTTACCAGAACCGGATTTGTCACATGGGCAGTCATACGTAGCTTTTTCTCGAGTGTGTACGTTTAAAGATATTTTTGTTTGTATTAAGGATTCGTACGGGCAAGAAGTTAACGATGATCATGTCATTACCTCTAACATTGTATTCAAAGAAGTATTATAAAAGCATTTAAACATATGTATTAGGGATGCCAATCGGGAAATCCCGAATCTAGAAATATCGGGATTTTCGGGATTCACAAAATCCCGAATTCCGGGATTTTTAAAAACTTTCGGGATTGTGAATTCATATGTATTTTGACCCTACAAAGGTCCTGAAAAAAAAAAATTCTATATCACTTGACTTCGATAATAGCTTCTCAGATGAGGAAAACCCTACTTCCATTGATAAACAGTTATTTGATGCCATATAATACCCCGGTTTGCATCGCCTCGTTCTGCGTCTGCTTGTAAGTTGCGTCGTGTTTGTTTCAGTTTGCGTCGCATGTTTCGAAGCTGCGTCGTTCGTGCTTCGATTTGCGTCGTTAATACGAAAATGTTTGTATAAAGCTAAACCAGAAAAAGGGGATCTCCCATCTAAATCTGGTCCAAAATCGAAGTTGTCTTTTTAAAATTTCTATGACTTCGCAGTTGGGTCGTTTTTGTTTCAGTTTGCGTCGCATGTTTCTAAGTTGCGTTGTTAGTGCTTGGATTTTTTCAAAGCTAAACCAGGAAAAGGGTATTTTCCGTTTGAATCTAGTGCAAATTCAAAGTTGTGTCTTTAAAATTTCTGGGACTTCGATCTGCATCGTTTTTGTTTCAGTTTGCGTCGTTAATATGAAAATGTTTGTTCAAAGCTACAACAGAAAAAGCGGATTTCCCGTTTCGCGTATGTATTTATGTTGTCTGATGGTTGCAAGTTGTAGGTCGTTAGTAAATTAAATATTTTTTATTGAAAAATCTATTTTTCCAGCTAAAATTATGAATCTCGAAACCAATTTAATGAAAATTAATACAATTGTATGGAAAATCGTGCATCGTTTCGGTTTGCGTCGCGTTTCTTCAGGCCCTATTAGCGACGCAAACCGGGGTATTAGTGTACTCTGTGGAAAAATAAATTTGTTCACGTTTCTGGAATGTTTACACTTTCGAGTGTTCACGTTTTCGTGAGCTCACTGTAGTTGTTGTTGTTGCTGCTATTGTTTTTGTTTCTAGGAAAACTTTTGTGCATCTGTTCATATGAAGAAAACAAAATAAAAAATTTCCAAAAAAAAGGAAATTTTTTCCTCTTTTGCTTCTCCTCAAACTCAAAAAAGAGTTGAGCGCCCAAAAGCCTGCAAGCCATTGAATAAATGATGCTCCAGAAAATTTCCTATAAAATTCTGGGTTTTATTTTAAAATTTGAATTTTATAAATTGAATTACATTTTTTTTTGTTAAAATAAAGCACGTGATGCTATTTAAAGTGATTTAATACAGTCGCTTAATATTTTCTTTTTTGTGAAAAGTTTTCCTTTTATTCCATATGTTTTAATGAACTTTTTTTGTTTGTTTTTTTGTTATCATCTTCCATCAGTTGAACTTGTGCTACGGCCATATGTTGCATAATAACGAATACAACAAAGTTTTCTTTGCCATAAAAGTAAATCATTAAAAAACAAAAGAATCCAAAGAAAAAAACAACCTGGAGAAAAAGTAATTTCTTTTGCTTTAATAACATGCAATCATTTGAAATGCCTCTTAAATTAAGTGCTACAGTAAATTAGCAATATTTTCTTACTTGCCACAAAATGTTGCATTATGCCAAAGACCATAAAAAACGTTTTAATTAGCTGTTATAAGTTTAAAAATACATTTTAAGCGATAAAATTTAATATTTCGTATGTGCCACAAAATGTGGCAAGTTGAATATTTTCACATTTTCGAGTACATTGGCATCATTGTAAAACTGAAAAATGTTTAGTTTTTCAAACATAATTCGCAGGCAAATTCAGTTTTTCTATGTAAAGTTGCTTCTTATGATGTTTTTTTTCCCCAAATATTTCAAAGTAGGCCTATATCTACCACGAACATTAATATTCTTCCGGCTTTGACATGCCAATTTATATGGAAAATTATGAATTTTTGTTGAAAATCTAACACACAAAATGTTGCAAGTTCTTACTTACTTACTTACTTAATTCGCCATTAACAACCCGATTATCGGATTTCGGCCTACCGCAACGTATCCTTCCAGTCGTCTCTGCTTCTTGCTCGTCTATGCCAGTTGGTCACACCAATCGGTGTCAGGGCTTCCTCGATTTAGTCCTTCCAACGGATAGAAGGTCGTCCTCTTCGCTAACTTCCGCAGATCCCCGCATCAAATATCCGTTTCGCCGGAGCATCCTCCTCCATTCGAACGACATGGCCGAGCCAGAGCAGCCGCTGGATATTAATACGCTGCCCAACGTCTATACGTTGAGGAGCTTATACAGTTCACCTCTTGGATGATGCGCAAGTCATCGCCAACTCGCACATGACCGAAGATCTTACGTAGGACTTTTTTCTTGAATACTCTCAAGGCTGTTGCATCAGTTCTTAATAGGGTCCATTAGTTCTTAATAGGGTCTTAAAACGGCTTCTGCGCCGTAAAGAAGCATGGATAGAATGAGCGTCTTGTAGAGTGTTAGTTTTTTCGTACAAGAAAGGTATCTGCTACTCAATTGCCTATTGAGACCAAAGTAGCACATGTTGTCAAGAGTAATCCTGCGTTTGATCTCCAAACTGACATCATTTTTGGTGGTAACGGCTGAGCCAGGATAAATGAATTCCTTGCCTGTATCAAAAGTATAGTTATCGGCCGTAATCTGAGAATCAATACGCCGCACGTCCTACTTATCTTAGACATCAAATACGCCGCACGACAGTATAGTTATCGGCCGTAATCTTAGAATCAATACGCCGCACGTCTCTACTTGTCGATAACATATACAGTAAGACCCCGCTTAACGCTGTTTCAGTATTTCACGGTAGTAGTGGGATTCCCCTAAATCGCGCATTGTATTGATGCTTGTGGTGCACTATATAGAGACGGCTTAGTTATCGGCCGTAATCTGAGAATCAATACGCTGCACTTCGCTACTTGTCGATAACATATACAGTAAGACCCCGATTAATGCTGTCCCGCTTAACGCTGTTTCAGTATTACACGGCAGTATTGGGATTCCCCTAAATCGCGCATTGTATTGATACTTGTGATGCATTAATAGCGACGGTATAGCTATCGGTTGTAATCTGAGAATCAATACGCTGTACGTATCTACTTGTCGATAACATAAACAGTAAGACCCCGCTTAACACTGTTTCAGTATTAAACGGTAGTATTGGAATTCCCCTAAATCGCGCATTGTATTGATGCTTGTGGTGCAATATATAGCGACGGTATAGTTATCGGCCGTAATCTGAGAATCAATACGCCGCACGTCTCTACTAGTCGATAACATATACAGTAAGACCCCGCTTAACGCTGCAACGCTTAACGTTGTTTCAGTATTACGCGGTAGTATTGGGATTCCCCTAAATCGCGCATTGTATTGATGCTTGTGGTGCAATATATAGCGGCGGTATAGTTATCGGCCGTAATATGTGAATTAATACGCCGCACGTCTCTACTTGTCGATAACATATACAGTAAGACCCCGCTTAACGCTGTTTCAATAGTAGGCGGTAGTATTGGGATTCCCCTAAATCGCGCATTGCATTGATGCTTGTGGTGCACTATATAGCGACGGTGTCTACTATGTATCTTTTTCAACTCTCTTTTGTTACCCTGTCCAGAATAAAGATTTCAAAAGTATTTTCCGAAATCGCAATGTATTTACAGATGTACGTGTTAAGCTGTCTCGTTTAAGCTGCCCCGCATTAGGCAGGGGTCTTACTGCACTATGTTTTGCCCTTCTTTACTGCCAGACCCATCTTCTTAGACTCCCGTTCCATAACACTAAAGGCAGCAGTAACATCTCGCTTGGTACGCCCTATGATGTTGATGTCGTCAGGGTACGCAAGCAACTGGACATTTTTTTGAAAAATAGTTCCATTGCGATGCACTCTTCTGCCTTTCGCAGAATACTCTCCATGATGAAGTTGAAGTGGTTGCATGATAAGGGGTCGCCTTGTCAAAAACCTCGCAAGGTATCGAAAGGTTCGGAGAGGTCCGTTCCTATCTTAACGGAGCTGCAGGAATTGCTCATCGTCATTCTTCATAGCCTTCTTAGCTTCGCAGGTATACCGAGCTCAGACATTGCGGCAAATGATTCAAGCAAGCTTATTCTTGATCTAAATAAACATTTCTTAAGGCTTTATTTAAAATTTAAAACAATTTTTTACTTGCCACATTTTGTGGCAAGTTTAATTTCTTGGATTTCTCTTAAATTTTGAAAAGTTAACGTACTTTTATTCAAACACAATATTTTTTAAAAATAAATCTCAATTTGCATATCAAAAGCTTAAACTTTTACGCGACTCTATCTCGACTCGACTCGACTTTAATATAAACCTCACACTACTTAACTGATTTTCTTGTGTTTTTTCATTTTCATTTTCTCTTCTCTTCTTTAACTTTTTCTTTTTTCCTTTTTTATTTTTACAAACAGTTTCCTGGTTGCAATAAAGCGTTTTCACGTTTGGAAAACTTAAAAATCCATCAACGTTCACATACCGGTGAACGTCCCTATGGCTGCCAATATAAAGGATGCCTAAAAGCATTCAGCAATAGCTCAGATCGTGCTAAACATCAAAGGACCCACTATGATACGGTAAGTGACAACAAAAACAAAAATTCTATGCTAATAAGCAAATATAATTACGGATTTGCAACAGTTAGAGTCGCCATTAGACGGCCGTATTGGCATGATGGCTACGTTTTATGGATTTAACTGTTGGCTGGTGCATGATGGTCTGGTTGTTTGGTTGTGTGGTTGTATTTTTGAAATTCTGGAAATTTCTATGAAAATCCTGACCAAAAATACAACAACAAAAACAAAAAAAAAATATTCTCAATAAGAAAAAAAAAAAAAAAAAAATAGAGCAGAACGAACCAGCAGTCATCATAGAATATTTACTATTCGGCTGTTGGTTGTGTTGAACGTATTTAAGCACACATTACATGTGAGAGTGATTTATTGTTTGTATATGAAGTTTCATAACATCCTACATGCTACCAATGTAACGGGTGATTTTTTTTAGCTACTTATTACCTTTTTGGCAACACTGGTTTAAACAGCTCACGCACGTTTCGTGTTTTGTTTCACTGTCAAACTGTTTTTTCTGACTTTACGCAAACACTTCTGAATTATTTAAACATTTTCAAAATTTAAGTCTTATTGGAAATGGTAGAGATGGACCTTTAAAATGATATACAAAGATCTAAAGGGTGATTTTTAGTTATTATCTGTTTGGCAACACTGGTTTTCACAGCTTGCGCAAGTTTCGTGTTTTGTTTCACTGTCAAACATCTTCAGTTTGGTCAATAATTTAACCATGAACTGTTACAAACGAACAACGCTCCCAAATCATTGAATTTTATTATCAAAATGCGTGCTCTGTTAAGAAAGTTCATCGCGGGTTTTTTCCATTTTATAGGCAATTTAATCGACCCACTGAAACGGCTATTCGGGCTATTGTGACTAAATTTCTCATCAAATTTACATTGTTGGACATGAAACCATAAACACGTTTACGTAGAATGAAAGATCATCGCGCACTTTTACCATTTTATGGTCACTTTAATCAACCCACTGAAGCGGCTATGCGGGCTAATGTACTTAAATTTCTTACCAAATTTACATTGTTGGACAGTAAACCACTAACACGCTTACTTAGAGTGAGAACTGAAGAAAATATCGCTGTCGTATCGGCCAGTGTTAATGATGGCCATCAATTATAGATTTGCCGCCGTTCGCAGTAATTGGGCCTCTGTTACTCAACAACGTGGAAAATTTTGCGGAAGAATTTAGGTGTGATGCCTTTCAAAATACAGCTGGTGCAAGAATTGAAGCCGAATGATCTACCGCAACGCAGAACGTTTGGTGAATGGACTCTTAAAAAGTTGGCCAAAGATTCAGTTCTTTATCGAAATATTGTGTGTAGCGACGAAGCTTATTTTTGGTTCAATGGATACGTAAATAAGCAGAATTGTCAATTTCGGAGTAAAGATCATCCAGAAGCATTGCAAAAGTCAATCAATGCATCCAGAAAAAGTCACAGTTTGGTAAAGTTTATGGGCTGGTGGTACTTCTTCAAAGATGCTGCGAATCGTAACGCTACCGTGAGATGATATCCAACTTATGTTTTGCCCAAAATGCAAGAGCTTGACTTGTATGACATGTGGTTTCAACAAGACAGTGCTACATGCCACACAGCATGCGTAACAATGGACTTATTGAGAGGCGAGTTCGGTGAACATTTTATTTCACGTTGGCCGCCTAAATCGTGCAATTTAACGCCTTTAGACTATTTTTTGTGGGACTATGTTAAAGGTCATGCCTATACAGACAATCCCGCTTCAATTGACGCATTAGAAGACAACATTGAAGCATTTATTCGTGAGATATTGACCGAAATGTTGGAAAGAATATGCCAAAATTGGACTAAGCGAATGGACCATTTGAGGTTTATTCGCGGTCAACATTTGCATGCAATTCTCTTCAAACATTATATGAACCGTACTAGGGATGCGGAAGTCGCCGTAGTCTAGTAGGTAGTGTGCTGGCTTATTAGACGTAAAGCTAGGGTTCACGTCCCAGGCCAGACATTAAAATAAAATACAAAAAAAAAAAATTATTTCTTCAGCGACTGCCTCTCAGCAGATTTCTTGCAAAAACTCTGAAAGTAAAAAAAATTGCCATGAAAAGTATATCAAAAAAAATCTGTCGTTTAGAGTCGCCTTTAAACTGTAGATCCCGCCATTCATGTATAAAATTAACGCACACAACATAAGTGGTGTGAGAAGCTAGGGCGTAATCCTGACTGAAGGGTTGTAATGGCCAATTATGTCTGTATGTACAATGGATGCCAATCGGGAAATCCTGAAATCCGGGATTTTTAAAAACTTGTCCCGAGATTTTTGAGATTTTCGGGATTGTGAATTCATATGTATTATGACCTTAGAAAAGGTCCTGAAAAAAAAATTCAATATCACTTGACTTCGATAATAGCATCTCAGATGAGGAAAACCCTACTTCCATTGCTAAAAAATTATTTGAGGCAATGGATTTACAAAATCCCGTATCCCGGGATTTTTAAAAATCGATCCCGTTTGGCATCCCTAGACCGTACTATCGATTCCCATAAAGATTTCATGCAGTTTTTCTGAATTTTATGTGTTTTTTTGAAAAATTTTCCTATAGCTTTTAAAAAATCACCCTTTATGTACATACACAGTAGTGCGCAAACATGCAACATATTGTTGTGAGCGGGCCTTTTTAAAAATGAATGCAAAAATATTTCTATTTTTTGTTGCTGTTGTTGTTGTTGTTTGCTAGGAGATTCATAATAAAAAAAATTTTTGATTTCAATGCAGACTGGCTGGCCTGTTGTTAGAGCTGCTTTGGTTTTTACAAAAATTACTGGAGTGCGTTACGCACACAAGTTGGAAAAATGTTTTTCCAAAAACAACAACAACAACAACAAAATAAAAAAAAAATTTTGGAAAACAAAAACAAGGAAAAAAATCTGTTTTTTCATGGTTACATGAAGTATATTTAGTACATGCTCTCTGACATTTGACAGGCATTTTTAAAGCCTAAACATGTCACAGGTGCGTCTGTCTGTCTGTTTGCTTGTTTTGCCTTTGCCACCACGTATTATAAAATCGCTATTATATTACGTACGTACGTCTGTACATACTATGTTTGTAGGTCCTTTCCTTATTTTGGGCAAAGGCTTTTAAAAATTTAATGAATTGTTTGCATATGCTGGGCATTTTTGACCAACAAAATATGCGTTTTTCTCCTTGTTATTGTTGTTGTTGTTGCTTTAGAAATAATGACACATTTCTTATGGGGATTTTTGAGGCAAAAAAATATTGTGAATGAAAATTGGTGGAAAATTAGAAAATATTTCCCGTATAAAAAAGAATTTAAAATAGTTTATATAAGCCTATGTTGAGGTCATGTATGTTCGGAAGTGTAAATTCAATAAATTATTATGTGTTGTATTATAAAAGAAAAAAAATTTTTTACTTGCCACAAAATGTGGCATGTTTAGAAAATTGTTGAAAATCGTTTTATAGTTAAATAGGGATTATTATTTTATTTTTTTTTGTTAATTAATAAAGCAAAAATGTAAAATTTTTTATGAAAAATATGTATTAATGAACTTGCAACATTTAAATTTTCCATTAAAATAAAGGAAATTTTAGATTTTTAAGTTAATTCAGATTATTTAAATAATTTTTAGACATAAAACATACTTGCAACATAATGGGGCAGGTATGAAATATAGCAAAGTTGGTTCATATTGTTTAAAAATTATTTATATAGAGAGGTTTAAGGTTATTTAAAAAATTTTTAACCACAAATTATACTTGCAACATTAAGAGACAAGTATGAAAAATACTAAACTACTACTAAAAATACTAACTACACAGTCCAGTCCATAGTGGAGTAGAACTCCAAACTTGTTTTATTTGACAAGAACTTTATGGCTTTTTGACCTTACCCACAATATTTCTGGATTACCCAAACATTTCTGTCCAGATTTATATCTTGTTGGAAAGGGGAGAGATGGACCTTTTAATCGGTATACATATCTCTATTACTTGACTTAATAGATTTGATGAATTAAACTTGGAAAAAGCGAATTTTTTTCTTATTTTTGAGGTTTGTCCATTCATAGTAGCAAATTTTACTTAAAAAGTAAGACATAAGTGACGACATTCTGAAAGTGCATTATCTTGTGAAGAGATTCACACTTCGCTTGATCAAATCGGACAAAAATTACTGTAGTTATTATATAAATAGTGTAACAGCCGTGTTATATTTTTCATATATTGTATGTCATCACATCAAATTAACTTTTAGTTCAAAAATTTTCAGAATTTTTGATGGATCTTGATTGTTTAAGATAAAATATATCAATTTCACGTTTGAGCAGCCACCAGAAGTTGTTTGTGTAAAGAGAAATTGCAAAAAACGCAATTATTAGCCGACATCTGGAAGTCGTGCAAACGTGTAAATTTTACATTTTGTGATAAACACTCAAGATCCATCAAAAAATTCTGAAAATTTTTGTACTAAAAGTTCATTTGATGAGATGACTTACAATATATAAAAAATATCGCTCTACTGTTAGACTCTTTAAATAATAACTTCAGTAATTTTTATCCAATTTCATCAAATGATATCTCAAACTCTTCACGAAAGAACGGACTTTATGAATATTATCACTTATCCTATATTTTTCTTATTACAGTTTGCTACTATAATCGGGCAAACTTGAAAAAATATGAAAAAAATTTCAATTTTTCAAGTTTACTTCATCAAATCTTGTAGCATATTAAGTCAAATATTGGATATAAGTACACTGTTTCAAAGTTCAATTTCTCCCTTGTCCAACAAGATTTAAATTTTGGAAATCGGGTCGGAAATGTTTGTTGAGTAATTCAGAAATTTGTGCGTAAAGTCAGAAAACTCAGTTTTTGTCAATTAAAGAAGTTTGGAGGGTTGTTGAGTTCTACTCAACTAACTGAACAATCTATATAATGGGTGATTATTTAAGAGCTATAGGAAATTTTTTCAAAAAAAAAACCTATGAAATTTAGAAAAATACATGAAATCTTTATTTAAATCGTTAGTACGGTCCATATAATTTATGTTTGAAGATTATTTCATGCAAATGTTGACCGCGAATAAGCCTCAAATGGTCCATTCCCTTAGTCCAATTTTGGCATACTCTTTCCAACATTTCGGCCGGTATCTCACGAATAAATGCTTCAATGTTGTCTTTCAATGCGTTAATTGAAACGGACTTATCAGTATAGACATAAGCTTTAACATAGCCCCACAAAAAATAGTCTAAAGGCGTTATATCGCACGTTCTAGGCGGGCCAATTAATCGGTCCCGAACGTGAAATAAAATGTTCACCGAACTCGCCGCTCAATAAGACCATTGTTACGCATGCTGTGTGGCATATGGCACTGTCAAGATCTTGCATTTTGGCCAAAAAAAAAAGTTAGATATCATCTCACGGTAGCGCTCCACCATTCCCAGTTACATTACGATTCGCAGCATCTTTAAAGAAGTACCACCAGCCCATAAACCTTACCAAACTGTGACTTTTTCTGAATGTATTGGTTGGCTTTTGCAATGCTTCTGGCTGATGTTTACTCCAAAATCGACAATTCTGTTTATTTACATATCCATTGAGCCAATAATGAGCTTCGCCGCAATTTTTCGATAAAGAAGTGGATCTTTAGCCAACTTTTCAAAAGCCCATTCACCAAACATTCTGCGTTGCTGTAGGTCGTTCGACTTCAATTCTTCCACCAGCTATATTTTGAAAGGCTTCGCAGCTAAATTCTTCCGCAAAATTTTCCACGTTGTTGCATAACAGAGGCCCAATTGCTGCGAACGGCGACGAATCGATAATTCATGGTCATCATTAACACTGGCCAATACAACTGCGATATTTTTTTCAGTTCGCACTCTAAGTAAGCGTGTTGGTGGTTTACTGTCCAACAATGTAAATTTGGTAAGAAATTTAAGTACATTAGCCCGCATAGCCGCTTCAGTCGGTCGATTAAACTGCCTATAAAATGGAAGAAGCGTGCGATGAACTTCCTTAACAGAGCACGCATTTTGATAATAAAATTCCATGATTTGCAAGCGTTGTTTGTTTGTAAAACGCGTTATGGTTAAATTATAGACCAAACTAAAGGTGTTTGACAGTGAAACAAAACACGAAACATGCGTGAGCTGCTTAAACCAGTGTTGCCAAAAAGATTGTAGTTTAGAAAATCACCCTTTTAGATCTTTGTATATCATTTGAAAGGTCCATCTCTCCCATTTCCAAAAGATCTAAATTTTGAAAATGTTTGAGTAATTCAGAAGTCAAAAAAACCGGTTTTTGTCAAATGATTAGTTTGGTGGGTTCGAGAAAAATATAAAAAAAAGTATTTTTGAGTTCTACTCAACTAACTGAACAATATGTACTATATCATACATACATACATAATTGGCCATTACATCACTTCATGCAGGATTACGACCTAGCTTCACACACCACTTATGTTGTGTGCTTTAATTTTATACTTAAGTGGCGGGACCTACAGTTTAAAGTCGACTCCGAACGACAGATTTTTGAGAAGCTTTTCATGGCAATTTTTACTCTCAGAGTCCTTGCCAGAAATCTGCTGAGAGGAAGTCGCCGAAGAAATATTTTTCGTTTTGATGTCTGACCTGGGATTCGAACCCGGCCTTTTGTCTAATAAGCCAACACACTACCCACTAGACCACGGCGACTTCATAGCTATATCATGGTGATTATTTAAGAGCTATAAGAAAATTTTTCAAAAAAAACCTATGAAATTCAGAAAAATACATGAAATCTTTATTTGAATCGATAGTGCGGTCCATATAGTTTTATGTTGGAAGATTATTAGCCTCAAATGGTCCATTCGCTTAGTCCAATTTTGGCATACTCTTTCCAACATTTCGGACGGTATTTCATGAATAAATGCTTCAATCTTGTCTTCCAATGCGTCAATTGGAGCGGGTTTGGCTGTATAGACATGAGCTTTAACATAGCCCCACAAAAAATAGTCTAAATGCGTTAAATCGCACGATCTAGGCGGTCAGTTAATCGGTCCCGAACGTGAAATAAAATGTTCACCGAACTCGCTTCTCAATAAGTTCATTGTTACGCTTGCTGTGTGGCATATAGCACCGTCTTGTTGCAACCATATGTCATGCAAGTCAAGCTCTTGTATTTTTGGGGAAAAACCAAAAGTTGGATATCATCTCACGGTAGCGCTCACCATTCACAGTTACGTTACGATTCGCAGCATCCTTGAAGAAGTACCACCAGCCCATAAACCTTACCAAACTGTGACGTTTTCTGGGTGTATTGGTTGGCTTTTGCAATGCTTCTGGCTGATCTTTACTCCAAAAGTGACAATTCTGCTTATTTACTTGTCCATTGAGCCAAAAATGAGCTTCGTCGCTGAACACAATATTTCGATAAAGAAGTGGATCTTTGGATAACTTTTTAAGATCCCATTCACTAAAAATTTTGCGTTGCGGTAGGTCATTCGGCTTCAATTCTTGCACCAGCTATATTTTGAAAGGCTTCATAACTAAATCCTTCCGCAAAATTTTCCACGTTGTTGAGTAACAGAGGCCCAATTGCTGCGAACGGCGACGAATCGATAATTGATGGTCATCATTAACACTAGCCGATAGAGCTGCGATATTTTCTTCAGTTCTCACTCTAAGTAAGCGTGTTGGTGGTTTACTGTCCAACAATGTAAATTTGGTAAGAAATTTAATCACAATAGCCCGAATAGCCGCTTCAGTGGGTCGATTAAACTGCCTATAAAATGGAAGAAGCGTGCGATGAACTTCCTTAATAGAGCACGCATTTTGATCATGAAATTCAGTAATTTGCAGGCGTTGTTCGTTTTTAAGACGATTCATGGTTAAATTATAAACCAAACTGAAGATGTTTGACAGTGAAACAAAACACGAAACGTGCGTGAGGTATTTAAACCAGTGCTGCCACACAAATAATAGTTAAAAATCCCCCTTTAAATCTTTGTATATCATTTTAAAGGTCCATCTCTCACATTTCCAATAAGATCTAAATTTTGAAAATGTTTGAATAATTCAGTAATTTGTGCGTAAAGTCAAAATAAACAGTTTTTATCAAATAAAACAAGTTTCAAGGGTTTGAGAAAAATAAAAAAAAGTATTTTCGAGTTCTATTGAACTAACTGAACAACATGGACTATATAGTTACTCGGCTGTATTTTCATTGTTGCTCTGTGTTATTATTTATATAGAAAGGTTTCGATTATTTAAATAATTTTCAACCACAAAACATACTTACAACATAATGAAGCAAGTATGAAAAATAGCAAAATTGGTGGATATTGTTTAATTATTATTTTATATTCGTTTATAAAAATATTTCATATTTTCGTTTTTTTTTTTGATATTTTTAGAAACCCTATGCCTGCCAATTGCCTGGTTGCACCAAACGTTATACTGATCCCTCTAGTTTACGTAAACATGTTAAAAATCATGCATTACGTAATGCTAATGGCCATTTAGGCCGACGAAAATCCTCTGGTAATGCAACAGCAAATGGGAATAAAAAAACCAACAATGCAATAAAACACGTCGACATTCAGAATCTTCAGTGTTGCAAGCTAATAAAAATAAAAACAACACTTTAAATAGTAAAAATGTAATGGAAATAGCAGGTATAAGTATGATGCAGCAGCCATCATAATAATAACCACACAATGGGTAATAGCAATAGCAGTGGTGGCAATAATAGCAATAGCATTGGCAATAGCATTGGCAATAGCAAACAACGGAGTAATAGTTTTAGTGAAATGTCAAGCCGGAATAATTATGAAACAAAACAGAAATTAACAAATGTTGTATACAATACAACAACAAATATGAAACAAGAGCAATTGTTGCCTATGGTTTCAACATTAAGAGCAGCAGCAACAACAACTGCAACAACAGGAGTAGCAGCACCAGCACCAGCAACAACAATGTCCACATCATTATTAGCCACAGCTAATCACAATTCAATGAACTTTAATGAGTTGTCAAATTGTATTGTAACAATCGAACAGTATAGCACAGGCAGTGCCACAAAAAGCAATCAAAATGAGATTCCATGCAACAATGGCTTACAACAGAGTAGTGAACAAAATAAAATACAAACAACAACGGCTATGACCACTGTTTTAGCCGCATATAATTTGGGTAATGGCAACAGCAACAGCAATAGCAACAATCAAAATATTAATCAATTAAATGAATTTCAACAATTGTTACAAGCAAAATCATCATCAGCAACAACATCATCATTAGCAGCAGCAGCAGTAAAACACCAGCTACAAACAAATGCAACCAATTGCAGTACATCAATTGGGGCATTAACATGTGATGGCCATGGCTGTAGTAATAATACAACAACAACAAATAATAATAGCCTTACCACAAATTCGATTAGCATACAATGCCACAATAACATCAACAATACAATCCATACGAGTAGTCCCAAACCTATTAAATCTATAGCCAGTCCACCAGTCAATCTATGATCATAATGAAGATGACAATACACACGAGACTGAGGCTGATGATGTTGATGATGATGACAGTGCTGCAAATGAATTTGTTTCATTCGAATATGTTAAGAAGCTATTGTCCGAAACATTCGATTACATGGATGAGAATAATAGTTGCTGTGATAATAATAATATTGCAAATAACCATAACACGGGCAACACTAATGCCACTAACTCAACAACGCCAACAACCATTGCAACAGCAACAGCATCAGCAACCCCATGTATTGATGTGCTGGCTGTTGCTGTGGCCACCAGTGGTATTGGTATCATTAGTGCGGATAAATCTAAGCCGCCCTTAACAGCAATAACAACATTGTCCCCCACTTCATCATTGTCATCAACAATACAGTTGGCCACAAAAGCAACAGCAACAACAACAACAACATCATCAACTAATGTATGCCATAAAAATTTACATAATGAAAGTGTTGTTGAACAGGAATTTGCAAATAATTTTGACATCAATTACTTGGAAAGTTTTATGTGAACAACAACAACAACAACAAAACAACATAAAAATTAAATTTATTTTTAAGCAAGGCAACAAACCAAAAAAACACCAACCACCAAAGACATTAACCACTTAATTACATACTCATTTTACACTACAATTTACCACCAAAGACATTGAAAACTTGAATTCTAATCGCTGATCTCTTCTTTAGACAACTAAGGGCCATTATTACAACTTCCCGTTTAGCTAAAGTGAACGGTAAAGTTAACTTTAATTTATTTTGGTTATTACAACTTACAAATAAAATAAAATTAGGTTAGGTTAGGTTAGAGGACGTGTACTTGTCAATTCTGACAAGTACAGTACGCGGTGGTCGAATTGACCCATTGTACTACGTCTTAGCTTCTCACACCACTTATGTTGTGTGCGTTAATTTTATACATGAGTGGCTGGACCTACAGTTTAAAGTCGACTCCGAACGATACATTTTTAGAGAAGCATTCCATGGCAATTTTTTACTCTCAGAGTTTATGCCAGAAATCTGCTGAGAGAAGTCACCGAAAAATTATTACCAAATTTTCGTTTTGATGTCTGACCTGGGATTCCAACTCAGGTCTTTCGTCTAATAAGCCAACACACTACCTACTAGACTACGGCGACCTCTAAAAATAAAATAAAATTAACGTTTTCAAAAATATGGCAGCGCCAGAGCAATTCCTAAATTAAACAAGTTTTTTTTTTTTTAACGCAGTGGCAACAGCGGACTTCCTTTTTTTGTTGTTGTATATGCTAATTTTATTTAAATTTGAAATTGCCATATCGAAAATAGTATATGATATGGCAACTTTAAACATAAACTTAACTTTAAATATTAAAGTTAGGATGATCTTCCCTTTAGCTTAACGCTCACTTCTATCTCATTGCATACATAATTGGCCATTACAACCCTTCAGTCAGGATTATTGAGCTAGTTTCTCACACTACTTATGTTGTGTGTATTAATTTTATACATAAGTGGTGGGACCAGTTTAAAGTCGACTCCCAACGACAGGTTTTTGAGAAACTTTTCAAGGCATTTTTATTCACTCTCAGAGTTTTTGCCAGAAATCTGCTGAGAAGAAGTCGCCGAAAAATTCTTTTTCCATTTTATTTTGTTGTCTGACCTGGGACTCGAACCTTGGCTTTACGTGTAATAAGCCAACACACTACCTACTATACCACGGCGACTTCAATCTTATTGGGTACTCGTAATAATGAAAAAACAATTTATCTCTCCGTTAAAATCCTCCTTTTAGTTAACGGCAAGTTGTAATAATGACCCTAAAATGAGTAAAAAAAATTTTTTCTTTTTAGTTTTTAACTTAAAAAAAAATTTTATTGTTCCTAATAATTATACAAAAACAAAATCAATTTTTTTTTGTATAAAAACTTTATTGTAATCCACCTTTTTAGTGATGTAAAGCGTCTTCCTAAAATCCCAAATATTTTTTTCTTATTTTTTTTTTTAATAAGAATTTTTTTTTTGTTAAGAAATTTACTTTAAGTTTTAATTTTAAGAATTTTTATTTTATTTTTTTATAAATTTTAAAATAATATTTAATTTATAAAAATGTTTTAAAATATTTTTAATTAAGTTCGAATTCATTTTTATTTTTTGTTTTATTTTTTTTTTTTATAATATTTTAAGTAGTTTTCTAGTGAAATTGTTAATAATTCTTACTCTTCCAAATATTTAATATGATTAGTTATTATAAATGAAAATATTTTTATTGTAAAAATTTATTTTTTATATTTTTAAGCATAATAAAAATAAATTTTTTTTTCTAATATCCATTGGATGGATCGATCATACTATCGGAAAGAATGCTGACAGTATAACAAGAATAGCATTTGAGTGCAATCCTCAAAGCTCAAGAAACTGTGGCTAGCCGAAGAACAGCTGGAGGCGTTCGATACTCCAAGATCTAGAACTGTGTAATTTTACATGGGAAGTCACAAACATAACAGTAGTCTACCGGATAAAATGGAAATACTTTGTAGAGGCCATATGTTCCCTACAGGAGTAGTAGATTAAAAATATCCATTGGGTTATAGTTCACCAACAACAGTCGTCCCTCATCTGACACAATTCTTTTCTTTTTCATTTCAGAACACTGTTACGTTTTTAACTTTTAAAAATATTTAAAATAAGCTCATAGAATGAAAAAAAAAAAAAAAAATAAAACATAAATTTGTGTTTAATATTAATTAAAATTCTTTATTATTCGTACAATTCTATGTACCACTATTCACTACTTGATGTAAACAACAACAATTGCTTTGTTAGTTATTCCTCTGTTTACATCCTTTGCCTAAGCAATAACAATTACTAGACAATAATTTAACAAATCTTTGTAATGGAGATCTTCAAACCACAATTACTTTCTTTAAACACACCATGTCATTACACAGTTCCAGACTGACTGAACTTTACTAACTCAGTCCGCCTGCTTTGCCTTGCCTTTTATATGGCAAAATAAACAGTCCGATGAATGTTCTTCAAGACGAACGTTCATGACTTTTTATGCTAGTGTTTGTTGTTATATTCAGTAGCATGATAATTTGTAAACAAGTTTGTTTACTGCATTGTTTTGTTTTTGTAGTTTAGGTTTGTAATTTTAATGGAAAACGAGGTAAAAGCCAAACACCAGTATCTAGATTTTTTATTTTCGTATGTGGGTCGGTAGATAAAAAAATGTATGGCACTTAAATTAGTTACCAGGGCTTTGAGCAGATTTTACCGTTTACCGCTTTTACTGTCACAATTGTGGACACTAACCTATTTGCAGTGTAAACAGGGCATTCGGAATTCTAAGAAGGTAGTAAGGGAATGCGTTCTGTGCTTTCGTCAGAGGCTGGTGTTAGAACCACTGTCTTTGGTCTAATAAGCCAACACACTACCTACTAGGCTACAATAAGATGAATTCAATGCTATAGAAAGCTTAAATAAAAGCGATGGCACTGTAATATTAAAGTTCCAAGCAATTCGGCAGCTGAAAATTCAAGTACAATTCAAAAGGCGACTTAGATTATAAATGCAAGCACCAGTATGGATTAGAATTTATCGGGACTAGATGATCATAAATCAATGAACGAAAATCTACATCAAAACTAAGAATTTTTACTCGAGACTAATGTATGAACAAGAAGCTGTCTGTGAGTGTCTGAATGAAGAGTAAGATAGATGACACAGCTAGGTTGTTTTTTTTTTGATCCTGCCTACAGTAAATACAGTGTTTACGATGCTGCGACAAACAATAACGTTCTTAAACTAGAACTGTATATAAATTTAAATGTCGCCGTAACCATAAGGATTTATATTCTAATTTTATTATCGGATCGATTACATATATATCTCCTCCCATTAACGATAACTTTTAATATACTTTAGTAAATGCAAATACCGGGTGGGTGATATGTATTGCAACCAACTTCAGGTTGTTATCATTTGTGAACAGCTCATCTGACAGATTTATGCCAGTGACAGTTCATTTTATTATTTACAAGCTTACAAAAGCATTTTGATCTGTTGCATTCAGAAAAAAAGTTATTCGTGATGGAATTCAAATAGTGTGATTGGTTTATATTTGGCTGGAAAACCACAGGTGGCTATCGTTAGAGCCCTTCAGCATTAAAATCTTTTGTTTCTCGTGCCATTGCTCGTTACCGTAATACTGGCAGTGTTGCATCGCGTCCAAAAAATGGACGAAAAAAATGGTAACAACACCAGAAATGATCCGAAAAGTGAAGGCCAGATTTGATCGAAATCCACGCCGCAATGTTAAAAAAAATTGCTCGTGAGCTGAACATAACGCGAGAACGGATGCAAAACATATTGAAATATTGGGCTATAGCCATTGAAGTTCCAAAAAGTGTAAGAGCTATCCGATGAACAAAAAAAGTTAGACTGGAAAGCGCCAAGGAGTTACTTCGCTTGCACGAAAGTGGCCAGTCAACGAGTTTGGTTTTCTCCGATGAGAAGCCATTCCAAATTGAGCAGTTTGTGAACAAACAAAATGATCGGGTTTACTTTCCAAAGAGGTCAACTGAAAGTTTACACCTACGATTGGCTACTAGAGTTTGGAGAGTAAGGTTCTCACTAAAAAATACCAACGAATCGATCATCTGAAGACGGCGGTTCGCCTGGAATGGGCCAAAATTCCGCACAGCCACTTTCGTGCAGCCTGTGATGGCTTTGTCGGCCGTTTGAAGGCCATAATTCGTACCAAAGGTGGCCAATTCGAACAAATCCAAACTGATTCTAAAATTTGATGTCATTTTCAAAATTTTTTGCTTTTGAACAATAAAATTAAAAAGAAAAATTAAAGAAATATTGCGCTTTACTTTGTTGCATTATATATCAGCCACCCTGTAATTCTTTTATTTCGGTTACAATCTTAAGCACTGTCATCGTCTTGGATTTAATTCTGACTTTTTAAAATTGTATTGATTGTATTGATTGATGTTACCGTTACCGTTGCCATTGTTGTTGTTGTTGTTGTGGTTGTTGTAATTGTAAAAAATGTCCTTTTTGGTTTAATTTAATTAAACGTATTCAATAATAATATTTAAATGTACGTTTGTATTTGTGGGTGCGTGTGTGTGTGTGTGATTTTCCTTTCCTTCATTTTTAAGTGCAATTACAATGCCATACATTAGGGCGGCCCACAGGTGGATGATAATTACGTGTGTAAAAATAGTTTTCCGTGAATTTTAAGTTTATAAGTTTTCCTTCAAGCTTCTAACAGTTATATAAAGGACCACATGCACTTTTATTTTTTGCAGTTTGGTCTGGATGGTGGTGGTTAAGGCAATCATAGCTTTTACTTGAGAAAGTTTAATTTTTTAATGAAAAGCGAAAAGCGCGGTCGCCGTGGTCTAGTAGGTAGTGTGCTGGCTTATTAGACGTAAAGCCAGGGTTTTTTTCGGGGATTTCTTCTCTTTTTTTTCTTGAAAAGTTTCTCAAAAAAATCTGTCGTTCGGAGTCGACTTTAAACTGTAGGTCCCTCCACTTCTGTATAAAATTAACACACACAACATAAGTGGTGTGAGAAACTGCGGGCTTCTTGGGGACGACTGCTATAGACTGTCTAATGGTGAAGGTATAGCACTGACCATTTTATAGTCACCAGCAGCAACTCATTTCCTTACCGTTCGCATCTTCCCTCTTTCCACCTTTCCTAAACCTACACAATGCACTGCACGAGTAGGGATCATCCCCTGAGTGCTACTGATCAGGGAGGTACGTAAGTATTGATTTATATTTCGATGAATATTTTTGTGCTACCGATAACAGACTTATTGTATCTCCTGTTGAATGAAACGAAGTTATTGGTGAAACTCAAACTCACTGGAGATTTAAATTAATAATCTGCATGTTGATACTATAGTAGCCTGTAAGTTGCTTGTTAGTTTTCAGTGAAGCAGGCCCTCGCCGAAGATGGGCCTGGCAGTAAATGAGGGCAAAACGAAGTATATGTTATCGACAAGTAGAGCCGAGCGGCGTATTGATTCTTAAATTACGGCCGATAACTATACTTTTGATACAGTCAAGGAATTCTTTTGTCTTGGCTCCACCGTTAACACCGAAAATGATTTCAGTTTGAGGATCAAGCGCAGGATTACTCTTGCCAAAAGGTGCTATTATGGCCTCAATAGGCAACTGAGTAGCAGAGACCACTCTCGTAAGACGAAACTAATACTCTACAAGACGTTCATCCTATCCACGCTACTTTATGGCGCAGAAGCATGGACCCTATTAAGAACTGATGCAGCTGCCTTGAGAGTATTCGAGCGAAATGTCCTGCTAAAGATCTTCGGTCCAGTGCGAGTTGGCGATGATTTTCGCATCCGATTCAACAGTGAGCTGTATGAGCTCCTCAACGACATGGACGTTGTACAGCGTATTAATATCCAGCGGCTGCGCTGGCTCGGCCATGTCGTACGAACGGAGGAGGATGCTCCGGCGAGACGAGTATTTGATGCGGGGATCTGCGAAAGTCGGCGAAGAGGACGACCTTGTATCCATTGGAAGGACCAAATCGAGGAAGCCCTGTCATCTATTGGTGTGACCAACTGGCGTAGGCGCGTAAGAAACAGAGGCGCCTGGAAGGATGTGTTGCGGCAGGCCGAAATCCTTTAATCGGTTTGTTATGGTCAATTAACTAAGTAAGTAAGGTTCTCGTCGCTTATTTTTGAATTTTTTTTTTGTATATCAATTATACACCCAAAGAAAAATTACAGTAAGATTCATTATTTTATAATGAGATTCACTAATAGCGATGAAAAATGATTTCCATTTTTTGGAAGAATTTTTGCCAAGTTAAATATCTAGTCTTTTAGCGATTTGCCCCTGTACATTTTTTATTTTCCACTGCACTTACTTATTATTAGGTTACACTTGGAAATATTACTAACAATTTTCCTCTGGGTTATACCCATGCCGCCTCTCTTTGTGCCGACGTCTATGCATAGGAGACCTACAGTTTAAGAACAACAGATGTTTGAGAAACTCTTCATGGCAATTTTATTTACTCTCAGAATTTTTCCCAGAAATCTGCTGAGAGAGGAAGTTTCCGAAGAAAACATTTTTTGCATATTTTCGTTTTGACTAGACTATGGCGACTACTTTTAATTTTGTATCTAGTCTCTTTTTATTTGTTTACGGAAAATAAATAATGCCTTTAGGTCCTCCTTAGAAGAGCTGAGCGATCCAGTGATTTTTGAAGAACGTTTTTCTCAGTGAATGTGATTAACAACACTGTTCTTTAAAACTGTGATTGTGATCACAGTTTTTGATTTTCAAAAGGAAAACATTAGAGATAATAATGACAATAACGTATTTTATTAAGTCGTAAGAAAGAGACAACTAAATACATAGCAGAGATCATTCAAAACGATGAGTAGATTCAAGTCATGCTTATAATTTCAGATACTTATACGCATTCATACTTATTTTAATGTGATACTCATACTCATAAGTACTCGTCGTATTCATACTTAACAATACGCATGATGTTATTGACTTCGACTCGTCTCTACTTAACATTTACACGAAGCACAAAATAAGTATGACTCGCGTACGAACGCTACTGAGTAGGTTCGAGTCAGACTTATAATTTCAAATACTCATACGCATTCATACTTATTTTAATATCATACTCATATTACTCATACTCAAAGTTGGAAGTACTCGTCGTATTCACACTTAACAATGCGCATAATGATACTGACTTCGACTAGTCTATGCTTAACTTTTACATGAAGCACAAAATAAGTACTCACAAGTAGATTGTGTGTATGCTTTGCTTGTTGTCTTTGTCTTTCCTTTTTTCTTTGTTTGTATATGGAACAACAACAAAGACTGTAAATTTTGATGAATGATTCGAATCACTCGAATCACTTATAAATATTATAAGTATTTTTCTAAATTTATGAATCTGAACGAGTAGGCGTATGAATCAAACATATTTTGAATGTTGTGAGTTTGATGTCAACATTGTACTCATACTCATTGCTGCTTATACTTATAAATCAATGTAGGAATGAATCAGAGTAGTTTAATTTCAATTCTGTTGATTCACTCATACTCAAAATTGCATGAGTGTTTATGAGGAGCGGAAAAACGATTCATTGCTGGTCTCTGATACATACTAAGAAAAGACTAGTAAACAAAATCAAACTTGTGTCATCAAAATAAAATGAAATAAATTTGTGTATGTATGGATTTTGAAGGAACGACTTTATTAGTAACTGTTATTTGGTAATTTCAATCACTCTAGTTACCAATCACCGTGATTAAATCACAGTTTTGAAAATATCGCTCATCTCTAGTACTCAGTAGAATATCACTGACTGGACATGAGAGGAACCACCTTAATATCCAATCAAAATAGGAGCCATCGTTTTAATTAAATGTTTCGTAGATGAGATTGCGTGTAATTTTATGGAAAATAAATGCACAAGGAAATACACAAACATACATACACACGGTACACAGATGCATCACTCATACATGCACATGCACATGCACATGCATTATTTATATTACATTCTGGTATAAAACGAATGAATCAATGAATGAATGAATCAATGAATGTTTAACATAATTTTTGTTGTTGTTTTCCTTGTTTCTTTTCTGGGTATTACACTTACACATACACATGCATATACACCTACAACTATATATACGAGTATATAAATGAATGTGTGTTTATTTGTTTGTGTCATTGTTTGTTTGAAGTTTATAGACGGCTAAACGGTTGGACCGATTTTCTTGAAATTTTAACAGTACCGTCCTGTATGCCTGGAAGCAACTATAGGCTATTTGCTATTATTTTAAAATTTCAAGTAGGCGAGGTGCCACGCCCACATACCCAATAAGTATTTAATATCGCATATCTCGTAAACTGCAACAGCTAAAGTCCTCAAATTTTCTATAGACGACTTTGACGCATATAGGAACAAAATGGGCAGATTGGCTATAGTGGGCGTGTCACTTCCCATAGTCTATATATATAAAAATGAATGTTCCTTACAGAATCGTAAACTATGCATTTAATCATGTTATGATCTTTAGAAAAGTTGTTGCGCATGAGCCGACGAAGGTTTCTAAGTTGATATTACTAAATTCCGATAGGTGGCGCCACTTAAAATGACTTAAAATCAATTAAATCGTAAACTATGCATTTAATCATGGTATGATCTTTAGCAAAATTGTTGCGCATGAAGCGATGAAGGTTTCTAAGTTGATATTACTAAATTCCGATAGGTGGCGCCACTTAAAATGACTTAAAATCAATTAAATCGTAAACTATGCATTTAATCATGATATGATCTTTAGCAAAATTGTTGCGCATGAAGCGATGAAGGTTTCTAAGTTAATATGCTTAATTTCCGGCAGGTGGCGCCACTGAAAATGACTTAAAATCAATTAAATCGTAAACTGTGCATTTAATAATGTTATGATCTTTACCAAAATTGTTGCGCATGAAGCGATGAAGGTTTCTAAGTTGATATTACTAAATTCTGATAGGTGGCGCCACTTAAAATGACTTAAAATCAATTAAATCATAAACTGTGCATTTAATCATGTTATGATCTTTACCAAAATTGTTGCGCATGAAGCGATGAAGGTTTCTAAGTTGATATGCATAATTTCCGATAGGTGGCGCCACTGAAAATTACTCAAAATGAATTAAATCTTAAATTGTGCATTCTTTATTACGTATGAGTCGACGGAGATTGGTGCGATTAATTTATGATGGATGGCGTCACTGAAAATTATTAGAAATGAATGATAAGCAATTGGTCCTCCAAGCACGGAGGAAAAGGGCACGGAAGACGAGCACTGTGACTGGAAAATCTACGAGTATATGCCGCTGAGACCCGTTCGCATGAACCACTTGAACAACGAGAAATGAGATTAGAAACTGATCGAATGCGTACTCAGGCCCGTTCATCTGCATCATCAGGACAACAAAATTAATTGGACATTTATGTAATGCCTTTCCTTCAAATTTATTTTAGTTGGGGGGCGCAGCAACACGTGCAGGGTATAGCTAGTGTTGTTATAAATACAGCCATGAAGAGTGTGTTTGTATGCATGAGTCATGTAGCATGCGTATGTATGTGCATGTGTGTACATATTTAATGGAAATTTATAAGACAGACTCTTACTTGTACAATACAAAGCTGGTGCTGTTGTTGTTGTTGTTGCTTTTGTTGCACATGATTAAATTACAAGTTAAAGAATATGAATAAAAAACACTAAAACAAAAAAGAAAATTAAATTTATTTACTACGCTTCGATTGAAATCATTGCCATTCATTTCCATGCCTTAATGATACGATCACTGTTGCGCCATTCTCAATTGAACTCAACTCAACTCGACTCAAGTCAAGTCAATTGAAATCAATTCAATTCATATTGCAATTCAATTCGATTCGATACGATGTATTTGTTGTTGTTGTTGGTTTTTGGTAATTTTTTCTTTTATGCTGCTGTTGCTGATGCTGTTGCCTTGCAACCTGCAAATTTTCCTTCCTTAAGCAATGCTGTTGCTGTTGTTGTTGTTGATTTTTTTTTACTAACGCATAATTTACTCTTATTATGTGTGTGTGTGTGTATGTGGCAGGATGGTTTTCCGTGTCGTTTTACATTTACAATGACAATGATAACGGCACACGACATCGATAAACGATAACAAGAAAAAGCTTAAAAGTCAAAATCATATGGATTTTACAGATGCTTTCTGTGTTTGTTGTTGTTGTCAATAATTATTTTCGATTATTTTTTTGTCTTGCTTTCATTCATGGCAGTAGACGATAGAGTTAATAGTACACCTGTAACCCGGTTTACGTAGTTTTTGAAATGAAGAAAAAAATTTTTTTAATGTTAAAAATTTATCGGGAAAATAGCGTTAACGTTGACGTTGAGTCTGACATCGATAGGAATGAACCCAATTCTTAAAGCCAAAATTTGTTCACGAGGAACTTGTACTAGGAAGAAAACTAGGAAACCATTTTCTATGAGGAGGTTAGGTTAGGTTAGGTTAGAGGACGTGTACTTGTCAATTTTGACAAGTACAGTACTCGGTGGTCGAATTGACCCATTGTACTACGTCCTAGTTTCTCACACCACTTATGTTGTGTGCGTTAATTTTATACATGAGTGGCGGGACATACAGTTTAAAGTCGACTCCGAACGATACATTTTTTGAGAAGCATTCCATGGCAATTTTTTACTCTCAGAGTTTTTGCCGGAAATCTGCTGAGAGGAAGTCACCGAAAAATATTTTCAAATTTTCGTTTTGATGTCTGACCTGGGATTCGAACTCGGGTCTTTCGTCTAATAAGCCAACACACTACCTACTAGACCACGGCGACCTCTAGGAGGAGATGTCAACGAAATATATAATAATGAGCTATTAAAACAAAATGAAGAAGTCTTGGCTGACCATGCAGTAGCCTACACGATCGGTCCAATTTTTAAGCTCATTATCGATTGTGTGCAGCAAGCCATGTTAAACGAATTTTTATTTACAAAAATTGAAGAGGAGGATATTGGCAACACTTGGTTTCAGCAGGACGGCGCTGCAACACGTGCAGGGTATAGCTAGTGTTGTTATAAATACAGCCATGAAGAGTGTGTTTGTATGCATGAGTCATGTAGCATGCGTATGTATGTGCATGTGTGTACATATTTAATGGAAATTTATAAGACAGACTCTTACTTGTACAATACAAAGCTGTTGCTCTTGTTGTTGTTGTTGCTTTTGTTGCACATGATTAAATTACAAGTTAAAGAATATGAATAAAAAACACTAAAACAAAAAAGAAAATTAAATTTATTTACTACGCTTCGATTGAAATCATTGCCATTCATTTCCATGCCTTAATGATACGATCACTGTTGCGCCATTCTCAATTGAACTCAATTCAACTCAACTCGACTCAAGTCAAGTCAATTGAAATCAATTCAATTCATATTGCAATTCAATTCAATTCGATTCGATACGATGTATTTGTTGTTGTTGTTGTTTGTTTTTGGGTATTTTTTTCTTTTATGCTGCTGTTGCTGAGCTGTTGCCTGCAACCTGCAAATTTTCCTTCCTTAAGCAATGCTGTTGCTGTTGTTGTTGTTGAATTTTTTAACTAACGCATAATTTACTCTTATTATGTGTGTGTGTGTATGTGGCAGGATGGTTTTCCGTGTCGTTTTACATTTACAATGACAATGATAACGGCACACGACATCGATAAACGATAACAAGAAAAAGCTTAAAAGTCAAAATCATATGTATTTTACAGATGCTTTCTGTGTTTGTTGTTGTTGTCAATAATTATTTTTGATTTTTTTTTGTCTTGTTTTCATTCATGGCAGTAGACGATACAGTTAATAGTGCACCTGTACCTCGGTATACGCGCAATTCGGTTTCAAATTTGCGCGATTTTTAAATGAAGAAAAAAATTTTTTTGCTGTTAAAAATTGTCGGGGAAAATAGCGTTAACGTTGACGTTGAGTCTGACATCGATAGGAATGAATCCAATTTTTAAAGCCAAAATTTGTTCACGAGGAACTTGTACTAGGAAGAAAACTAGGAAACCATTTTCTATGAGGAGGTTAGGTTAGGTTAGGTTAGAGGACGTGTACTTGTCAATTTTGACAAGTACAGTACTCGGTGGTCGAATTGACCCATTGTACTACGTCCTAGTTTCTCACACCACTTATGTTGTGTGCGTTAATTTTATACATGAGTGGCGGGACATACAGTTTAAAGTCGACTCCGAACGATACATTTTTTGAGAAGCATTCCATGGCAATTTTTTACTCTCAGAGTTTTTGCCGGAAATCTGCTGAGAGGAAGTCACCGAAAAATTATTTTCAAATTTTCGTTTTGATGTCTGACCTGGGATTCGAACTCGGGTCTTTCGTCTAATAAGCCAACACACTACCTACTAGACCACGGCGACCTCTAGGAGGAGATGTCAACGAAATATATAATAATGAGCTATTAAAACAAAATGAAGAAGTCTTGGCTGACCATGCAGTAGCCTACACGATCGGTCCAATTTTTAAGCTCATTATCGATTGTGTGCAGCAAGCCATGTTAAACGAATTTTTATTTACAAAAATTGAAGAGGAGGATATTGGCAACACTTTGGTTTCAGCAGGACGGCGCTGCATGCCATACAGCTGAAGCTACACTCGATGTTTTGCGCCCTGTTTTTGAAGATCGCATTATCAGCCGCAGAGCTGATGTCGTCTGGCCACCTCGGAGCAGCGATTTCACACTGTTGGACTGTTATTTATGGGGTGCCGTCGAAGATAAGTGTTACGCTGACAAGCCAGAGACAATTGGCGCTTTAAAGAACAATATTCGTAAAGCCATTGGTGAAATACAGCTGCACACAATCGATAATGTGCGAAAAAAATTGGACTCATTGTGTAGGCTACTGCATGACCAGCCGAGGCATCCATTTGAATGAAATTATTTGCCATTATTAACCGGAAGGATTGTACTTTCAAAAAAAAAAAAAAGAAATTTGAGAAAATATTCAAAAGTTTTTTTTTAAAGCATTTCCAAAACAGAAAAAGTTATTTGGCGGCCCCTTTATATTCTTTTTCAATGGAAAAGCTTTTTTCAATAGGTAATCGCTTTACACGGTTTTTCCTTACAAAAATGTAAATTTCGATTAACCCAAATTGGCGCAGGAACGTATCTACCGCGTAAATCAAGGTTCAGATGTACAGTTGTTGCTGTTGGTATTGTTGTTGGTGTTTTTATTTTTATAACGGTTTTATTGCGACAGGTAATTTATGATATTTTACTTGTTAACTTAATTAAAGAATACATTATTGGTTTGACTGCGAGATGCATACAGCCCTCGCCCGAGCACACACTCACAATCAATTTGCCTTTAAGACACATACAATATTACATTATGCATCTGCATCTGTATTTGTAATTGTAAATGTTACAGTTCCTGTTAAATTTGCCTTTGTAAATATAAATTTAATTTATTACCTACATAAGTATGGATGCATGTATGTATGGACGTACAATTACACTATGCAACAAAAGAAAAAAAAATTAAATACTCTCGGCTAATGACATACATAGTGTAGACTGTGAGTTTTGTTGAGTAGACGTCAAAAATATGTTTTTTCTATATTTCTCGAACCCTCCTTGAACTTGTTTTATTTGACAAAAACCGGTTTTTTAGAATTTATGCACAAATTTTAGGGTTACTCAAACATTTCTAAGCAGATTTCCCAAATTTAAATCTTGTTGGAAAGGGGAGAAATGGACCTTTAAAACGGTATATATATATCTATTATTTGACTTAATATGCTAAGAGATTTGATGAGGTAAACTTGGAAAATGGAAATTTTTTTTATATTTTCTCAGATTTGTCCAGTTCATAGCAGCAAACTTTACTTAAAAAGTATGAAAATAAGTTATGATATTCTGAAAGTGTATTCTCTTGTGAAGAGATTCATACTTCGTTTGATCAAATCGGACAAAAATTACTGCAGTTATTATATAAAGAGTCTAATAGTCGTGTTATATTTTTTACATATTGTATGTCATCTCATTAAATGAACTTTTGTTCAAAAATTTTTAGAATTTTAAATTGATCTTGATTACATACATAATAGGTTATTACAACCCTTCATTCAAGTTTATTGACTTAGTTTTTTCACACCACTTATGTTGTGTGTGTTAATTTTATTCATAACTAGCAGCTAAGCGACCACCAGAAGTTGGCCAATGTTTGCGCAAATAGAAGTAATAATATTTGCAAAAAACACAAATGTTAGCCGACTTCTGGAAGTCGCAGAAACTTGTCAATTTTCCATTATGTGATAAACAATCAAGATCCATCAAATTTTTCGCAAATTTTTGAACTAAAAGTTCATATGATGGGATGACATAAAAATGTAAAAAATAACATGACTGTTATACTATTTAAGTAATAACTTCCGTAATTTTTGTCTGATTTGATCAAATGATGGTTCAATCTTTTCACAAGAGAACAGACTTTAAGAATATTATCACTTATTCTACAGTTTTTTATTAAAGAAAGTTCATTTGATGAGATGGCATACAAATGTAAAAAATATAACACGACTGTTAGAATCTTTAAATAATAACTACGGTAATTTTTGTCCGATTTGATCAAATGATGGGTCAATATTTTCCAAAGAGAACAGACTTTAAGAATATTATCACTTATCCTACAGTTTTTTATTGAAGAAAGTTCATTTGATGAGATGACATATAAATGTAAAAAATATAGCACGACTGTTAGGCTCTTTAAATAATAACTACGGTAATTTTTGTCCGATTTGATCAAACGATGGGTCAATATTTTCCCAAGAAAACAGACTTTAAGAATATTATCACTTATTCTACAGTTTTTTATTAAAGAAAGTTCATTTGATGAGATGACATAAAAATGTAAAAAATTTAACATGATTGTTATACTATTTATGTAATAACTACGGTAATTTTTATACAATTTTATCAAATGATGACTCAATCTCTTCATAAGAGAACAGACTTTAAGAATATTATCACTTATCCTACATTTTTTTATTGTAGAAAGTTCATTTGATGAGATGACATACAAATGTAAAAAATATAACCTGATTGTTATACTATTTATGTAATAACTACGGTAATTTTTATACAATTTTATCAAATGATGACTCAATATCTTCATAAGAGAACAGTCTTTATGAATATCAGCACTTATCCTATATTTTCTTATTAAAGTTTGCTACTATGAATGATCAAACTTGAAAAAATATGAAAAAAATTCGAATTTTCCAAGTTTATCACATCAAATCTCATAGCACATTAAGTCAAATAGTAGATATATGTATACCGTCTTAAAGCTCAATTTCTCCCCTTTCGAACAAGATAAAAATATATAAAAAATATAACACGATTGTTATACTATCTATATAAAAACTATAGTAATTTTTAGCCGATTTGATCAAATGAAGAATGTCATCACTTATTTCATACGTTTTAAGTAAAGTTTGCTGCTATAAACGGATAATTCTGAAAAAATATTAAAAAATATTCGAATTTTCCAAGTTTATCTCATCAAATCTCATAGCATATTAAGTCAAATAATAGATATACGTATACTGTCTTAAAGGTCCATCTCTACCCTTTCCAACAAGACTTAAATTTTGTAAATCGGGTTAGTAATGTTTTAGTAATCCTGAAATTTGCACATAAAGTCTAAAAAACCGGTTTTTGTCAAATAAAATAAGTTTGAAGGGTTTAAGAAAAATAAAAAAAATATTCTTTTTGAGTTCTACTCAACTAACTGAACATCATATGTAGACTATATAGTTACTCGGGTATATTTTCACTGTTGCACTGTGTTATTAATACATACTTATATACAAATGTATGTATAACCGTGTGTATGTATGTCACATTATTACTGATTTCAAAAAGGACAAAAAAAATTCTGATTAAATTTACATTTGCATGGAACAACAACATTCTGATTTAATTGAGTTTCATCGTTAAGAGTTCTCATAATTAAGAATTTAAAGGTGAAGCGTGGTGGGAGGGGAGGGGGCCCATATAATTTTTAAAAACAAAAAATAATTGAAACACAATAATACAGTTATTGGCAATACAATTGCATAGAGTATTAATGTAATTGTGGTTAATCGTAATAATTATTGCGATAATTACCATGAGAATATTGTCCCTTTATTATATGCAACCAACCATCCAACCAACCATCCATCCATTTGGGCTTATCCTTAGGGTAAATGAAGGAAAAAGTATCCTTTCAGCCACAGGAGATTTTAAATTAAATTTGAAGAGAAGAAAAACAAAAAAATTAAATAATTTTGTCAATTGAAATATGTAAAGGAGATTTATGAAATAAATTTTTAATCAATAAGAGTAAGAGATGGTTTGATCACAGTATCGCTCTTTAATCGGATATGGTTTGTAATAGGTAGGCACGCAAAATGTTTCCTCTAAACGTTGTTGTTTGATTGTTTACTTTTAGTTGATAACGTCTAACCCTAACTCAGGACATTACTTGATAGCCTTGTTACTAGATAACGAATCGTTTAATAAATTTATCCAAAGTCCACCAAAGCTTTTGTTTCACAACATTTTATTCTCATGCATTAAACTCGAAACCAAGCTAGTAGTGTGGCTCGTGGCATGCACCGTGTAGTTTACATACATAATTGCCTATTACGACTCTTTAGTCAGGACTGCAACCTAGTTTCTCACGCCACTTATGCAGTGTGTATGTTTGTTAATATTATACGTGAGTAGCGAGGGCAGTCTACTATAGTAGGTAGTGTGTTGGCTAATTAGACTGAAGGCAAGAGTTCAAACCCCAGGTCAGACATACATTGACCTTCTATCTATTATTTCGAACCCTATTTACTCTTTTGCGGATGACAGCAACATTTGTCATTCATATTCACTTGATCGGGGGCCGAGCCTTTTGGAGATTGGGGCAAGGAGGTCGAACATGAATGACACACTCACAGGTGACCTGATAGCAATCTCTGAGTGGGGCCGCGCGAACAGGGTCGATTTCAATGCGCGCAAGACCCAATGTTGTTTTTTGACGCACCGGCGTGATGCTGGCTCTGGTGTTCTGTCATCTGTATTTATGGGTAATGTAAATATTGAGGAGACGGATGCTCTTGATGTTCTGGGCATGAGAATTAGTTGTGATGCTCGTTGGAACGATCACATTTTTCGAGTGTCGAAGGAAGCATTCAAGTGCCTTGGTTTTTTAAAACGGTGCAGAAAATACTTCACTCCATCCGACCTTTTTACTATTTACAGGACCTTTATCCGACCCCGGATGGAGTACAACTCTCATGTATGGGCCGGTGCTCCAAAGTCTAGCTTGAAGCTTCTCGACCGCGTACAGGAGAGGGCGAAGGTGCTTATTAATGACAGTAGGGTATCCAACTCTATTGATTCGTTGGAGCATCGTCTCAATGTGGCGTGTGTTTCACTGTTCTATCGGTACTATAATGGGAGGTGTTCTCGGGAGATAAGGGGCTTGGTTCCCGATAACCACATATTTTTACATGGTACTCGACCTTCTTACAGAGCACATCCTTTTGTGGTTGATTGTCCAGTGAACCGCACAATGAATTACAGGGAGAATTCATTTTTTGCCCGCACTGCTCGCTTGTGGAATGATCTTCCTGCGAAGGTTTTTCCCGCCAATTACGATATTGGTGAATTTAAATCAAATGTCCACAAAGACTACTCCCTCTTTCCTCCTTCCTATAACCTATTTTCCTAAACCTGCACAATGCACTGCATGAATAGGGGCCATCCCCTGAGTGTTGGTATATAAAAAAAAAAATACATGATTGGTTATTACAACCCTTTAGTCAGGATTGTTGACCTATTTTCTCACGCTATTTATGTTGTGTGTGTTAATTTTATTCATAAGTGGCGGGACCTACTGTTTCAAGGTCGACTCCGAACGACAGATTTTTGAGAAACTTTTCTTGGTAATTTTATTTAATCTCAGTGAGAAGAATTCGTCGACAAAATACTTTTTGGTACGTCTAATAAGCTATCACAATACCTAGTAGATCACGGCGACCTCAGGTAAGACATTAAAACGAAAATATGCACATTTTCTTCGGGGACTTCCTGAGAGTAAATAAAATTGCCCTGAAAATCGTGTAGTTCACATATAAAATTAACGCACCCATCATAAGTGGCGTGAGAAGCTAGGTCGAAATTCTGACTGAAGGGTAGTAATGGACCAATTATGTATGTTTGTGGCGAGGCCATCAATTTAAAGACGGCTCTAAATAACAGATTTTTTTTAAGAAACTTTTCACGTAAATTTTATTTACCCCAAGAGTGCTTTTGTCAGAAATCTGTTCAGAGGAAGTAATCGAGGTACCGTGCAGTATACAAACCAATCAAAAGACAATTTAGTGCTAACCATAGTGCATTGAATAGATCTTAATGATCCTTTCAGCGTAATCTTTAGAAAATACGGCACAAGGACACATCCAAATAACATTAATTCACAGAAAGGCGGTAAATAGTAGGTTCCTTCACTTACATATAAAATTAACACACGCAACATGGTTGATGTAAGAAGGTAGAACGGAATCCTTATTAAAGGATAGATGAGAGCTCAAGTCCCCAGCAGTCTGATAGGTATTATGTAGGGTTATTGCAAGTGAGGCCACAGTTAAAACCCTAGACCAGACATCTTGAACATTGAAGATTTTAATGAGTATTATTAACTAGTCACCGTAGTCTAGTAGGTAGTGTGTTGGCCTAAGGTTCAAACCCTAGGCCAAACATCTCGAACATCGAGGATTGCATGCAAACACTCTGAGAGAAAAATAAAAGTGTCATGAAAAGTTTCTCAAAATATTTGTCTTTCGAAGTCGATTTCAAATGGTAGGACTCTCCTGGGAATTTGGTAGTATTATTAGAGCTTGGGAAATTTTACGTAAGGATCATGGGTTTCATTGATACAAAATAAAGCTCGCACAAGTGAACTTGGAGACATACTACTATTGTTTGCGTTGCATTTTGCAGCTTAAGCCATTGGTTTTAATGTCGATGTAGTCCAGTAGGTAGTATGTTGGCTTCAAAGCCCAATGCAGATATCTCGAACAAAACGGAACACTCTTCTGGAGAAAGCTATGGGAGTAAACTCAAGTTGTCATCAAAAGTTACTTAAAAAATCAAACGTTAAAAATTGACTTTAAACTTTAGATCCCTCCACTTAGGGATTAAACTAACATCCACCATAAGTATGTTAGAAGCTAGGTATTAATCCTAACAAAAGACTTATGCTGATGCTTGTTTATGGCGCAGAAGCAAAGACCCTATTAAGAACTGATGCAGCTGCCTTGAGAGTATTCGACAGAAAATCCTACGTTACATCTTCGGTCCTGTGCGAGTTGGTGATGATTTCCGCATCCGATCCGACAGTGAGTTGTATGAGCTCCTCAACGACATGGACGTTGTGCAGCGGCTGCGCTGGCTCGGCCATGTCGTTCGAATGGAGGAGGATGCTCCGGCGAGACGAGTACTTGATGCGGGGATCTGTGGAAGTCGACGAAGAGGACGACTTTGTATCCGTTGGAAGGACCAAATCGAGGAAACCCTGTCATCGAGTGGTGTTATCAACTGGCGTAGGCGCGCAAGAAGCAGAGGCGCCTGGAAGGATGTATTGCGGCAGGCCGAAATCCGTTAATCGGGTTGTTATGGCCAATTAAGTAAGTAATGTATTTTTGTTACACTATCATATATATTATTTGTAAAGTACTTTTTTTTGTCGGTTGCAAATATCTCCCATACTACCGCATCAAATTTAATGAATGATATCTCATTTTAAAGCTTATATCTAATACTAATGGCGAAAAATAATTAGAAATTGAAAAATTAATATTTTCATTGATAAAAATTATATTTTATATAGAACTGCAAGATAATACTGTTGTCGTTATGATTATATGTTTGTGTTTAAGTGTGCTAATACAGGGACGTTTAATAGTAATGCAGTTCATAGTTGTTAGATCAAGTGCGATAAACAGGGTCGCTTAATTGTAATGCTATTCCACATAATAATATATAAAGTTGTAAAAGGCATTTTGGTAATGTCGTTATTGTCATGGCATTGTTTGTTTTATGAAGTGTAGTAATACGGTGTCTTTTAATATATTCATATATATAGTGTCAGCTGATATTTAACAGCTAAAAAGGTTTTAAGAAAAATAGGAATAAAAATAACGTGCAACTTTAGAATATAAATAACGTGCATTTGAAAAGACAAATGCAATTATAATGTTAATCAGAAATCTTAATGCTAAATAGGGGTTAATAAATGGTACCAGGCTAATCGTAACAAACTAGGGAGAGCACATCATTTCAGCAAATATTATTCATACCGATAAAACTGTACTCGTACCCCGAATCAACCTTACACCTTCTGATCGAACTGCGCCTTTCCAAATGACATGAAAACAATTCCCTGTGAAAGTTGCTTTTGCTGAGACGATAAACCAAGCACAAGGTCATACCCTTCAAAAGATAGGATTGTATTTACCAGAATCAGTCTTTTCACATGGGCAGTTATACTTAGTTTTTTCTCGAGTGTGTACGTTTAAAGATATTTTTGTTTGTATTCAGATTGGTACGGGCAAAAAGTTAACGATGATCATGTCATTACCTCTAACGTTGTATTCAAAGAAGTATTATTAAAGCATTTAAACATATCGCTCCTTTATTGCAACAGAGTCAGATCTCAAGAAATTAAAAATTTGTAGTTACTTAAGCAAAACTGCTCTTTTAGAACTTCTGTACATGTTGGAAAAAAATCAGTTTTATATCCCAAGCTGAACCGAAGTTATAGCAAAAAGTGTTTGCGGTAATTAGATCATAGGACTTATGTCTTGAAAACTTAAATCACATTTTGCCAAGTTCAAGTTTTTTTTAGATATGACTATGTAGCAATAAAGGAGCGATATGTATTTATGTATGTAAATATGTATGATGATATTATGATTTCTAATATTTTTATACTTTTAATAAAATTTCTATTAATTATTTTCATTTTATGTTACAAAAATGACAACAAACGGTGCGAAATATTCGCACAGGTCATCTAGTTAATTTTTAAATCTTAATGATTCCTAACATGGCACTGTCGCTTATAAGACTCATATCTTGTTGTGCTATGTAAATTATAATAAATAAATAAAAATCCTTTCAGCAGATTTGTGGCAAAACTCTGAAAGAAAAATGATTTCCCGTTAGATGATGTAGTTGGCCTATTTTAAAGATTTCCAAGTCTTTTTCATATGTGAAAATTAATATTTCTTCTGAAAAGTGTATGCACTACGTGAAAGTAGTTGACAGCCCAGCAATATAACTTAAATTTTCATTAGCCAATAGGAACACAATTTGCGTGACGTCATTAGTTTAACATGCGCAGAAAGTTTTAATTAATGTGTGCGTGATGGTGTAATCTTTAGTTTATCATTCTTGATATATGGTGGGAGAAGCTAGGTCGTAATTCTGACTAAAAGAGTTGTAATGCTCACATACGTACGTATGTATGTATAAGTCAGCCATTGACTTTTGCCGACTGAAGCAGTGGAAGCCAACATTCAACAGAGGCTTGTTGGAATTGAACCCGTGGAATGAAGTACTTTTAGAAGAATGTCAGCATAAATTTACATGTTTTATTCTTCATTATTTAATTTTTTTTTTCAAACAATCAAATGAAATAAAACAAATTTGTATTCCTTTAAATTCAAATGAAAATAATTGCAAAAAGGAGTGCAATGTTTTAAATTAAATCTTTACGAGTAGAAGTGTACACATGCACTTGAAACATTTTTAAGCAGCACTAAATAAGCTCAACGAATGGAATTGCTGTAATAAAACCCAAAAATTATTATTTATTTAAACCAATAACAACAACAACAACAACAGTAACACAAAAAAAAATATCAATAAATCAAGCGTTTAAAATCCTTTTAATTTTTTTCTTCTTCTTTCTCGAATACCATTTGGGCAACCATAAAAACAAAAACAATTTATTACATACACTGGCCATGATACTGAAAATTAAACCATAAAATATACTCTGAATACCACTAGAGTACATACAGGGTGGCTGATATATAATGCAACAAAGTAAGGCGCTATAGTTTTTTTAATTTTTTTGTTCAAAAGCAAAAATTGTTTGTTCGAATTGGCCACCTTTGGAATGAATTATGTCCCTCAAACGGCCGACAAAGCCATTACAGGCTGCACGATAGTGGCTCTGCGGAATTTTGGCTCATTCCCGGCGAAGCACCGTTTTGAGATGATCGACACTTTGTTATTTTTTAGTGAGAACCTTACTCTTCAAAATGCCCCAGGCGTAAAAGTCCAACGGATTGAGATCTGGAGATTTTGGTGGCCATTGTGCGGTAGAAATGAAGCGAGGAACCTCCTTTTTAAGCCATTCTTGGTTGATGCGTGCTGAGTGTGGTGGTGCTGAGTCCTGTTGGAATGCCCATGGTCTGCGACCGAAATATTTGTCTTCCCAGGGCTTCAATACTGTCTTTAAGACATTTTCCCGATAATATTCGGCATTTATTTTGACCCCACGGTCGATGAATACGTGCGGGAAGCGACCATCGGCCGTTACGGCGGCCTACACCATTACCATCAGCGGCGCTTGAGTTCTGATGGCCAATCGCAGGTGTAAATTTTCAGCTGACCTCTTTGGCAACTAAACTCGATCATTTTGTTTGTTCACAAACTGCTCAATTTGGAATGGCTTCTCATTGGAGAAAACCAAATTCGGTAACTGGCCACTTTCGTACAAGCGAAGTAACTCCTTGGCTCTTTCCAGTCTAACTTTTTTTTGTCCATCGGTGAGCTCTTACACTTTTTGGAACTTCAATGGCTTTAGTCCCCTGCTCACTTTTCAATATATGTTGCATCCGTTCTCGCGATATGTTCAGCTCACGAGCAATTTTTCTACCACTGCGGCGTGGATTTCGAACAAATCTGGCCTTCACTTTTCAGATCATTTCTGGTGTTGTTACCGTTTTTTTTCGTCCACTTTTTGGACGCGATGCAACACTGCCAGTATCACGGTAACGAGCAATTGTACGAGAAACAAAAGATTTCTTTACATTTAAATCCTAAAGGGCTTTAACGATAGCCACGTGTGGTTTGCCAGCCAAATATAAAGCAATCACACTATCACGCTTGAATTCCATTACGCATAACTTTTTTCTGAATGCAATAGATCAAAATGCTTTTGTAAGACAAGCGGTTTACAAATGATAACAACCTGAAGTTGGTTGCAATACATATCAGCCTACAGGGTGAATGCAATAGATTAAAATGGTTTTTAAGCTTCTAAATAATAAAATGAACTGTCACTGGAATAAATCTGTCAGCTGTCAGATGAGCGGTTTACAAGTGATAACAACCTGAAGTTGGCTGCAATACATATCAGCCAACCTGTCCATGTGCATAGATTTTTGTAATTTTTGTTGTTGTTGCTTATGGCTTGTATATTAAATAAAAACTAAATTTATAAAGCACACGCTTACATACAAACAGCAATAGCAAGAGTTCAACTACACATACACATAAGCTCTAAACACAACCACATGCATACATACATACATATGGACATACAATCGTACGTAGACAATATTTGTGCTCTCATAAATGCAGACAACAAGTTCAAAGGACCAATTCGGCCATAGGACGGACTCGCAAATAATTTGTTAAAATTTAATTAACCAAAGCAAAAGGAAAAACAAATACAAAAACAGAGAGAGAGAGAAAGACAGAGAGAGAGAGAGAATGGATATTTTGGATACAAACTGTGTGTGTGTGTGTGTATTGGAAGCTTATGCAAGTGCATATTGCCAGGCGTCTAACAAGGTTATAGTGCCACCAACACTTTGTACGTTGCTGCTGTTGTTATTGGGGATTATAACTGCAAAGTGATATAAAAAACACAGGCTTAGTGGTTCTCCCACCTTTTTTTTATATTTTTTTGGGTTATTATTTATGTTTTACTGTTAGGATATTAAGGTGGTTCGGAAGTAAAAATTTGAAGTAAAAATAAGCCACAGTTTCCAGCTCTTTATTAGGAAAATTTCATTTAGCTTTCGTTGTTGTAAATATTGTCCAACAATGACATCCCAAAATGTTCATGGCCAAATAGCCAAGAATTAAAGTCACTATGCGCTATAGACGAAGCATCAGTCAAAATAATGGGTTTCTCGGAAATAAGGAATAGACAAGGTGAATTTTTCAGGTACAAAAGTCTTAGTCGTCCGATCTATATATGATCCCCTTAAAAATTATAGAGTATCCGTATAATATCGCCACCAAGCCTATTCCCCTGAGTGTCAACAAGTCGCCGTAGTCTAGTAGGTAGTGTGTTGGCTTATTAAACATAAGGCCTCGGTTCAAACCACATGTCAAACATTTCCGAAACGAAACGAGATATGAAAGAAATATTTTTTCGACGACTGGCAAAAAGTCTGAGAGTAAATAAGATTGGTTTGAAAACTTACTCAAACAAAAAAAAAAAAAAAATCTGTCGTTCGAAGTTGACTTTAAACTGTAAACTATAAACGAACATACATAAGTGGTGTGAGAAGCTAGGTCAAGGGTTGTAATGACCATTTACGTATGTATATGTCTGAAGTCAGATTCATTTCTGTATGTTACTGTGAAATCCAAATCAAAACAGTGGGTTTCTGCAAGATAAAAAACAAACAAGATAGTTTTGTTAGCCAATAAAGTCTCAGTGAACGTGTTATGAGATTATTATTATGGTTATCGCCATGAAAAGGTGCCTTAGTTCTGCAATACTACTCCCCCCATTTTTTATAAAGTATTCCTGTAATGTCGCTTCTAAAGTTATTGCTCTGATCAATTTCAAAATGTTGCTTAACAATGATAATTCACTGCCTAGCGCAATCCTTAAGTTGGACTCGAGACAACTCCCATTCTGAATAAATGATAAATGAATGATTAATGAATTGCTTATACGAAGTGACTTTTATAACACAATTCTTGAAGCAGCTGTTTTGACATCTAAGACTGCGGGACTATGATCATCGTTCTCTCTTATTGAACAGGATAAGTATTTATTCGTCTTGAAAGTTGGAACGCAAACAATTTTTTTTTTTTGCTAAATCAGTTAATAGGTTGGAGTGGTAGTTCTGATGGCAAAGCTCAAATTCCAGCGAACTTAAAGACGAAATTGTTCTGGAGTCTACATTACAAACATATAAACGCAGGTATTTCCTACCAGGATGCATTGATGGAGCACTGATTTCAAGCATGTGTTCTAACAATTCATTCACATCATCAAAAAATCCTTAAGTTGGGCTCGAGACAACTCCCATTCTGAATAAATATACTCTAAGCCTAATGGAACAGGGTTGTTCTTTTAAAGTCTGATGCATAATTCTAATCTCCTGTTATTGTAGTTTCCTAACAAAAGTTTTGATTACCTTAAGAACACTTGCTATGAGACTTTGCCTTTCTTTATATTCTTTAGCTTCCCTTTCATTAAGCCACCTTGCAAGCTTGTCTGCTCACTCATTGCCAAGCTTTCGCTTAATGGAAAAATTTCTCTTAATTCTTGGTAGTCACTTCTAATTTTCTTCATCTAAATTCTTATCACCAAGTGACCTATTCTATTCCTTTCCAAAAATTTATTCACGACTTTATTTCATTTCTTAATTTTTTTTTATCGCATTGGTCCCCTCTAATTTTTACTTGATTACGCCTCTACCTAAACAAATAAATTGATTTGTAAGCCGAGCATATTGTTGTATGTACACTATGTGGGTCTGTCCTATAAGAAAAAAGCCCACGTAAATATACGAGAGTATACACACACATTCACAGAGGAGAGTTCCATAAAAAAAAGTAAAAATTTTAATGTCCTCGTGCAAGTATTGGTGGGGTGGTTGCAGTCCTTATGTCCTCTCTGTAGTGGGTGCTGCAACACCAATTTTCTACGTGTTGTTGCCATTGATATTGTTCGACTTCAAGCAGTAGTCGAAGTGCGACAACAGCATCTAAAAAAAAGTCTCTTTCAAACTGAAAACTGTAGACTGCAACTGAAACTGGAACTTTAATAAAAATCCTCATAATTCATGTGCAAATTAAATTTCAAAGTTTTGTTGTTGATTTTTATGGCATTTTTTTTTACTTTGCTTTGTAGGTGTTTTCGTTTCTGTTTTTTATTGTATTTATCGTTGGACAAGTTGAATTTGCTTTTCGGCTGTATTGCTAAGGCTGAGTAAGCACTATGGATCGATAATTTCTGTGCAATTTTAATTGGTTGTAGTCAGTCATTTGAAGTCGTTTCTAATTTATAAAAGTTCGTTTCGGTCAAAGCAGTTATGCTGTCGTAAAAATAAATTCAAGACAATGCCACCAATCGTACCTGTGGCGTCACAAAAGGCTGTTATGGGTGCTAAAGTGAGCTTCGGTAACGCAGGCCTGCATGGGTTTTCCAAATAAGATGGCTCCAGGTGTTTTTGAAGGCATTTTGGAAAATTCAAAGTGGCGGATCCAATATGGCGGTAACAATTCTTAAGTAAATCCGATTAATTTTTATAAACCTCGACCGCCATATAGGATCCGCCATTTTGAATTTTTTTTAATCTGAATGAAGATCTGTAAAAAACTACTGAGTAACAATTTTCAAGTAAATCTGATTAATTTTTACAAACCTCGTCCACCATTTTGGATCCGCCATTTTGAATTTTTTAAATCTGTAATCAGCGACCCCTAAAACCCTTCCGTAATGTGTTTATTTTCTCTTGCTCCCTTTGACGTAAACCTACTTCTTTCTTTAAGGGTGCATGAGCCCATATTTTAAAGAGTAAAGATCAATCGTCAGTGTTTTGCTCAACAACTTTTCAAAAATTGCCAAAACGCTAATTTTAGGGGCATCAGCACCCTTTTTCTTGAAAACTTGATGTTTTTGAACCCAGATGTGCCTTCGGAAACATCTGAAGCCATCTTATTTGCAAAAAAAAAGTCCAAATTTGCAGGGCTGTGTAATGAAAGCTGTAGTCGCCGTAGTCTAGTAAGTATGTAATGTGTTAGCTTATTAGACGAAAAGCTTGGGTTCGTTTCCCAGGTCAGACATCAAAATTGAAAAAAAAAATTATTTCTTAAACTCTGAGAGTAAATAAACCTGCCATGAAAAAGTTTCTCAAAAATCTACCGGTCGGGCAGATTTGCTTTGCAACGAAATTTAGTAACAAAAATGAATGTGGCAACCTGGAAGAAGAACTATTTTGTGGTATACAGATGGGTTAAGAGCGGATGTTGAAACAGGAGTAGGAGTTCTTAGTTTCGGAATGGAGTATTCTGAGTCCATGCGGGTACCTTTTAAATGAAAGTCTATCACATCAACATTATTTGGAAGTCGACATAGTTTAGTAGGTAGTGTGTTGGCTTATTAGATCTGAGGCCAGGGTTAAAACGCCAGGTCAAGTATTTCCAACAAAATGAAAAACAAAAAAATATTTTTTCGGCGCCTTCCTCTCAGCAGATTTCTAGCAAAACCTCTGAGAATAAATAAAATTGCCATGAATATCTTATCAATCGTTCGCAACTTTAGGCTGTAGGTCTCGCAACTTATGTATAAAATTAACGCTCACAACATAAATGGTGCGAGAAGCTAGGTCGTAACCCTTACTAAAGGCTTGTATCAATTCGTATTTGATAGACAGACTAGATTTGTTAGCACACTAACTGACACTCAGACCACCATTCGATTACTTAGTTCTTGTGGAATTAAATCGAAGATAGTATGGGAGCGGCTGAAGCGAAATTAAGGTTACCTTCTGCTTATTCCTAAATTCTCGATACTAAGCAAGCAGATGTGTTTGCGAAGAGGTAAGTTTCTACACAGATGATGGGACCAGAACCTTTCTGCAAAGTTTGAGCGAATTTGGCTAGGTGTGCCTAACGAATTTGAAGATAAAGATGGACATTGGCTGCCCCTTTTCTCTCTCTAAAGATGAATGTAAATTGAGCTTTTAAGAAAGTGGCCCAGGCTAGACGGCACAGGGAATATATTTGTCATATAACAGTATGTTGGTCTGGCAAGATGCCATAGGAAATCTTTCTTTGCAATTACACTAAAGATCGGACGGCTACCTTAAATCCAACATAGATTTTCGGTTTTACAAGGATAAGTTAGTTTAGGTTAGAGGACGTGTATTTTTCAACTGCGACAAGTACAGTATTCGGAGGTCTACAACGTCCTAGCTTCTCATACCACTCGTGTTGTTGCATTACAATTCTTTAAAAATAATTGTCCTGGGAAAAGACTTTCATGGGATAATTTTAGTTTTTTATTGAGGATCGATGTCGATTAAGTGTCGATTTTTTGCTTCTCTGACAGTTGGCTTCTTGTTACGTCATGTTTTCGAGCTCCAATATAATTTGGGATTTATTTGTTGTCCCCTTTTGCCCGTTATTCTAACCTAGATACTATTTTGTTTTTTTTTTTAAATTTTTTTTATTAAACCAGCACTCAGGAGATGACCCTGCTATGCATTGTGCAGGTTTAGGAAAGATGGAATAACAAAGATTTATTATGGAAAGTAAGCATTAACTGGTCCATAGTGCATCGCATAATATTTAATATTGAAAAAGTCTCTTTTGTTTCTTTGTTTTTTTATTAATTTTCCCTTAAATTTATGGGAATAATTTTATTGTTTTATTGTGCGGCAAAGAGAGCAAAACAAAATCCCACTAATTTTCAAAGTCTACTGTAGGCTAATGTGGGCTGCTGTTGTTGCTGTTGCTTGGTTACTGGTGCTGCTGCATGTGTGCCTATTTGCCACAATATTGTTTTGTTTAATTGCTGCCACCAATTTGTTCATTTTAATTTATTTTTGCTTCAATTTTCCTTTTCTTAGCGCCATGATTTTCAGTCGCTTTTAGAAAGTCTGACATGCAGTTTTGCCTTAAAAATTAATTTCGAAAATTTATAACTTTTGTGTTGCATAGTTTTAGGAAATTTGCTTAAGGATGCAAGGAGAGAAAGAGAGAGAGAGATGCTTTATGCCACAACAAAAATATCAACATCCTTAAGAGTTTTGGTTTTCATGTTGTTGTTGTTGTTGTTGTTGCTGATGGTTTTTTATTCAAATTTTTCGTGTTTCTGTTGGTTTTCTTTGTTTGTGTTGGTTTAAGTTTCTCTTTGTGTTGCTATTGCCATACGGCACAGCTGTTGTTGCATGTTTGATGTGACTTCTATGTATGCATGTAGATGCTGTGCTGCTTATTGACCTTAGAAAATTGTTGTTTTTATTGTGTTGCTGACGTTGGTGTTGTTGTTGTTGTTGTACTTAAGTTTACATACTTTGTTCGTATTCATTGTGACTGCAAGAGACAGAGAAAGACTGAGAGAGAGTGAGAGAGAGTCAGTGGCAGCCCTCAACATGTGCGGTTGCACATAAATTTGTAACATTTTATACTTAAAGTTGCAACTCCTGCTGCTGCTGGCTGCTCCTATTGCTACACTTCGTTCTGTTCCTGCTGCTGTTGTGTTTGTAATTCCCTTCAAGTTTGTTGTACACACAGTGAGGAGAGTACGATGAGTTAAAGTGTGTGCACTTGTTTGTTTCTCGTATATGGTCGGTCGCCTGGTTGCATGCTTTCAGTTTATAGATTCTACACACACATACACAAACACATACAAACGAACATATTTAAGCATTTGTTGTTGCTTTACTTTTACCATAAACTTTGTATATGTGACCCATATGTTACAAAATAATGCGTCCGGAATTAGTTGAGATTTTCTACAAAAAAAAACGGAACAAAATGGCGAACTTTGTAATCATTTTTGTTTTATTTTGTAAATCATTATCATCTAGAGGAATTTAAATATTGCACAATGAAATTTTGTTGCAACATTTAATAAAAAACCTTATTTCCGACCATATTCTTCGTATCCCTTAGAAAGCATACCTATGACGTCATTGAACAATAACTACCATCTGGCCTTTCTCAATCATTCTGATAGTTTTATGGCGTTCTGTAAGTCTTCTACTTACTTAATTGGCCATTATCAAACCGATTAACGTATTTCGGCCTGCTGTAACCGACCCTTCTACGCTCGTCTACTTCTTGCGCACCTACGTCTACGTTGGTCACTCCAATTGATAAAGTTTTTCTTCGATTTTTTTTTGTTTTTTATAAAACCAGCACTTAAGGGATGACCCCTACTCATGCAGTGCATTGTGCAGGTTTTAGGAAAGTTGGAGAGAGAGAGGGAAGATGCGAACGGTAAGGAAACGAGCTGCTGCTGGTGACTATAAAATGGCCAGTGCTATACCTTCACCATTAGACAGTCTACAGCAATCGTCTCTAAGCAGTTCGCAGTTTCTCACACCACTTATGTTGTGGTGTTAATTTTATGTAGAAGTGGCAGGACCTACAGTTTAAAGTCGACTTCGAACGACAGATTTTTGAGAAACTTTTCAAGAAGAGAAAGAGAAGAAATCGCCGAAAAAATACTTTTTTTGTATTTTTTTATTTATAATGTCTGGCCAGCACACTACCCTACCTTCTTCCTTCTAATTCATAATAAGTTCGTCTTCGCCGACGTCTGCTAATCTCTGCATCAAATACCCGTCTCGCTGGAACATCCTTCTCCATTTGAACTACATGACCAAGCCAGCTTAGTCACATAGATACATAATTGGTCGTTACAAACCGTTTAGTTAGGATTGTGACCTAACTTCTCACACCACTTATGTTGTGTGCGTTAATTTTATACATGAGTTGGCGGATCTAGCTGTTTAAAAGTCGACAACCGAACGACAGATATTTGGGAAGTTTTTCATGACAATTTTTACTCTCAGAGCTTTACCAGAAATCTGCTGAAAGTAGGCCGCCGAAGAAATATTTTGAAATATTGCCTGACCTGGGATGCGAACCCGTGCTTTACGTCTAATAAACACACTACCTACTAGACTACGGCGCAGCCGATGGATGTTAATACACTGCAGAACGTCTATAGGGAGGTCTATTGAGGAGCTTATACAGTTCACATCTTGGATCGAATGTGTAAGTCATCGCCAATTGCACTGGAGCAAAGATCTTACATAGAACTTTTATCTCGAATTCTTTCAAGGATGCTGTATCAGTGCTTAATAGCATCCATGTCTCTGCATCATAAAGAAGCACGAGGATGATAAGCGTCTTGTAGTTTTGTTGTACAAGAGAAGTTTCTGCTACTCAATTCCCTATTGAGACCATAGTAGAGCACTTGTTGGCAAGAGTAATCCTGCGCTTAATCTCCAGGCTGACATCAGTTTTGAAGGTACTTTCTTTGACTATATTGAAAGGAGAGTTATTGGCCGTAAGCTAAGGTCCAATACGCCGCTCGTCTCTAGTTGTCGATAACATAAACTTTGTTTTGCCCTCATTTACAGCTAGACCCATCTTAGTAAACTTCCGTTCTATAACACTAAAGGCAGCAGTAACATCTCGCTTGATATGCTCTGTGATGTCAATGTCGTTAGCGTATGGAAGTGCCAACCATTGCGATTTACTTCGCAGATCACTCTCCCTGATGAAGTTAAAGAGGTCCCATGATAAGGGATCGTCTTGTCTGAAACCTCACACGTTATTAAAAGGTTCGGAGAGGCCGATTCCTACCTTGACGGAGCTGCTGGAATTGCTTAAGCTAACTCTACGTAGACTTATTAGCTTCGCAGGTATATCGAGCTCAAACATTGTGGCAAAAACACGTTTCCTTATGGAAAAAAAAGGTTCGGAGAGGTCCATTCCTACGTTGACGGAGCTGCTGGAATTGCTTAACCTCACTCTACGTACACTTATTAGCTTCGCAGGTATACGGAGGTCGGACATTGCGGCAAAAACGTGATTCCTTATGGAAAAAAAGGTTCGGAGAGGTACATTCCTACGTTGATGGAGCTGCTGGAATTGCTTAACCTCACTCTACGTACACTTATTAGCTTCGCAGGTATACGGAGATCGGACATTGCGGCAAAAACACTATTCCTTATGGGGCTGTCGAAGGCTGCCTTGTAGTGGCCAAAAGACGGTGTGTGTCGACTTGTTTTTCTTGGGTCTCCGTCAGGATTTGACCTAGTCTGAATATCTGGTCGATGGTGGACTTGGCAGGTCTGAAGCTGCACTGATTAGATCTAATCAGTGTTTTGGCAAATGGCTTCAGTTGTTCACACAATATGATCGTAAGAATCTTATATGCGATAGGGAGAAGGCTTAGACCTTTGAAGTTGGCACATATCGTAGGTTCTCCATTCTGCTGAGTACCTAAGAATACTTCCTCGCCATTATAGTTTCTCCAAACGTTGTTGTGAGTTACTCCCAGCCTCCGGACATAGGGATGTCCATATGGGGCCATACAAGTATTCAATTTGTATTTCATCATTTTTCTCTTATCATTCCTCCCTTTTATATGCAAATAAATCGATCTGTCAACACAGTGTTGCCTATCCGCAGGCCTCTTAGCTTGTCAAATATTGTAATTAATTTTTTTTTAACATTCTTTTTGTTGTTGTTTCTTTTTTACAAATACAAGTGAATTTATTTCATACAGTTGCAAAGGTTAAGTAGTCAGACAACAAATTTAAAATTTTTATTTACGTTTGTATTGTTTTCCTGTTGCAACAGCAACAGCAACAGACAACAGACAACAACAGGCAACAAAAAGTGCAGACACTAAATTAAAAAGATCGAAGGGACAACAACGATGGCCAATCGAATGGAAACATTGACAAGCATTTCCGAAATACAAAAAAATCAAGAGAAACATGTTAAATGCCATCGTAAACATATTGTTTCCAAATAAAACAACGAAAAAAAAAAGAAATTCAAATTATAAAAATTTAATTGTTTGGACAATAAAATATTCGAATTTTAAAAAAAATTAATAAATTTAACGGCTAGATCTGGATATACAGTAGCGAGCACAAAAAATGCATCGTTGGGTAGAATTATCTTTAAGTGCGATAATTTCAGAAAAATGGTGACCAGTTCAAAATATTTCTTTGGATTATTAATCCCTACAGTTATAGATACCTATTATCAATATCAATTATGTAAATATTTTTAATTAATGATAAATTATTTTGTCAAAATTCTTACAAAAAAAAATCTTAAAATTAATATTTTGTGGCGTAGCCCTTATTTTTTATGACTTCTTGCAACCTAGAAGGCATAGAAGGCATTTCTTCTAATTGCCTCTTATTTGACGGATGTTTCCTCTTAACTTCCCGATCTAATAGCTCCCATAGATTTTCTATGGGGTTTAGATCGGGAGACTGTGATGGCCAATCCAAAACATTGACATCATTGTCGCTTAAAAAGTTTCGAGCTAAGCGACTTGAGTGCTTTGGATCGTTATCCTGTTGGAATATGCTACCAGGAGGCATTTTTTCCGGCAGATGAGGAAGCATGTGTTCTCCAAGGATTTCACAGTACTTCTTGGCGTCCATTTTTCCTTCGATTTGAGTTAAGGGACCTACCCCATCACGGGAAAACGCACCTGTAAATACGTGACGTAAATCATCAATAATTTTTTTTAAACATATCGTTCCTTACCCCACACCATTATTGATCCACCGCCATGTTTTACGGTTGGAAGTTGATATCTTGGAGAATATCTCTGTCCAGGCGGTCTTCGAACAAAATTTATCCCATCGGAGCCAAACAAATTAAATTTGCTTTCAAAGCTCCACAAGACTTTAGCCCATTGTTCATTTGACCAATCCTTGTAACGTTTTGCAAATTCCAGGCGCTTCTTTTTATTGATTGCACTGATGAGAGGTTTCTTTGCGGGTCGTCTCGCATGCAAATTAACCTCTTTCAACCTACGGCGAACAGTGTGAATGCCTATAGAGACTCCCAATTGCTCATTTGCGAAATTAGCAACGTCCACTGCGGTCTTTCGTGGATCTTTTTTAACCAGTGCAACAATCATCTGGCGGTCTTGGCGAGAGGTAGATTTTCGAGGATTACCGCTACCTGGTTTCCTTTCCACACTATTTCTCAAGGAAATTCGAGATTTAATCCGACATACGGTTGATTGATTTACACCAAAGAGGTGTCCAACTTCACGCATGGATTTTCCTTCTTCTAAGGCTTTAATGATTGCAGTTTTGCTGTCAGCTGTCAGCTGAGAGCTGCTTCTATTACAAAACACATGTTGTATAACTTATTTAAGAAATTTTCAATTATATTAACTTTAACTATTTTTTTATTATGTTGCATTTTTTTTTGCTCGCTAAAAATTTTCACTTTTTTCACTAATTCAAAAATATTTAACTTTTTAAAGCAGAATTTGGAATAAACTGTGGTTACTTTGAAAATTTATAATTGAAAGAATTAACAGCAAAAGAAAATAGATAAATTAGTTACCGTTATTTTGAAACAGATCTTATTAAAGATCATATGGCACAGTGTTGCATTTTTTGTGCTCGCTACTGTAATTGTCCACGATTCTTTTTTCCTCACACCGCACACAGTTCTGTTGGGGACCTGTAGGGGCCCTCATAAACATTAATACTTTTTAATTATTTTGCCATGGAATTATTGCTCCTGGTTTAGTATCTCTCCACCATCCCAATAGCCTTATGAACTTGTAGCATTTTTCGTATTACCTTTGCCTAGAGGAGTGCCAATCTCCTGTCGGAATTCAATTAAATCTTCCATACTGAATACTTTACCTAGCTCGCCGGGCTTGTAACTGCCTTCGTTGGGGAGCATACTCCAGAGATATTCAGCATTCTTAGTCTCCAGAAATCTAATGGACACTTTACTGCATACGATATACCACAAACACACACACACACACGATTGGCCATTACAACCCTTTAGCCCGGCTTGCTTTGACGATATGCGTTGGTCATCTACCGTTATGGTAATAAATTCCATCTTCTTCCTATTGCTTACAAGTAGCACATCCGTTTTGTGATCAGCTGGTTTGAAACCTATTTCCGTGATCCAGCTCCTAACTATGTCAACCGCAGTGTTACATGTTCTCACCAATTCATCCAGATATTTCCCCAAAATATTTCCCCCAGGGCAATATCGTCCGCGAAACCATTGATTTGTGTACCTCTAGGGAGTCTTAGCCTCAGTATAACCATCATACATCACATTCCACAGTAACGGGCCCAGCACGGAGCCTTGCAGGACCCCATCAAAGCAGGCTATTAAATATCTGGGAGTATAATTGACAACAGGCTCACGTTTGGGAACACCTGTCGTACATCGGCCAAAAATGTACGGCGACGGCATGTGTCACTTGCCCGATTAATGCCTAACCTAGGGAGGCCCAATATTGCTATATATGCAGCCCCTGTATGGGCTGGGACTATGGAGAAAAGAACCTATAGAGCAGGAAGATCAGTTCTCAGGGTGATTTCTGCCTTTCGAACGGTGTCTATACTGATGCAATGTTAGTGATTGCGGGCATGATGCCCCTGAAGCTAGTAGTGGATATAGAGAGGAGGAAATGTGATGTAAGAGTGGAAACAGATTTTTCGAACCCTGTGCAACTAACTGAATGATGGCTATGGATAGATGAGCAGCAGGAACTGGATCAAAATTCCACCAAGGGAAGATGGACCCACAGACCTCATAACCGACTTCATAGACCCGAAAAGAAGACACGGTCAGGTGAAATGACAACAGATGCTAACCGGGTCATGGATGTGTATAGGGCTTATCTCTCTAAGGTTGGTCATGACGTGGATGAGGCATGCCCAGAATGCCGTAATGATAGGAAACGTCGGAGCATGTTTTCTTTACTTGCCCGCGATATGTTGTTTAACGAAATTGCCTGGAGAGAACAATAGGCTTTCAGGTAACGCCCGATAATATAGTTACCTGATGTTAATCTCATGTGACAATTGGATCGCGGCATGCGTTTTTCACAAGGAATGTATTGACGCAGCAAAGATTGGCTAAGAGAGCAAGGTCAACGGAATTTGAAGGCAGCATTCACTGAATCTCCAATCCCCCCCCTCCCCGAAGTAATACTTGATTGTGGTCCCGGGGGGGTGGCAAATGGTCGAAAGTGTGACGAACAAGGTTGATTTTAGTACGTATGCGTAAGCAAGTCGATAGCGAATACACCAAAGAGGTGTCCAACTTCACGCATGGATTTTCCTTCTTCTAAGGCTTTAATGATTGCAGCTTTGCTGTCAGCTGAGAGCTGCTTCTATTACAAAACGCATATTAGTACCGTTATTTTGAAACAGAATCTTATTAACAGATCATTTATGGCACAGTGTTGCATTTTTTTTGCTCGCTAAAAATTTTGCACTTTTTTCACTTATAATTTCAAAAAATATTCAACTTTTTAAAGGCAGAATTTGGAATAAACTGTGGCTACTTTGACAACTTATAATTGAAAGAATTAACAGCAAAAGAAATAGATAATTAGTTACCGTTATTTTGGAACAGATCTTAGTTAAGATCATATGGGCACAGTGTTGCATTTTTGTGCTCGCTACTGTAATTGTCCACGATTCTTTTTTTCCTCGCACCGCAGACAGTTCTGTTGGGGACCTGTAGGGCCCTCATAAACATCAATACTTTTTACTTATTTTGCCATGGAATTATTGCGCCTTATGAACTTGTAGCATTTTTCGTATTACCTTTGCCTAGAGGAGTGCCAATCTAATGTCGGATTTCAATTAAATCTTCCGTACTGAATACTTTACCTAGCTCGCCGGCTTGTAACTGCCTTCGTTGGGGAGCATACTCCAGAGATATTCAGCATTCTTAGCCTCCAGAAATCTAATGGACACTATACTGCATACGATATACCCCAAACACACACACACAATTGGCCATTACAACTCTTTAGTCCGGCTTGCTTTGACGATATGAGCTGGCCATCTACCGTTATGGTAATAAATTCCATCTTCTTCCTATTGCTTACAAGTAGTATATCCGTTTTGTGATCAGCTAGTTGGAAACCTATTTCCGTGATCCAGCTCCTGACTACGTCAACCGCAGTGTTACATATTCTCACCAAATCATCCAGATATTTCCCCTTATCACCAGGGCAATATCGTCCGCGAAACCATTAATTTGTGTACCTCTAGGGTGTCTTAGCCTCAGTACACCATCATACATCACATTCCATAGTAACGGGCCCAGCACGGAGCCTTGCAGGAGCCCATCAAAGCAGGCGATTAAATATCTGGGAGTAATAATTGACAACAGGCTCACGTTTAGGGAACACCTGTCGTATATCGGCTAAAAATGTGCAGCGACGGTATGTGCACTTGCCCGATTAATGCCTAACCTAGGAGGCCCAAGATAGAGGAGACGGCTACTGAGGAAGGTAGTAACAGCGATTGCTATATATGCAGCCTCTGTATGGGCTGGGACTATGGAGAAAAGGACCTATAGAGCAGGAAGATCAGTCCTCAGGGTGATTTCTGCCATCCGAACGATGTCTACTAATGCAGTGATTGCGGTGATGATGCCCCTGAAGCTAGTAGTGGATATAGAGAGGAGGAAATATGATGTAAAGAGAGGAACAGATTTTTCAAACCCTGTGCAACTAACTGATGATTCTATGGATAGATGGCAGCAGGATTGGTCAAATTCCACTAAGGGAAGATGGACCCACAGACTCATACCGAACAAAGGCGTATGGACAAAAAGAAGACGCGGCTAGGTGAACTGCCACCTGACACAGTTGCTAATGGGCCATGGATGTTATAGGGCTTATCTCTATAAGTTTGGTCATGACGTGGATGAGGCATGTCCAGAATGCCGTAATGAAAGGGAAACGGCGGTGCATGTTTTCTTTACTTGTCCGCGATATGTTGTTTAACGAAATTGCCTGGAGAGAACAATAGGATTTCAGGTAACGCCCGATAATATAGTTAATCTGATGTTAACCTCATATGACAATTGGATCGCGGCATGCGTTTTCGCACGAAGTGTATTCACGCAGCAAAGATTGGCTGAGAGAGCAAGGTCAACGGAATTTGAAGGAAGCATTCACTGAATCTCCAATCCCCCGTCCCCGAAGTAATACTTGATTATGGTCCCGGTGGGGGGGGGGGGGGCAAATGGTCGAAAGTGTGACGAACTTGGTTGGTTTTAGTACGTAACCGTTGAGCAAGGCGAGAGCGTAAAGCCAAAAAACAACCCTTTAGTCAGGATTACAACCTAGTTTCTCACACCACTTATGTTGTGTGTGTTAATTTTATACATATCGACTCCGAACGACAGATTTTTGAGAGACTTTTTATGACAATTTTCATATTTTCGTTTTGATGTCTAACCTGGGATTTGCACTCGAGACTAATAAGGCAACACATTAACTACTAGACTACGGAGACTTCATGGATCCAAATGGCTAAGACAAATGTATCTCGCCTGCCCTTTTGACATTTCTGCCGACTTTTGGTGTATCCTTCATCTAGTCTTGGCCTGATTTGGTACGTTATCCTGCACGAACCATATTTACAAACTACATTACAACCTTCTAGTTAGGATTACGACCGATTCTCTTACACTATCCTTCTTCTGTGTGTTAATATCGTTCTTGAATGCCGGGATCTTTGGGTTCATTTGTCCCAGAAATAAAAATTTAATTTAAAATATTCTAAAAATTAATTCCAAGTTGAAAATAAAAACTTGAACAATTTCCCAAATTACATACATAATTGGTCATTACAACCCTTCAGCCTATGTTATTGACCTAGTTTCTTACGCCAGTTATGTTGTGTGTGTTAATTTTATACACAAAGTGCGGGACCTACAATTTAAAGTCGACTTCGAACGACAGATTTTTTTTGAGAAACTTTTCATGGCAGGTTTTTTTTACTCTCAGAGTTTTTTGCCAGAAATCTACTGAGAGGAAAACGCCGAGGAAATAATTTTTGTATTTCGATTTGATGTCTGGCCTAAGGCTCAAAGTCTGCCTTTACATCTAATAAATTTATCGTAATTTAAACGAAAAACTTTTCAACTTTTTTTTCATTTTCTATTTATGATCACTCTTACCTCCACAACAAGTAAATAAAAATTAAGATAAAATAGAAAAGCCTTTGAAAATTAGCAATGAAAAGAAAACAATAATCAAACATAAAGGAATTTGCATTTATAGAGGGTACGTAATCCATCCCATCCCATCTCTTATAACAAAAATAAGTTTCCGATAAAAAAAAAGAGAGAAAAAAAAGTACAAAAAAAGCCACAAAATAATTTAAATTGCAACAATTGAAATTTAAATTACCAATTTATTAACCGCGAACAGCAAATAAAATAGAAATTTTTATACCGCAAACATACACCTACACTCGCATATACAAATATGTGGAGAAATAAAAAAAAAATGAAACAGGATTACCACCACACTGTACATATAGCCGTCTAAGTTTGGAATAGTATCACACGGAAGTTTATAATTACGCATTTACAAAATACACATACACATGCACATGCACACATAACTCATACACATACACGCGATATATCTCTCCCACACTGCTCGTTTTGCAGCTATCAGAAGACCGTAAACAAATATAAAAAAACCACACAAAACAAACAAATACTCTCGTAATTTCAATACAAATTACAAACCAATAAAATTACACACACACGCACATGTACTCCACACATATAAAAAGAGAAATTGAAATTATAGCGAACAACAACAAAAATAACAATATCAACATTTGTTTAACAACATTGTGTAACACAAACCCACAATAACAGCGAATACTGACAAAAAAATATCGCCAAAAAACAAATTTTCAATAAAAAACGTGTTTGTATTTGTAAAAAATTACAAACAGGAGAAATAACTTTATACCGTTATGTTCCTACCTACCAAAAAAATATCTTCATTCATACACATACTCCCACTCACACAATCTCACAATGCCTCTCCCTCTATAAGAAACACAGCCTCACAGTTTCTCAGCCTTTAAGCAAAAGGTGTTGTGGTGTGTTCTGGTGTGTTGTGTTGTGGTGTATTGTGTTGTATTGTGTTGCGTTGTGTTGTGTTGTGCTTAGTCGTCGGCCATAACATTCGCCGCGAATGTTCTCTCGTACGGAAGTCATGTTTATAAAATAAAAATTAAAATTCCATTGATTAGAAAATTGTTAATGCATTGAATTTGTACTTGTATTGGTATTGGTATTAGTAATGGTACTGGTACTGATACTGGTATTGGCATTTTGCTTTAGGTACTATTACTGCTACTGCTACTGATACTGTTGTTGTTATTGTTATACGAGATGTACATAAATTTATTTACACCGCATAGAACTCAATAATAGACTTATGCACATACATACACACCTGTCATGGTGGTACACCAGTTGTATGTATATCAACCAATACATGGAAATATTTCTTCTCTTTTTTTCCTTAATTTTTTTCATGTTGGCCAAAGGAAACAACATTTTTTGGAAATTGGATTGAAATGTAAAAAAAAAAGAACAAGAACAACAACAACAATTGTTTTTAAAAGTTTCAAATTCTAACGGTGTTTCGTAGAAAGGAAGTAAGGAAGGATATTAAAAAATATACACGCACACGTACACAACCACAAATGAAAAAATAACGCTAGAAAAACAGAATCAAAAGCCACCATCTTTAATTTGCATAAATTTATAACGTTTGTAAGAGAGAGAGAGAGAGAGAGAGAGAGAGAGCGAGAGCGAGACAGCGAGAGAATTTTAAAATATGGAGTTATTGGTGTGTGTGAGTGTGTTTTTTTTTTCGTTAATCCAGTAAGAGAACGTATTGGTAATTGTTTGCAATGCACGGAGAGAAATTTTTGGAGACTAGTTACGTTGTATATTAAGTAGTGTGTCGGCTTATTAGTCATAAGACTTCTATTCAAATACCAGGTCAGACAGGTTAGCGACTATTCTTGCTTTCTCGATTAGTGTACTATCGTACTCGTGTGCACGTTATTATGATGAAGTGTTGTCATCTGTGTGGACGATTTAAAGCGATATTCTCGACTATAAGTCGCTGTAGTCTAGTAAATAGTGTGATGGCTTATTAGATGTAAGGCTCCGGCTCAAATCACCAGGTCAAACAACAAAAAGTAATATGAAAAGAATATTTCTTCAGCGACTGTCTCTTACCAGATTTCTAGCAAAAACTCTAGTTGTCGTGATTTATAGTAGGTAGTTTATTAGACGAAAGCCCGAGTTCGATTCCCAGGTCAGACATTAAAACGAAAATATGAAAATATTTCTTCGTCGACTTCCTCTCATCAGATTTCTGGCAAAACTCTGAGAGTAAAAATTGCCATGAAAAAGCTCCTCAAAAAAAATCTGTCGTTCGAAGTCGACTTTAAAACTGTAGATCCCGCCACTCATGGATTAAGGTACCGCACACAACGCGGGTGCGAGAAGCTAGAACGTTGTACAATGGGTCAATTCAACCTCCCGGTACTGTAGTTGTCACAGTTGACAAGTACACGTCCTCTAACGGAACCTAACCTCAGATTTATAAATTTAGAAAAATACTTAAAAGTAATTCGAATAACTCGAATCATTCATCAAAATTTACAGCCTTTGTTGTTGTTGCGCATACAAACAAAGAAGAAAGGAAATACAAAGACAACAAGCAAATTATACACACAAACTTCTTGTGAGTATTGCAGTATTCGTACGCGAATCATACTTATTTTGTGCTTCGTGTAAATGTTAAGTAGAGACGAGTCGGAGTCAATAACATCATGCATATTGTTAAGTATGAATACGACAAGTACTTCCAACTTTGAGTATGAGTAGTATGATTATCATATCAAAATAAGTATGAATGCGTATAAGTATTAGAAATTAGAAGTATGACTCGAATCTACTCATCGTTTTGAATACTCGTTGCTGATCTCTGGTACATATGTATAGGTAATAGTGTTGATGCTCATATAACCCGCTAATTAGAGGTTGCATCAAACGAACGTGTTGAAATTTCAAACACATTTCTAAAACATACAGTTCCCTGACTTGCTTCTTGTGGTAAATGTTGTCATAATTTGATGAATGAGTCCAATACGTGTAATGAAAACTAAACACTCTACGGAAAAAATATTTGCGATGATAATCTGCTTAGTGTTCTCCACACCAGAAAGAAACGAATTGGATTGAAATCCATACAAATTTCAACTTTAATCATATGAAAACAAGATAAGGCCAGAAAAGACTAAGTCCGGGGGACTTTCTACGAAGACTTGAATGAGATTTCGAGATCTCTTATTTGCGGAATATTTTATATACACTAATACCCCGGTTTGCGTCGCCTCGTTCTGCGTCTGCTTCGAAGTTGCGTCTTTTTAAAATTTCTTTGATTTTGAAGTTGCGTCGTTTTTGTTTCAGTTTACATGGCATGTTTCGAAGTTGCGTCGTTAGTGCTTCGATTTACGTCGTTAATATGAAAATGTTTGTACAAAACTAAAACAGAAAAAGGGGATTTCCCGTTTAAATCTAGTGCAAATTCGAAATTGTGTCTTTTTAAAATTTCTGTGATTTCGAAGATGCGTCGTTTTTGTTTCAGTTTGAGTCGTTAATATGAAAATGTTTGTACAACAACAGAAAAAGGGGATTTCCCGTTTAAGTCTAATGTAAATACCTACGTATGTATTTGTTGTCTGATGGTTGCAAGTAGTAGGTCGTTAGTAAATTAAATATTTTTATTGAAAAATCTATTTTTTCAGCTAAAATTTTGAATCTCGGGACCAATTAAATGAAAATCAATACAAATGTATGGAAAATCGTGCATCGTTTTGCGTCGTTTCGGTTTGCGTTGCGTTTCTTCAGGCCCTATTAGCGATGAAAATCGGGGGTACTAGTGTACATGCCACTTTAGTTCGGACAGTTCTAAAGTATGGGATTCTAGTATGCTGCTTGGTTTTGGAACAAAAGGTAAAGCCCGCAATGTTGAGAAAAGTCCAAAGAAATCTCCATAAATTCTATCGATGCTTTGTACTGCCTCGACTGAAGTTGTTGATGTTATTCGGAATTATTCGTCCTTTAATTAAGAAAGACACGACAAACTCTTACATTGCAAAGCTTTCTTAATAGAATATTTAACTTTGTCTTACAAGGAAATTTGCCCCTCTACAGTATTAGAATAGAATGAATGATGAGTTGTATTTCCAGGACCACTAATTTGTATCACGGGATCACATAGTGACGATCGTTTATGCATATTCAGCTTATAATGATAATTTTCCTATTGTTACACTCTTTTAAGGCGCACTAATAGCATTTTTCCTGTACTTGTTTTAGGTAAAATTGAAATTTTTTAATGTCTCTTAGAGTCTCGGTTTCCTTTTTTACTTTCCAATTAGCCTTAGAAGTTTTTACATTATAAACATTCCGTTTATCATTATTTTTTTGTGAGTGTATTTGAAATAATTTCTACCGCGTTATTGCCAAAAAAAAAAAAGAAAAATTATGAATATCCGGTTTTTGCTGTTGTGGTGCAAATAAAGTTTTTTTTTTTATTTTTCCTCTATTTTTAAGAATTTCTAACCAGAGAGTTTAATTTATTATAATAAACCGAATAAAAACCGAATAAAAACCAAAAATTGCAAAACACAAACACAAATCGTACGAAATTAAAAATTATTGTGTTGTATTCGTGTGGTGGCTTCACATTTTTATTTTTCAACTCAATACAATCAATCGCTACACACTCAATTGATTAATAATTTATAAATTAAAGAAGAAGAGAAGAAGAAAAATTTGTATTTAGTTTTTTTAACAAATAAATTACATGGAAATCTTATACGAACAACAACAACAGCTTTCTCACCAATGTGAAAAATTATTGGCCGGACTTCAAATAACGGGTGATTTTTTTAGCTATTATCTGTTTGGCAACACTGGTTTAAACAGCTCACGCAAGTTTCGTGTTTTGTTTCACTGTCAAACATCTTCAGTTTGGTCTATAATTTCAGCATGAATCGTCTTACAAACGAACAACGCTTGCAAGTCATTGAATTTTATTATCAAAATGCGTGCTCTGTTAAGAAAGTTCATCGCGGACTTTTTCCATTTTATAGGCAGCTTAATCGACCCACTGAAACGGCTATTCGGGCTATTGTGACAAAATTTCTCATCAAATTTACATTGTTGGACAGTAAACCACCTACACGCTTACGTATAGTGCGAACTGAAGAAAATATCGCACCTGTATCGGCAGTGTTAATGATCACCATCAATTATTGATTCGTTGCCGTCCGCAGCAATTGGGCCTCTGTTACTCAACAACGTGGAAAATTTTGCGGAAGAATTTAGATGTGAAGCCTTTCAAAATAAGTTGGTGCAAGAATTGAAGCCGAACAACCTACCGCAATACAGAATTTTTGTTGAATGGACTCTTGGAAAGTTGGCCGAAGATCCACTTCTTTATCGAAAAATTGTGTTCAGCGACGAAGCTCATTTTTGGGCTCAATGGACACGTAAATTAGCAGAACTGTCGATTTCGGAGTAAAGATCAGCCAGAAGTATTGCAAAAGCCAACCAATGCATCCAGAAAAGGTCACAGTTTGGTAAGATTTATGGGCTGGTGGTACTTCTTCACAAATGCTGTGAATCGTAACGTAACTGTGAATGGTGAGCACTACCGACATCCAACTTTTTTTGCCCAAAACGTAAGAGCTTGACTTGCATGACATGTGGTCTCAACAAGACTTGCACCACATGCCATAGAGCATGCCTAACAATGGAATCATTGGGAGGCGAGTTCGGTGAACATTTTATTTCACTTTTGGGTCCGGTCAATTGACCGCCTAGATCAGGCGATTGAACGCCTTTAGACTATTTTTTGTGGGACTATGTTAAAGCTCATGCCTATACAGACAAGCCCGCTTCAATTGACGCATTGGAAGACAACATTGAAGCATTTATTCGCGAGATACCGGCCGAAATGTTGCAAAGAGTATGCCAAAATTGGACTAAGCGAATGGACCATTTGAGGCTTATTCGCGGTTAACATTGCCCATGAAATAATCTTCAAACATTAAATTATATGGACCGTACTATCGATTCAAATAAAGATTTTATGAATTTTTCTGAATTTTATGTGTTTTTTTCTGGAAAAATTTTCCTATAACTTTCGGTTTCAGATTGCTTTAGTGGTTCATTGAAAACTTCAAAGTTTTTTTCGTTACTCGATTTCCTTGATTTATGAAAATCATTATCCTCACACACGTTTTCAAATTACTGCCTGATTGGCTTTCTATGCTTTTACAAGTTTTGGGTGAGATGGACAACAGTCTACATGGAACAATGCCTTCGATTAAATATCTCCGAAGTTCTTTGCATGACCCGAATAGTTCTTGTTTTTCATGCCGAAATCAATACTTCCAGAGATGGGTTTGAACTACTGCCTCTTATAAGCCAACACAGTACCTACTAAAGCAGGGGAAACTCCTTGGACAACTCATGCAAGACGGCTCACAATACACAACATTGGCTACCAGAACTCAAGAACCGTCGATGGTAATGGTGTGGGCCGCCGTACCGGCAGATGGTCGCTCCCCGCTCGTATTCATCGACCGTGGGGTCAAAATAAATGCCGAATATTATCGGGAAAATGTCTTAAAGACAGTATTGAAGCCCTGGACAGACAAACATTTCGGCCGGAGACCATGGACATTCCAACAGGACTCAGCACGCGTCAACCAAGAATGGCTTGAAAAGGAGATTCCTTGCTTCATTTCTACCGCACCGTTGGGCTTTTGCGCCTGGGTCATTTTGGAGAGTAAGGTTCTCACTAAAAAATACCAAAGTGTCGATCATCTCAAGACGGCGCTTCGCCGGGAATGGGCCAAAATACCTTAGAACCACTTTCGTGCAGCCTTTAATGGCTTTGTCGGCCGTTTGAAAGCCATAATTCATGCCAAAGGTTGCCAATTCGAACAAATCTAAACTGATTCTAAAATTTGATGTTATTTCCAACATTTTTTGCTTTTGAACAATAAAATTAAAAAAATATTGCGCTTTACTTTGTTGCATTATATATCAGCCACCCTGTACTTAGAAAAATAAATGGATTTTAATCTCAAGGCCAATTAAAAAAATAAAATTCTTAACTATAAAATTGCTTAAAAACTGGAAGAAAAAATCAAAGATAATACTACAACTAAAGGGTCCGCCCAATACATTTTTTTGTTTTGAAAATGCTTTAAGACAACCCTACTATTTTTTCAAATTTCTTTTTTTATTTGAAAGTACAATCCTTCCGGTTAATAATGGAAAATAATTTCATTCAAATGGATGGCTCGGCCGGCCATGCAGTAGCCTACATGATCGGTTCAATTTTTAAGCACATTATCGATTGTGTGCAGCGGGCCATGTTGAACGAATTTTTGTTCACAAAAATTGTAGAGGAGGATATTGACAACATTTGGTTTCAATAGCACGACGGTATGTGCGCCACACAGCCGAAGCTGCATTTGATGTTTTGCGCCCTGTTTTTGAAGATCGCATTATCAGCCGCCAAGCTGTTGTCGTTTGGCCAGCTCGTAGCTGCGATTTGACACCGTTGGACTATTATTTGTGGGGTGCCGTAAAGCCAGAGATAATTGACACTTTAAAGGACAATATTCGTGAAGCCATTGATGAAATACAGCTGCCCGCAATCAATAATGTACTTAAAAATTAGACCGATCGTGTAGGCTACTGCATGGCAAGCCGAGCCAGCCATTTGAATGAAATTATTTTCCATTCTTAAACGGAAGGATTGTACTTTCAATTAAAAATAAAAAAATATTGAGAAATTATTCAGTACAGTAAGACCCCGCTTAACGCTGCCCCGCTTAACTAAAATTTCACAGTCTGTTTCAGTATTACGCGGTTGTAAACGAAACGGTCGTGCACTAGCCAAAAGCAGTGCATTATATAGCGACGGTCTATACTATGTATCGCTTTTTTCAACGCTCTTTTGTTATTCTGTCCGGAAAAAAGGTTCCAAATGTATTTTCCGAAGTCGCAATTACATTACGAACGCTTCTTTCCTGCATCACAGTTGATTGATTAGTTGTTATCAACCGTTACTAGGTGTATACTTACATATGTACGTGTTAAGTTGCTTCGTTTAATGCTGTTTCGTTTAGCGCTGGAACTTATTGCAACGTGTCACCCGCGTTAAGCGGGGTTTTACTGTAGCTTTTTTTTAAAGCATTTTCAAAAAAAAATTGTTATTTTAATAAGAAAATATCAACGGTTTCAGCTTTGTCAGAAACTAAATTTAAAATACTTTTCCGGAAATTGTTATAAAATTTGTTGCGAAATTCTACGCCACGCTGAGAGCAATGGTCCATTTCTGTTTGTTTTTCAGCCACTAATGCCAAGAGATTGTTTCTTTAATTTTGTTCTGTTATTTTAAAAACATTCTGGTCTATGGGGTAAACTAAAAAAAAATGTTATTTAACGGATCCTTTACTTGCCACTTATAATATGACCTTGAGTTGGAAATGATTCGCATTCAATTATTAATTGCTTGCGTATCAAGAACTTGGTATTCTAACTGCCTTGTAAGTTAATTAAACAACAACAACAACAACAAAAGCAGCAACAACAACAACAATACCATAAAAAAAATTCAATTATTTATTGTTGTTACTTAATTAACGAATTAACAGGCATTCTTTCTTCTATTCGTTTATTACAGTTATTGCAATACATTCGCACTCGAAGTCGTACTTGTACTCTTACTTGTACTCGTAATTCTTAGTACTCAACCTTCATTGTTTAAATTAACACTCTGCTGCTGCTACTGCTGCTGTGCTGCTGCTACTGCTGCTGCTGTTGCTGTTTTATTTCATTCGATTGCTGTTGTTTGGGTATCGGTGTTAAGGAGCGTATGAGTGTTTTGCTTTTTGTTGCTTCAACACTATTTTCACATTGAAAGAACAACAACAACATGAGCAAACAAAGTTTAAAAAAAGCCAAGAAAACAACAACAACAAAAAATCATTTATTTAAGTGTGAAGAGAGAGAGAGAGAGAATAAAAACTTATCAAAACCATTAAAACGGAAAAATCCAGTGGAAAAGTACTGTAAAGAGTGTAAAAAAAGATTTTTTTTTGTGTTTGCAAACAATGAAGGACGATAATCGCCTATTAAAGGGCATTGAAAGTCCATTTAAAAAATTTTTTTTTTGTGTTGTATTTGGGGGAAATTGAGAAAAGAAAGAAATCTTCATAGGCCTTTAACTACTAAAACCATTACATTCGATAGCTTGGAGATGATGCTGGTATGAGTAATTATTAGAGACTCATTACGAGATCTCTGCTATTTAATGTTAGGCCAGCCATCAGTATAGTAATGTATTCGACAATGTATTATCCCATCTCCCATGACCAGGCTATCGGTTATACAAGAAACCATAGAGCAATCTGTAGAGCTGAAAATCAAAATTACTCACACAAATGAAAAGAATGAACTCCAACAATTTTATACACTTTCTAACAAACAATGGCTCATGGGAACAAGACTTTTGGTTCTGGTCCAGACTTTTGCAACACGATTGTTTGTTTAGTCCATTAAAAACCATCATAATTGTGTATGATGGCTTGAAGCTTGGAACTGTTGAAATAGAAATGCTCTCTATAACTTCGTCATCGATAAACGTCAAAACATTACCATGTGCAGATCGGAATGGGAATTTGTCGCTTAACTGAGACATTGGCGTTCTGTCCTTTAATGGAGGGAGAGTGTACTAGATTTCAGTTGAGTTCACCTTGTATTGAAGATTAAAGCCATAGAAACTATGGCAAGGCTAATGGGAAATGTGTTAAATAGTAGATTCATGAGAATTTATTGCGATCTGACTGATACAGTGACTGTTAATTCCCTCCAAAAGTGGGTTCTGGACACTGCAAATAGATTTTGGACTTTTAAACAGGACTTCGCAAACGAGTTTAGGTTATAAAACCAAATAGAAAAATTTAGAAGCTACATACTTACATACGTAATTGGTCATTACAATCCTTCAATCCGGATTATTGACCTAGTTCCTCACACTACTTATGTTGTGTGTGTTAATTTTATACATTAGCCGCGGGACTTACAGTTTAAAGTCGACTCCGAACGACAGATTTTTCATGGCAATTTTATCTACTCTCAGAGCTTCTGCCAGAAATCTGCTGAGATGAATTCTCTTCTATTTAAGGAAAAGTTAAAAGATGGCGAGACAACGATTAACATTCATAAGATGTTCAAATGCACTCACAAAAACTTAATTTACTGGTCATTGGAAAATCTAAAAATCCACGAATACTTGCCCAATGAATTACAAATGCTCCAGGCCACCATGACTGGTTTCATCAATGTTCTGTTAAAGAGGTAGACTTCAACTACTTACATACATAATTGGTCATTAGAACCCATCAGTCAGAATTATTGACCTAGTTCCTCACACTACTTATGTTGTCTGTGTTAATTTAATACATAAGTGGCGGGACCTACAATTTATAGTCGACTTCGAACGAGAGATATTTTTTTTTAAAGCTTAAAATTGCCATGAAATTTTATTTAGTCCTAGAGTTTTTGCCAAACATCTGCTGAGAAGAATATTTTTTGATTTTATTTTGATGTCTGGCTTGGGAAGCTACATTGTCTTTTAATACGGTGAACATTCTGTGATATATTCAAAATCAATAACAGATAGTTAGGTTAGGTTAGGTTAGGTCGTAGTGGTAGCTCTGATATCACAAAGCTCACTTGAGCACGCATGGCGGCCCGTTGTGATGCCGCGGGTGAAACGCAATTCAAGTTCCGCCAAATCAGGGAAAGGAAGAAGTTGATCAGCGCAAGGGCTGTACAGATAGTGAAACAAGATTAAAACATTTGGAATCCATGAGGAAACTTTCAAGTATTTTACAAACAAAAGTTTAAATCATGGAAGGATATTCTCAATTTAACAAGAACAGAAGGTACCAATGGCGGTACAGGACAAGAATTTCCACAGGACAAACCTCTTTGCGGAGTAGGAAGTGGAGTTTGGCGAAAGTAAGGTTTAAGGAAGCCAGAATTCTAAACTAAAATTTCAAAGTCTGGATCGATAGGAATCAAACAAAAATGATGCAAGTTTGATAGGCTTGAGTGGTAATTCTTTGTTAATAGCTGCTATAAGCCCACAGAAGTAAAAGAAGGGCAGATAAATTTCTCAATTCACTGGAAGTTTCATACTTCCGATGACGCAGCCTTTCTCCGTTTACAACTTTGTATGTAATGGATTTGGCAAAGTCTAGCCAAATAGAGGCATTCTTTGCTTTCCGATTGATCGCAAAATGCTCAATGGTTTGATATATGCTACCGACATCGCATTATATCTTACAAACATTTGATGGTAAATACCTACAGCTGCTACGTAGTACATAAGCGCCAGTGATAATGAATCGCGCACACTTATATTACAAGATTACCACCTCAGGCACAAGAAAAAAAGAAAAATCTTAGCTACTGTAGGAGTTATTACACGGAAAGATGAGCCTTTAGTCATGTCTACCAAGAGAACAGTGATCCATAAGAATTGCTATTTAAGAGCAGTGTCAGTGTGTCAGACTAGCAATATTAGACGATCTTTCGTGCTACCAATTAGTTTGAGTTCCCCGTAAAACGAGAGGATTAAATCTAAACTAACTGAGGCAATGGCTTTAACATTATCTGCTTAGTCGCCGTGGTCTAATGGGTAGTGTGTTGGCTTATTAGACAAAATGCCCGGGTTCGAATCCCAGGTCAGACATCAAAACGAAAAAATATTTCTTCGTCGACTTCATCTCAGCAGATTTCTGGCAAAGACTTTGAGAGTAAAAAATTGCCATGAAAAGTTTCGGAGTCGACTTTAAACTGTAGGTCCCGCCACTCATGTATAAAATTAACGCACACAACATAAGTGGTGTGAGAAGCTAGGTCGTAATCCTGACGGAAACGTTGTAATGGCCAATTATGTATGTATGTATGCTTAGCACTTTAGCAATGATGTCATGTAATCCATAAAAAAGTTACCTTTCAGTGATTTAGAATTTCTTTTCGAAATCCTTGGCATTCTTGGACAAGGACGGATGTTGAAACCACTATGTTATGGAAGTAAAATCAAAACATTTTCAGACAATAAGCATAACCTCTGCTGGGAAAACACTAAAGTGGTTAGGCAGCCTATAACAAAGTTTAATATCAGAACCTCCCCCGGAGGAAACATGTCGACAAGTGTCTCCAAGTCACCAGTTTTGTCCACTATATTGGTGACTTTATGGTGACATTGTGATCGAAACGTCAACAATTATTTTATTTTGGAGCCTGAATATTCTGTGTCGTCTCAAATTGATTTTCCAAAATATAGTTTGCGTGAGAAGATAAAAATTGAAATTGCCGTGGTCTAGTAGGTGGTGTTTTGACTTATTAGACAAAAGGCCCGGGTTCGAATCCCAGATCGGACATCAAAACGAAAAATATTTCTTCGGTGACTTCCTCTCTGCAGATTTCTGGCAAGGACTCTGAGAATAAAAATTGCCACGAAAAGCTTCTCAAAAATCTGTCGTTCGGAGTCGACTTTAAACTGTAGGTCCCGCCACTCTTGTATAAAATTAACGCACACAACATAAGGGGTGTGAGAAGCTAGCTCGTAATCCTAACTGAAGGGTTGTAATGGCCAATTATGTATGTATGTGAGAAGATAAAAAATTTGCTGTGTTGGACACAATTTTTAAACAAAATGAAATTGCTTCAAATCTTATGGAATTTTTCCCTATTCTCTCAGACCCAACATAAATATTCACTTTTATTGTGGAACTATTTCAACGAATAAAATTTCATATTCATAATAGATTCATAGATTCGACAAATGAAATCACACCTTGTGGGTAATTCAGAACGAAACCTTCATGAAATATTTTACCCAAAGTAATATCATAAATTTTGTAAAAATTCAAAGAGAAGTTTCGCAAATACGCAAATGTTTTTAAAGCCCTAATAGATAATAAATGCTTTCTTGTATTCTCACAAATATTTGTAATATTTTAACAATTTGTTTCGTTTTTTTAATATCCAAATGTAATATCAACTTAGAGCAGCATTTCAGCGTCAAAAGAGAAAATATTTCAAATAAATTGGTCGCAGCAGTGAAGATGACGACTTTCTCAAGCACTTTTTTTGTCGGTTGCAAATATCTCCCGTACCACCGCATCAAATTTAATGAATGATATCTCATTTTAAAGCTTATATCTAACACTAATGGTGAAAAATAATTACAAATTGAAAAATTAATATTTTCATTTTATAAAAATTATATTTTATATAGAAATGCATAATAATACTGTTGCCATTGTGTTATAGTTTTACTTAATTTTAATAAAACAAATTTAAATTTAAAAAAAAGGCTGTAATGCAATGAAATCGTATCTTTTTTTTTAATAAAATATCAAATACTTTCAAAAATGTAAATTTTTAAATGCTACATACGGTCCCAAAATGAGTACCTATTCACTATATTGTTACGTTTTTACCTTTTAAAAACGTTAAAAAATATGAGTTCGTAGATTGCAAATAAAGTAAAAATAAATTCGTGTTTAGTTTTTATCAATTCTTTATTATCTGCACAACTTTTGTGCCACTGGTCCAGTTTATTCCACGTATACAACGATAATTTTCACAATATGTGTTTGTTCCTGATAATTCTCCACTTACAACCTTTTTGTAAGCAACAACAATTGTTAGTTATTCTTCTTTGCTCACAACCTTTTTGTAAGCACAACACTAACAACTGCTTCCTTCAGACGCAACTTGTCTGCACTCAACCGATTGATTTATCACTTCAACCAACGTAACGTCGTTATACACGACTAGCTTAATTCAAACTCCGAATACAACGTGCCGTCTGCACACACGACTGATTCAACTCCAACTCTGAATCATCATCTCTTGCTCGCTTTAGCTTGCCTTTTATATCACTGGATCATCAGTGTGATGAATGCCCTTGAAGGACGATGACGTCCTTCGGGAACAATCTAAAAATGTAAACAACCTATTCTTATTTTTTGTTGTTTCTTGTTTACATTCGAGCAGGTAGATTAGTTGTTGTTGGATTATTTCTCTGTTCGCTATTTTATACTGCACATTGTTGTTTATTGTTTACTTCTTTGTTCCCTTCATTTTGTTGTTGGTTATTTACGTCTTTTATCCTTTATTCTTGGTTATTCATCGATCTTGTAAACAAGCGCTTTATTTTTGTTGGTCTATTTTTTTACTCATTCATTGATCACGTGAACAGTGCGCTGTTTTGTTTATCATTTTATGCATGATCATTGTGTTGGTTTTGGAGTTTTTGTTTATTATTTTAACGACACCGTTTCAATAGTACTAACGTCAGTAGTTGAATGACACCGACATGTTAAATGTCTATAGTAAACAACATTAACTGGGGTATAAAATGTCCCTAGTACTAGTGACTGTGTCAATAATGTCCTACAGGGTCGTAATAAATATGTATGTGTGCACCAATAATTATTTCTTTTATTTTCTAGATTGATGTAGTTTACAACAAATAATTTTCCCATTGCCACATAATTTATTAAAAACAACAATTGCAGGAGAAATCTTCGAAAGTGTTTTCAATTTTTAATTTTAATCGTTTCGTACCAAAAAATCACATACAAATTGTAATTGTGTTTGTGTAAGTGAGTGTTTAATTGGTTTGCACACTTTTTTTTTTTGTATTTCGTTTAAATCGTTATTATGATGACCTACAAATAAAAAACAACAAACAAAACAAGGCACACTATTACCAACACCAATACCAACACCAATACCAACAACGTAAAAAAAAAAAACTTGAAAAATGTGTTTTCATTGGGTTTTTGAAAATAATTTTAACACGTTCTATGTGTAAGTGTAAGTGTATTTGTGTGTATGTGATTTAACTAAAGGATTACCACTGTAAACAGCAAAAGAACGTAGAAGAGAGAAAGAGTACAAAAGTGAGAGCAGAGGTGAGCGTATAAAATTGAGAATGGATCTCTTAACAGTTTATGTGTTGTTTTTTGTTGTTGTGTTTGTTGTTGTTGTTTAAAAATGTTTATTTATTGATATGCAATTTCTGTTGTAGTTTTTTGGTGTTAATTGCTTTGCTGTAGCATGAATTTATTATTATTATTATTGTTGTTGTTCTTACTGTTGTTGTTGTTATTGCATTGTTTTTATTTTAAAACGTGCAAGAGACTAAGGCATTTTATTATAACAGCATATACGTGTACGTGTACGTGTATGTGTATGATTGTAACAGTGTAGTGTGCTTTAGTAGTCATGTTAAATCGTTTGCTAGTGCGTGTAATGAAGTTGCTTTATTTATTATATTTTTTGTTGTTTGTATCTCCATACACACACGTACAAATACGCAAGTACAGTGAACTCGCGATAACGTGAACTTGTTTGGAGTTTGTTCGAGTACCCAAATTTAAAACCAAAAATTACCATTTTTAATATGAATAATGATTCATATTGGGTCCGCCATTTAACGTTTTTTTTTTCAACTAGTGCTTAGCTCATGTCTAATTTGTCAAATAATTTATTCTATCCTGCCGCTGAACGAATATGGTTGTGTGTACGCTTGATTAACGTTGGGAAATATTGCGTCATTACTTTGAAAATCATGGTAATGTTGCAGAATGTGTGCGAAAATTTCGTACGGATTTTGGAAGAAAAGAAACACCGTCGGGTCCATATGTTCATTATTTTGTGAAAAAAAGTAAAAGAAACAGGCATCTTCAACGATAAATCAAAGCGTGAAAAGCCAAAATCAGTGGGTACACCCGCCATCAAGCGCCATCAACATCAATTCACCGTCGTTCTTAACAATTGAACATTTCGGAGACAGCATTGAGACGAATTTTCCATAAAGACCTTGGTATGACGCCCTACAAAGTCTAATTGGTTCACGAGTTGAAGTCAATTGACCATCCAATGCGTTTACGCTTCGCTAATTGGGCCTGCGATCGACTTACAGAAGATATCGATTTTGGCAAAAAAAAATCATCTTTTCATATGAAGCTCATTTTGATCTTGGCAGGTATGTAACAAGCAAAATTATCGCATTTGGGGCACAGAAAATCCGCACGCATACACTGAAAATCCGATGCACCCAAAACGAGTGCGTTTGGTGCGGATTTTGGTCTAGAGACCTAGTTGGGCCATTTTTCTTCGAAAATAAGCCAGAAGTGGCCATTACAGTTAATGGCGATCGTTATCGGGCCATGTTGAAAGAATTTTTGTTCACAAAAATTGACATTTGCACCCAGTTTTTGAAGATCGCATTATCAGCCGCAGACCTGATGTCGTTTGGCCACCTCGGACCTGCGAGTTAACACCGTTGGAATATTATTTGTGGGGCGCCATCAAAGATAAGTGTTACGCCAAAAAGCCAGAGACAATTGACGCTTTAAAGGACAATATTCGTGAAGCTATTGGTGAAATACAGTTGGACACAATCGGGCCATGTTGAAAGAATTTTTGTTCATAAAAATGGAAGAGGAGGATATTGGCAACATTTGGTTTCAACAGAACGGCGTTATGTGCGCCACACCGCCGAAGCAACACTCGATGTTTTGTGCCTTGTTTTTGAAGATTGTATTATCAGCCGCAAAGCTAATGTCGTTTGGCCACCTCGGAGCTGCGATTTAACATTGTTGAACTATTATTTGTCGGGTACCGTCAAAGCCAAGTGTTACCTTGATAAGCCAGAGACAAGTGACGCTTTAAAGGACAATATTCGTGAAGCCATTGGTGAAATACAGCTGCACACAATCGATAATGTGCTTAAAAATTGAAACGATCGTGTTGGCTACTGCATGGCTAGCCAAGGCAGCTATTTGAATGAAATTATTATTCATTATTAACCGGAAGTACTGTACTTTCAAATAAAAAAAGAAATTTAAGAAAATATTCAGTACAGTAAGACCCCGCTTAACGCTGTTTCAGTATTACGCGGTTGCAAACGAAACGGTTGTGCACTAGCCAAAAGCAGTGCACTATATAGCGATGGTGTATTCTATGTATCGTTTTTTTTCAACGTTTTTTTTTTGTTAGTCTGTCCGGAAAAAAGATTTCAAATGTATTTTACGAAGTTGCAATCACATTATGAACCCTTCTTTCCTGCTTCACAGTTGATTGATTAGTTGTTATCAACGTTAATAGGTGTATACTTGCATATGCACGTGTTAAGTTGCCTCGTTTAACGCTGTTTCGTTTCGCCCTGAAACTTATTGGAACGTATCCCCCGCATTAAGTGGGTCTTACTGTAGCTTTTTTTTTTAAAACATTTTCAAAAAAAAGTTATTTAGCGGACCCTTTATTTTAATAAGTAAAATATCAACGGTTTCAGCTTTGTCCGAAACTAAATTTAAAATACTTTTCCGGAAATTATTTAAAATTTATTACGAAATTCTACTCCACGCTGGGTGCAATGATCCAGTTCTGTTTGTTTTTCAGCCACTAATGCCAAGTATGGGGTCGCCGTGGTCTAGTAGGTAGTGTGCTGGCTTATTAGACGTAAAGCCAGGGTTCGAGTCCCAGGCCAGACATCAAAAAAATAAAAAAAAAAAATACAAAAAAGTATTTTTTCGGCGATTTCTTTTCTTTCTCTTCTTGTTTCTCAAAAATCTGTCGTTCGGAGTCGACTTTAAACTGTAGGTCCCGCCACTTCTACATAAAATTAACACACACAACATAAGTGATATGAGAAACTGCGGGCTCCTTGGGAACGATTGCTGTAGACTGTCTAATGGTGAAGGTATAGCACTGGCCATTTTATAGTCACCAGTAGCAACTCGTTTCCTTACCGTTCGCATCTTCTCTCTTTCCACCCTTCCTAAAAAACCTGCACAATGCACTGCATGAGTAGGGGTCATCCCCTGAGTGCTGGTTTTATAAAAAAAAGAGACTGTTTTTATATCACAATTTTGTTATTTTAAAAATATTCTAACGATGTGACATAGGGTGGCAAAAACATTTCGCAAATGAATGCGTCATTAGATATCAATTGAGATTTAAGGGCGTTTACTCTGAGGCCTATTTTAGTCAAGGAATTATTACAAAGTTCTCAGTTTTAAATTTGTCTTTAACAGAACATTGATGAAACCAGTCATAAAAAATTTTACATGTCATCCATGCTGGCTTGGAGCATTTGTAATTCACTGGACAAACAAAGTTTATGAAACTTCGTGGATTTTTAGATTTAAGTTTGAGACTCCACGAAGCATTTGAACAGCTTATGAAAGTTAATCGTTGTCTCGCCATCTTTTAACTTTTCCTTAAATGGGTTAACAAGTTGCGGCTGCGCAGAAAACTTGATTTCTCAATTTAAAAACAAATTAAAAAAACAAAAAATAAAAAAGTTGTTCCGGTTTTAGAATATTCTGTGGAAGAATAAATTCGTTCACGTCTCAGAGAATTCTTCTCAGCAGATTTCTGGCAAAAACTCTGGGAGTAAATAAAATTGCCATGAAAAGTTTCTCATAAAATCTGTCTTTCGGAGTCGACTTTAAATTGTAAGTCCCGCGGCTTATGTAAAAAATTAACACACACAACATAAGTAGTGTGAGGAACTAGGTCAATAATCCAGACGGAAGGGTTGTAATGGCCAATTATGTATGTATGTATGTAGCTTCCAAATTTTTCTATTTGGTTTTATAACCTAAACTCATTTCCGAGGTCCTGTTTAAAAGTCTAGAATCTATTCGCAGTGTCCGGAATCCACTTTTGGAGGGAATTAACAGTCACTGGATCTATCAGATCACAATAACTTCTCATGAATCTACTATTTAACACATTTGCCATTGTCCTTGCCATAGTTTCTATGGCTTTGATCTTCAATACGAGGTGAACTCAACTGAAATCTAGCACACTCTCCCTCCATTAAAGGACAGAACACCAACATCTCGGTTAAGCGACAAATGCCCATTCCGATCTGCACATGGTAATGTTTTTACGTTTATTGTTGAGCATTTCTTTTATGGAGAGCATTTCTATTTCAACACTTCCAAGCTTCAAGCCATCATACACAATTATGATGGTTTTTAATGGACTAAACAAACAATTGTGTTGCAAAAGTCTGGACCAGAACCAAAAGTCCTGTTTATAATAGATTCAAAATCCTGTTCCCATGAGCCATTGTTTGTTAGAAAATGTATAAAGTTGTTGGAGTTCATTATTTTCATTTGTGAGAATAATTTTGATTTTCTGCTCTACAGATTGCTCTATGATTTCTTATATAAACGGTAGCCTAGTCCCTGGTCATGGGAGATGGGACGATTGATTGTCGAATTCATTACTATACTGACGGCTGGCTTAACATTAAATTGCAGAGATCTCGTAATGCGTCTCTGATAATTACTCATACCAGCATCATCTTCAAGCTATCGAATGTAATGCTTTTAGTAGTTAAAGGCCTATGAAGATTTCTTTCTTTTCTCAATTTGAGAATATTCTGGGGAAAAATAAATTCGTTGACGTTTCTGAGACGTTCACACTTTCGAGCGTTGACGTTTTCGCGAGTTTACTGTGCATATAATAAATGAATACTATTGGAACACAAAATACAGACAACCACACACACATACGTAAACAGGCTTATGCATAGTAAGTATGTGTACGTAAACAAACAAACGAAGTGACCAGCATAAACACTGCAATGCATTTACCGTTTTTATATTTAATGGTGGTGGGTATTGGTGTAAACTCTACACTTACGCATACATGCATACCTTCACGCCTTTTGCATATGCAATAGAGTTGGCATTTGTTTTTATTGGATTTCTCTGTTTTGTAGTGTTTTATAAAGAGAAAGTTTTTTGTTTTTGCTTTTGGCTTTGCAAAAAGATAAAAAGAGAGAAGTATTGTGTGCGTGTGTGGATTTGTTTTGCGTGTATGAAATTTAATTGCACATGCATAAAACGTATGTATTTGCATTGAAAAAAGCAAAAAGTTCAGTTCTGTTCAATTCACCAAAAAAAAGAGTGGAAAAAAACCCTGCAATCGAAAACGTATGAAGCCAGAAATGATGTGAAATTGCTTGTTTGTTTGTTTGTTATTGCCATAAGCACTTTTAAGACAATAAATATTAAAATACTATTTGGTTCCACAACACAATATCATTTCCGTTTATATTTTGTCATGTGTTCATATCGTCCATACTCACTCCTATACATACACATACACTCCCACACACACACACATGTATATTTTATAGTTTATATTAAATGAAAAACAATTAAAATAAATACATTCTGTAAGTGTTTGTCATACATATTAAATTGATAAAGTTTATACTCTTCCCAATACAATACACCGCTCCCTCACTCTACTCTACTCTACCCTGTACCAACTCTACTGGCATGTACATACGTATATAAAATATACAATATCTGGTATTTTTATTGCAAAGTATAAAAGAAAATTAAACGAAACAAAATAAATTATTTGTATTTCTATTTGAAATTGAAATTACAATTGCAATTGCAATTCCAATTGCAGAGCCTACACTTAGCTGCCCTGTACATCGGAATATTGTGAATATTGCAACATAAACTCTCGGTGTTTGTACTTCATAACACGTTGCATTAAGCATAGGGCAAATAGATTTGCTGTGTTACCAATAGAAAATTTAATTAACATTTTTATTAAAAAGAATAAAATTTAAATGAAAAATAAAAGAAAAAAAATTTAAAGTGCCGACCAAAAGTTTAAAATTTTTTTAAATAAAAAAAAAAGAAATTTACTTGCCTTAGTCTAGTCGGTGTTGGGGTAATAACTAATTAGAGTAGACAACAAGAGTTTAAACCTAAGGTCTAATATTTAAAAAAAAAAAAATAAGTCATTCTGGTAGAAGTTTTAGACGGCTCAGGTTAAAACAAAAACTTGAAGCACACTTCAGTTGTCTAGGAGATAGAGAGACATCTTAACACATTTACTACTAAGGACGAGTAAACTCGTCTTGGGGATACCTTGCCGAGTATACTCATCTTGGGGATACCTTGCCGAGTATACTCGTCTTGGAGATACCTTGCGGATTAAACTCATCTTGGGGATACCTTGCCGAGTATACTCGTCTTGGAGATATCTTGCCGAGTATACTCGTCTTGCGGATACCTTGCCGAGTATACTCGTCTTGGGGACACCTTGCCAAAGACGACTTTACTATAGAGTTAGATAGAATGGAATGAAACCTAGGCTTTGATGTTTCGATGTTTAAATACTTATTTACGGTCACGTCATTCTGCGAGGAAGCTGAGGATTTTGAAAAAATTTGTATTTTATTTGGCGCTCTTTTATGACTTGTAAATACCGAAACGGCTGTAGTTGAAACCCTTTCATTTCGTCCAGACGTCGTGGAAATATGGCAGTTACTTACTGGTCCATAGAGGCTGATGCCGCATATACTCGACAGTCATCTATTTGCATACTTGCGATGTATGGTCAGTTGAGTCGTCGTGAAAATTTGCAAAGTGTGCTACACCAATTATTCTGTTAATCCCTTCTTTGTAAACATAAAAGTCTAAATATGTTGCCTTTTGTCTAGAAATATTTCAAAGCCGAAGTCAATATAAAATCACAGCCAGATTGTTGTTGTGCCATTGTAAGCACACTGACTTTTTTCACTTACCTTTGCTACATTTAAAATCAGAAATAGTTTCTAAGCAATTCATTGTAATCATTCAATCAATCATACAATCAATCAGTTGTTCAATCATGCAATCAATCAATGCAATCATTCAATCAATCAATCATACAAACATTTCTCTTTAGACAGTTAGTCAGGCTGTCATTCATTCTAGATTTAAACATTTTGCAACCCAAAGTTATTCAATGTGTTTGAGAGAATGCTCTCTAGATCAATTCTATTTTATTCAATCATCGTACTTTCTTAAATAAAACTTTTGACAATCACTGTAACACTACAGTGTATGAATTTGGTTATTAAAACGAGCTTTTTAATACAAAACACCAGTCAGATTATTGTGTCATTGTAAGTAAACAGACTTTTTTCACTCACTTATGCTACATATAAAATCAGAAATAGTTTCTAAGGAATTCATTGTAATCATTCTTTCATTCATTCAACCAATCAGTCGGTCAATCAAGCAATCAATCAATACAATCATTCAATTAATCAATCATGCATACATTTCTATTTAGACAGTTAGTCAGGCTGTCATTCATTGCGGATTTAAACCTGTTAGGACCCAAACTGATGTAACGTGCTTGAGAGTTTTATTGATCTATTCTATTCAATTTTCGTACGTTCTTATAAAGAACTTTTGACAATCACTGTAATACTACAGTGTATATATTTGGTTATGAAAACGAGCTTTTCATACAAAATCACAGCCATATTGCAAACTGACATTTTTCACTCATTTATGTTACATTTAGAATCAAGAATATGTTTACAAACTATTGTATTTTCATTGTTTCTATTTCTATTATTCATTGTAATAATTTAAGCATTCAGTCAATCATTCAATCCATCATTCAATCAATCTTGTAATGATTCAATCAATCATGCAAACATTTCTCTTTAGACAGTTAGTCAGGCTGTCATTCATTGCAGCTTTAAACGTTTTGCAACCCAAAGTTATTCAATGTGTTTGAGAGAATGCTCTCTAGATCAATTCTATTTTATTCAATCATCGTACTTTCTTAAATAAAACTTTTGACAATCACTGTAACACTACAGTGTATGAATTTGGTTATTAAAACGAGCTTTTCAATACAAAACAACAGCCAGATTGTTGTGTCATTGTAAGCAAACTGACTTTTTTCAATTACTTATACTACATTTAAAATCAGGAATAGTTTTGTAAACATTTTATTGTAATCATTCATTCATTCATTTAATCAATCAGTCAATCAATCATGCAATCAATCAATACAATTATTCAATCAATCAATCAATCAGCAAACATTTCTCTTTAGACAGTTAGCCAGGCTGTCATTCATTGCAGATTTAAACCTTTTAGGACCCAAACTTATGTAACGTGCTTGAGAGTTTTATTGATCTACTCTACTCAATCATCGTATGTTCTTATAAAGAACTTTTGACAATCACTGTAACACTACAGTGTATATATTTGGTTATGAAAGCGAGCTTTTCATACAAAATCACAGCCATTTTGCAAACTGACATTTTTCACACACTTATGTTACATTCAGAATCAAGAATAGTTTGTAAACAATTCAATGTAATAATTCAAGCATTCAGTCAATCAGTCAATCCATCATTCAATCAATCTTGTAATGATTCAATCAATCATGCAAACATTTCTCTTTAGACAGTTAGTCAGGCTGTCATTCATTGCAGCTTTAAACGTTTTGCAACCCAAAGTTATTCAATGTGCTTGAGAGAATGCTTTCTTGATCAATTCTATTCTCTTCAATCATCGTACTTTCTTAGATAAAACTTTTGATAATCATGGTAACACTCCAGTGTATATATTTGGTTAAGAAAACGAGCGTTTCAATATAAAACAACAGCCAGATTGTTGTGTCATTGTAAGCAAACTGACTTTTTTCACTAACTTTTGCTACATTTAAAAAAAAAAGTTTCTAAGCAATTTATTGTAATCATTCATTTAATCAATCAGTCATTCAATCATGCAATCAATCAATACAATCATTCAATTAATCAATCATGCATAAATTTCTCTTTAGACAGTCTGACTAGTCATTCATTGCAGATTTAAACCATGTTATGTTCAATCAAACCAATGTTATGTTCAATCAAGCAATCAATCAATCAATCATTTCTCTTTAGACAGTCAGTAATTCATTGCATTCATGAATTCTCCATTATTATTGAAAAATATCGTAGATTTTCGCTTTTATTGTGGAAATAACAGGGAAAATAAACATTTTCATATTGAAATCCTGATAGAATACAAGCATTATGTTTACTTATTTGTAGGTCCTATACCAGGTAGACAAATAATTGTACTAACCTAGGCTTTGAAGACTTTAATGATTAGTGAGATCGAGGTCAAACACCAGGTCAGACGTCTCGAACCAAAAGGAGTATGAAAAATATTTATTTGATGACTTCATTTTAACAGTCTTCTGATCTCTGTGAGTAAATAAAATTGCCATGAAATGGACTTTAAAAAGCTACAGTTCGAAGACGACTTTATACTGCAGATTTCCAGCCAGTCATGAATAAAATTAACACTCTTAAGAAGGGTAATGTAAGAAGCTAGGTTGCAATCCTAACTAAATGGTTGTTATGACCTTACACAACTCGATTTGAATGGAACATAGGATCCAGCGTATAATTTTTTTGTATTATTTTGAATTGATTTATAAAAACTCATTCATTTTAATTTGTTCAATCATCTTTCATCGCCTTCGCATTTGCCGTATCGCATTAAAATGCATTTGGCCGAGAGAGAGAGAGAGATGATAATGATAAATAATTTGCATTTTGTTTCTTTTCTTTTTTATTATTTTCATTTCTCTAATTAAATATTAATTGATTTATAGTCTTTGGCTTCAATTAACTTTAACTACCCCCTGCCATCCTACTCCCCAACACGTTTAATTTACATCCGATAACGGCAGCAGCATCAAGGCAGCCATTCAGCTAACCAACGTAGTATCATCGCCATGTAAAACAACGCCGCCAGTAATTATCAGCCAGCATCCTTGCGGCAATCCAATTGTGGCTGCCAGTGCAACAAATACTTTAACATTTACAATGTCAATGGATCAATTAAAATTAAATTAAAAGAAACAACAACAACTACAGCAACAACAACAAATAAAAGAAAAACGAAAAACTTTATATTTAAAATTCAAATTCAAATACAAATTCTGGGGCCACACAAACTAAATGAAGATGAATTAGAATTGAATGGCATCGAAAGGAAGGGAAAGAAATGACTTTATGGGGGGAAAGAAGAGAAAAATGCATTACTTTTGTCCAAATGAACGTCTGTCTGACTCAATGACAAACTAACTAACACAGGCGATTAGAGTTGTGTAAAGAAAATAAAAATTTTTTTCCTTCTTTACTTTACTTCTGTCACAATAAAAAGAAATTTTTTTAAACAATATTTGAAAAGGAGAGTGTAGGGTCGGTAGGTGGTAGTAGGGCTACCACAATTGGTAATCTTTGTCACAATAAAAGCGAAAATCGACGATATTTTTCAATAATAATGGAGAATTAATGAATGCAACGAATGACTGACTGCCTGGCTGACTGTCTAAAGAGAAATGATTGCATGATTGATTGCATGATTGATTGAATGAATGAAAGCATGATTACAATGAATTGCTTAGAAACTATTCTCAATTTTAAATGTAGCAAAAGTAAGTGAAAAAAGTCAGTTTACTTCCAATGACACAACAATCTGGGTGTTATTTTGTATTGAAAAGCTCGTTTTCATAACCAAATACATACACTGTAGTGTTACAGTGATTGCCAAAAGTTCTACCTAAGAAAGTACGATGATTGAATAGAATAGAATTGATTAAGAAATGAAGATTTCAAGTACATTGACTAACTTTGACTCCCAAAAGGTTTAAATCTGCAATGAATAAGTTGTCTGAATCACTGTCTAAAGAGGAATGATTCAATGATTGATTGATTGAAAGATTGTATGATTGATAGAATGATTGATTGAATGAATGAAAGAATGATTACAATGATTTGCTTAGAAACTATTCTTGATTTTAAATGTAGCAAAAGTAAGTGAGAAAATTTAGTTTACTTACAATGACACAACAGTCTGGCTGTAGAGAGGGCGCGTTTTCATAACCAAATACCTACACTGTAGTGCTACAGTGATTGTCAAAAGTTCTGTTTGAGAAAGTACATTGATTGAATAGAATAGAATTGATCAAGAAAGCCAGATCTCAAGCACATTGAATAACTTTGAGTCCTAAAAGGTTTAAATGTACAATGAATGACTGTCTGACCCACTGTCAAAAGAGAAATGATTGCATGATTGATTGAATCAATACAAAATTGGACGAATGATTGACTGAATGCTTGAATTATTACAATAAATTATTATTATTATTACAGTTTACAATCTGGCTCTTGTTTTATATTGAAAAGTTCGTTTTCATAACCAAATATATACACGGTAGTGTTACAATGATTGCCAAAAGTTCTATTTAAGCAAGTACCTTGATTGAATAGATCAAGAAAACTCTCAAGCACGTTACACAACTTTAGGTCCCAAAAGGTTTAAATCTACAATGAATGACAGCCTGTCTAGCTGTCTAAAGAGAAATGTTTGCATGATTCATTGATTGAAAGATTGCATGATTGATAGAATGATTGATTGAAACACTGATTGAATGAATGAATGAATGACTACAATGAATTGTTTAGAAACTATTTCTAATTTTAAATGCAGCATAAGTGAGTGAAAAAAGTCAGTTTACTTACAATGATACAATAATCTGGCTGTAGTTGTTTTCATAACCAAATACACACACTACAATGTTACAGTGATGGCCAAAAGTTAAATAAAATCAAGTTTTTATCTGACGATTGTGAGGGATCTATAAAACTTTCAATCTTGAGTGAGTGAAAAGTCAGTTTGCTTACAACGACACAACAATCTGGCTGTCATTTTGTGTGAAAAACTAGTTTTCATAACCAAATATATACAATGTAGTGTTACAATGATGGTCAAAAGTTTTTTATAAGGAAGTACGATGATTGAATAGAATCGATTTGATCAGGAAAGCTCTCAAGCTCAATGCATAACTTTGGGTTGCAAAAATCTGCAATGAATGACCGCCTGACTAACTGTCTAAATAGAAATGTTTGCATGATTGATTGGTTGAATGATTGATTGATTAATTGAATGATTGTATGATTGATTAAATGATTACAATAAATTGTTTAGATACTATTCTTGATTTTAATTTTAAATGTAACATAAGTGAGTGAAAAGTCAGTTTGCTTACAATGACACAATCTGACTGTATTAAGGGCTCGTTTTCATAACCAAATACATACACTGTAGCGTTACAATGATGGCCAAAAGTTCTTTATAAGAAAATACGATTATTGAATAGTAGAATGATTGAATAGTACGATGATTGAAATGTATAACGATTAATCATGAAATAAAAGCGAGTTTTTACCCAAAGATTTCAGCGAATTAGTGTAGAAAACACTGTCAAGCATGTTAAATAAGTTCGAGTTCGGAAAAATTTCAATCTTTTTTGTTCCTGATACTAAAAAGTACCTTCACATGACTTTTCCTCTTCCTATTATCTTTAGTCCGTGTCTATACACCGTAATGTTACAGTGATGGCTAAAAGTTCTTTGTAAAAAAGTACGATGATTGAATAGCACAAGTTTTAACCTGAAGTTTACAGCGAATCTCTGTAGTATAAACTGTCAAGCATGTTAAATAAGTTCGACTTCGGAAAAGTTTCAATCTTTTTTATTCTTATACTAAAAAGTACTCTCACATCACTTTTCCTCTCCCTGTTATCTGTAGTCTTTGTCTGTACACCGTAGTGTTATAGTAATGGCCAAAAGTTCTTTATAAGAAAGTACGATGATTGAATAGCACAAGTTTTAACCTGAAGTTTACAGCGAATCTCTGTAGTATAAACTGTCAAGCATTCAATCTTTTATTCTTATACTAAAAAGTACTCTCACATCACTTTTCCTCTCCCTGTTATCTGTAGTCTTTGTCTGTACACCGTAGTGTTATAGTAATGGCTAAAAGTTCTTTATAAGAAAGTACGATGATTGAATAGCACAAGTTTTTACGTGAAGTTTACAGTGAACCACTGTAGTGTACACTGTCAAGCATGTTAAATAAGTTCGGGTTTCAATCTCTCTTGTTCCTGATACTAAAAAGTACCCTCATATCACTTTTTCTGTCCCAAAGACTACAGATAAGTCTTTGTCTGTACACCATAGTGTTATAGTAATGGCCAAAAGTTTTTTATAAGAAAGTACGATGATTAAATAGTACGATGATTGAAAAGTACGATGATTGATCATAAAATTAAGCTGAAGTTTACACCTGAAGTTTACATCTCTGTACTGTACCCTGTCAAGTATGTTGAATAAGTTCGAGTGTCAATATTTTCTGTTCCTGTCTGTACACCGTAGTGTTACAATGTTGACCGAAAGCACAATGATTGAATAGCACGATGATTGAAAAGTACGATTATTTATCATGAAATAAAGTTTTTCAAGTTTTTACCTGAAGATTACGAGGGATCTGCGTAGTATACACTGTCAAGCATGTTGAATAAATTCGAATTCCAAAAAGTTTCAATCTTTTTTGTTCCTCATATCAAAAAAAAATATTCTCCACATCACTTTTCCTGTCCTTGGTGTCTGTAATCTGTGTCTGCACACCGTAGTGCTACAGTGATGGCCAAAAGTTCTTTGTAAGAAAGTACGATGATTGAATATTCTAATGCTTGAAGAGTTCGTTGATTGATTATGAAATTAAGCCGAGTTTTCACCTGAAGTTCACAAAGTATCTGTAGAGTGGACAATGTCAAGCATGTTGAATAAATTCGAGTCTCAAAAAGCTTCAATCTTTCTTGTCCAAAGTACTAAAAAAAGGACGCTTATATCACAGTTATCAATCTCTAAAATCTAAAGTAAATAAAGAATGTGTTCGACAACATTGTGTAAGGCACTGTAAGTAGTCCTGTAAATTACAAACATCGTTGTAACTATTCAGAAATATAAAAGAAAAGTGATTGAAAACGAATTCAATTAACGCGAATCCTAGAAAAAGGGGAAAAAAAAGTGTGGTGCGATAAAGAAAAGTGTTTAGAAATGAGTTGAAATTAAAATTGACATATCATTGATTCATTCATTTATTCATTCATTCAATCGTTTATTCATTTCGTATTTCGCTTCTCTTGCTTCCGTATTTCAATGGCCAACTCATTCACTTTTTTTATTGTTTCTTTCTATTTGTATTGTTGCATGTTGGAAACGATTGAAGATTGCTGTGGAATAATTGAAGAGTGTCTGTCAATAAATATTGCAATAATAAACCAATAAAACAAAGGCAAGAAAACTAAAAATTGAAATCAGATAGTAAACTTTTAATGCATGACAAGAAATCATTCTATTTTGTTTAAATTAAGGTCAAATGTGGTGATACAAATCAAAATTAATGCAATATTTTTAAAAAAACATTTCGATGATCCATAATATAGAGTGTGGGCAAGTGGACAAGGTCAATTGAAAATTATTTGGAATTACAAGCAGAAATTCTAATAAATAAAAAAATCCACTTCGTATAGACGAAGGATTACTTTGTTACCTCCTGTGGAAAAGATGGAAAAGAATAGAAAGATGAGAGGTAACAAACGAGCAAAGTGAAGTGCCCATAATTCATGCTCAAAGACCTCCCCTCGTAGAATGCCAGCAGGAATTATATTTTAGGAGCATCTAAAAAAGACCGATAAAGGATTTGGAGAACATTTTTAAAGGAACAAGGCATTGAAGGGGAGTATGGCTCTACTTTTCTCCCTAAGGAGACCTAGAAATAAAAATCTGTGGCATAGAAAATGTAAGATCCTAATTAAAATGACCTCTAGTTTCGAAATCAAATGTTAAAGTGGCCCCATTCCCTCGCAATTGTTTTACAAAAGCGAGGAACAAACAATCTAAATAATTTTCCAATTTAATATTTAAGAATCCCCATCTATTTAATTCAAGCTAATGTAGCCTAAAATACCTATGTCAAGCAGGGGGAGGTGTTGTGCCCTTAGGTTGCTCCTTTGAGTAGCTCTAAATAATAATTTCATACTAACTTAACTGGCCATTAACATCACAATTAACGAATTTTGGCCTAACTTAAAACATACTGTCAGGAACCTCTGCTTCTTGTGCACTTTCGCCATCTTGTCACTCTAATCAATGACAGGGCTTCCTCGATTTGGTCCTTCCAACGCAGACAAGGTCATCCTCTACGCCGATTTCCGCTAATCCACGCATCAAATACCCCTTCCGCTGGAGCATCCTCTTCTATCTGAATGACATGGCCGAGCTAGCCCATCGCATCGCAGCGCATGCAGAATGTCAATGGCGTTTTGGGGCTTATACAGCTCGTTGTGGAATCGGATATAGAAATTAATTTCAACTTGCACTGGACCAAAGATCTTGCTTTTCTTTTTTCTCTCAAATATTTCCAAGGGTGCTACATCAGTGCTGCAAGTGCTTAATAGCGTACATGCTCCTGCGCCATGAAGAAGTTTTATGCTTAGGAGGAAAACCAATCTCTTTCCCCTCGTTTAATAGGTACTGTATAGTTCTACAACTTGCATATACCAAGTGTACGATAAGTTTCTTAGAATCGTTACAAAGGAATCTAGAACAGTTGTGCTATAAATAAGCTGTCTTGTATGAGATTTAGAGAACGGAAGCAGTTTACTGAAAAAGCTATTCATCACAGTGTATTGGACATTGTTAAAGAATCATCTGCTCTACTGATCACTGGTATGCAGCTAATAATTCCCGCCAAAATGCTGGAATAATAATTGATAGCCTACACCAAATGATGGCCACTCTGCTATGATATCGCTTCTGATCCTTGCCTTATCTGGAAATGATTTCTTCCTTAATCAGTTAATTGCCACTACAGCGCTCAACTCAGCGTACGTCTGTCACTCTGTTTAGAAGAACGCTCGTGATCATACACAGGCCAAACCATTTCCCTTACTCTTTCATTCTGTTATCACACAATTAACTTCAACTGATGATAATGGTACGCCAATTATGTAGTCGTTAAACGTAATCGGAATCTAATGTCTACTATTTTTCAGCGTACGTATTAGTTTTGAAATTTTAACTCGGAAAGGACCAATATTTTCATATCACGACGAATGTTGTGTAGATCTTCAAAGTCGGTAGACTTTCTGGTGTTCGTTCACACATACATAACATAATTCGTCATCGTACGATCTTTTAGTTGGGATTACAACCTAGTTTCTTATACCACTAATGTTGTGTGTGCAAATTTTATACAAGACTACTGGAACCTAAAGTTTGCAGTCGACTCCGAACGACAGATGGTATGGAAAACTTTTCATGGCAATTTTATTATACTCTCAGAGGTAATGCCAGAAATCCGCTGAAAGGAAATCGCCTATGAATTATTTTCTTTGTTTTGTTGGAAATGTTTGACCTGGAGTTTGTACCGTGGTATAGCGTCTTATAAGCCAACACAACACACTAGTTAATAGACTATTTCAACTCGGTGAAGACAAAGGTTTTCTAATCCAGACAAATGTTGTGTAACCCATCGAAGACGGCAGACTATCTGGTGTTCGTTCACACATAGATAACATAATTCGTCATTACGATCTTTTAGTTGGGATTACAACCTAGTTTCTTATACCACTTATGTTGTGTGGGCAAATTTTATACAAGACTACTGGAACCTAAAGTTTGCAGTGGACACCGAACGACAGATGCTATGGAAAACTTTTCATGGCAATTTTATTATACTCTCAGAGGTAATGCCAGAAATCCGCTGAAAGGAAATCGCCTATGAATTATTTTCTTTGTTTTTTTGGAAATGTTTGACCTGGAGTTTGTACCGTGGTATAGCGTCTAGTAAGCCAACACACTAGTTAATAGACTACGGCAACTTCTAGCGCCCGTCTGAGGCTTGCCATTTCAACTTGATGAAGACAATGTTTTCTACTCCAGACAAATGTTGTGTAGACCATCAAAGATGGCAGACTATCTGTATAAATCTGGAATCCATAGATCTGTGTGATGAATAAGTAAAGCCACCTATAAATAAACTACAATTTTTCCTCAATCTTGATGGGATATTTAGTCATTTACTGTCGCAGATCGGTTATTCGTTCTAATGTATAGCACCTAGAACTGCATATAGTTTCTGAAACTTCATTGCACTGTCAAACTTCTGCATACGTTTGCTGCTTTTAGTAAAGATGATTTCCTGTATGAGCGCTCAGATGGTACTTACATATAGAATTGGTCATTGCAACCCTTTACGACATAGCTTCTCACACCACTTGTGTTTTAAAGTCGACCCCGAACGTCAGATTTTTGAGAATCTTTTTCATGGCAATTTTATTTACTCTCAGAGCTTTTGCCAGAAATCTGCTGAGAGACATTCGCCGAAGAAATATTTTGTCACAATTTTCGTTTTGATTTCTGTCCTGGGGTTTGAATCCTAGCCTTACGTCTAATAAGTCGACACACTACCTATTAGACTACGGCGATTATCTTCTAAATGAAAGTAAGCAACCAGGTGATTGAGTGTCCACCTTAACAATTCATATTATTTGCAGATGTTTCTTCAGTTAGAGTACCTGGTTAGAAGCTTGTTTATTGTTCTTACCATAGATAGTCGAAATTACCTTCTCGTCTGTCTTTGTCTTCCCTTTCGCTAAGTGGTCCTTCGAACCGGATTAAACAAAATAAAATATTTTAATTTGAGCTCTCTTTCCAGACGTCAAAGAGACCCGCAAAATAAAGGTTTGAAACCCATGACGTTACACAGGTGGCGTGAATTTGTCGATGACTACCCTTACATCGCCTTTTACTGGCGCAAACCTTTGTCTTGGCAGCGAGTAAATATGTGAATATTTCACCTAACGGGGTTTTGATTCTGCTATAGAGGGTGGCAGCATATGCTTTCTCAGAAGCATCACAAAATGCATGAAGTTCTACTTCATACTCAGGGTTAAAATTAACCCAACGAGGGATATTAATCCGTTCGATGTAAGGGTAGTCATCGACAAATTCACGCCACCTGTGTAACGTCATGGATTTCAAACAATCGTCTCAATCGGTTCCGTCTTTCCAAATTTGTTGCATAAGTATCTTAGCGACAATTACTTTGGGTGCTAACCATCCAACAGGGTCAAACAGCTTGGCTATTTGAGAAAGAACAGAACGTTTGGTGACTTGGGTAAAATCGGGCGCTGGAGAAGGCTTGAAGAAGAATGTGTCCTAGCTCGCGTTCCAACGTAAACCCAACCCGTTTTAGCAGTACTAGCATCCGAAAATTTCAAAAAATTGGAATCCAGTAAGTGTTCGGGGGGTAAGTCTTGAATAAGACTTCGTTCATTCGAAGTCCATTTTCGAAGCGAGAAACCAGCCGACTTCAAAACGTAAATAATCTCATCGCGACTATGAATTGCTTCCTCAATAGAATGTGCACCTGACAAAATATCGTCCACGTACATTTGTGTACGCAAAATGGTGGACGCTGAAGGGTAGCTTGACTCGCAGTCACTGGCTAATTGGTGCAACGTTCTGATTGCCAAATAAGGAGCACAGTTTACTCCGAATGTGACTGTTCTCAATTCATAATCTTCGATATCTCCCCCGGGGTTTCGGCGAAATAGTATTCGCTGAAAGGGTGCCTGATCCGGTCTGATCAGTATCTGCCTATACACTAAGTATTTCCTCTCTGGAACCTTTTCCCCCGTCCTATTGCTCAGATTGGTTTTATGCCTGATTCTTATACTACCAGGTATCTAGGGGAAAGCGATTGTAAATGGTACATGGTGATCTAATCTTACTAGGTTACCTCTAATTAGTGGAAGAATATAAAACTGTTATTCATGATACAATATTTGGACCTTGTTGGAGAGGTATAGATTACAACGACGCTTTAATCTTTTAAATTAACACCGAAAGCGGAAATACAGTAGCGAGCACAAAAAATGCAACGTTTGGTAAAATTATCTTTAAGTGCGATAATTTAAAAAAAATGGTGACCAGTACAAAATATTTCTTTGGGTTATTAATCCCTACAGTTATAGATACCTATTATCAATAACATTATGTAAATATTTTTAATTAATGATAGATTATTTTGTCATTTATTAAAAAGAGCGCGAATTTCATTTTTTATGACTTCTTGCAACCTAGAAGGCATAGAGTCGACTACAGCTATTAATGTGTTAATGGATATTTTCTCCCATTCTCTTTTCAAAATTTCTTCTAATTGCCTCTTATTTGACGGATGTTTCCTCTTAACTTCCCGATCTAATAGCTCCCATAGATTTTCTATGGGGTTTAGATCGGGAGACTGTGATGGCCAATCCAAAACATTGACATCATTGTCGCTTAAAAAGTTTCGAGCTAAGCGACTTGAGTGCTTTGGATCGTTATCCTGTTGTAATATGCTACCAGGAGGCATTTTTTCCCGTAGATGAGGAAGCATGTGTTCTCCAAGGACTTCACAGTACTTCTTGGCGTCCAGTTTTCCTTCGATTTGAGTTAAGGGACCTACCCCATCACGGGAAAACGCACCTGTAAATACGTGACGTAAAATCAATAATTTTTTTTTGAACCTATCGTTCCTTACCCCACACCATTATTGATCCACTGCCATGTTTTACGGTTGGAAGTTGATATCTTGGAGAATATCTCTGTCCAGACGGTCTTCGAACAAAATTTATTCCATCGGAGCTAAACAAATTAAATTTGCTTTCATCGCTCCACAAGACTTTAGCCCATTGTTCATTTGACCAATCCTTGTAACGTTTTGCAAATTCCAGGCGCTTCTTTTTATTGATTGAACTGATGAGAGGTTTCTTTGCGGGTCGTCTCGCATGCAAATTAGCCTCTTTCAACAGTGTGAACGCCTATTGAGACTCCCATTTGCTCATTTGCGAAATTAGCAACGTCCACTGCGGTCTTTCGTGGATCTTTTTTAACCAGTGCAATCATCTGGCGGTCTTGGCGAGAGGTAGTTTTTCGAGGATTACCACTACCTTGTTTCCTTTCCACACTATTTCTCAAGGAAAATCGAGATTTAATCCGACATACGGTTGATTGATTTACACCAAAGAGGTGTCCAAGTTCACGCATGGATTTCCTTCTTCTAAGGGCTTAATGATTGCAGTTTTGCTGTCAGCTGAGAGCTGAGAGCTGCTTCTATTACAAAACTCATGTTGTATAACTTATTTAAGAAATTTTCAATTATAATTAAATAAATAACTACTTTAACTATTTTTTTATTTGCATTTTTTTTTGCTCGCCAAAAATTTGCACTTTTTTCACTAATTCAAAATATTTAAATTTTTAAAGCAGAATTTGGAATAAACTGTGGCTACTTTGAAATTTATAATTGAAAGAATTAACAGCCAAAGAAAATAGATAAATTAGTTACCGTTATTTTGAAACAGATCTTATTAAAGATCATATGGCACAGTGTTGCATTTTTTGTGCTCGCTACTGTAGGTCCCGTATTGTCAAGCTGAGTTGGAGATATTGCTCAGAACCAATGCTAAATGCAGTTCACATACTATTGTAGCATTACAAGATTTCTTAGCCTCATGTTAAGTTTGAATGACTGTTGTTTTCAAAATGTAATTTTATTACCCTTTTGAAGCCTCTTTTTTTCATAGCACAGCGAGCCTATTTTACACACTTAAACTTTATTAAGGTTATTGCACTTCTTGATTATATTTAAACTTTTGTAAGGATATGCAAATGAATAAAGGAGGAAGTGCACGAAATAGGCGCCTTTTTAATGAATTCATTCAATTCTTTAATAAAGTCTTCCTTTCTAATGCAGCAGCAGGCAGTAGCTGCATTTGCAGTATGTTGTTATTGTCATCAAAATTTATTTTCAAGCATTGCATCATAAAGACTTTGTTAGATACTCTCGAATTTCATATTCCTTTTTCATCATCAGCCAGAGCTGTACTGCTTTGTAAGTTTGTTTGTTGACAATATTTTGTTTGCATAGCTGTCATCATCTTTAAGACTGCACGGCATACAATTGACCTGAATGGCAGGCAACGTGTTTTTTTTTCTGCCTGCGAGTTTCATATCAAAAAAAACACAAAAAAAAACGTTAAAATTAGTTGAGAGTGGGTTTCTAAAGCCTTGGTTTTCTTTTTGTGTGATTTTTTCGTTTCGTTTTTAGTCAGCGTAGTTATAATGTGACATTTGCATTTCCGTTTCCGTGACAGCATCCATTACAGCAGCCATTACTACCACTTAATCGAGTTTCCAACATGTAATCAACACTTTCAATATTTGATGCCACTTGCAATACAAACACTCACACACACACAAACACTCTCTCTCTCTCTCTCTCTCTTTCTCTCTTTCTCTAAGTCCTCTATGGCGGCTACTGCAATAACAACAAAAATTATCGTCATCATCATCATCTCCTACTCACTGGCATAATGGCAGCAAATAAAAGAATATAACGGAACATAACAGAACACAGAATAAAGAAATATTAGAACTAGTGGCCAGAGAGAAAAAGAGAGAGAGAGAGAGAGAGAGAAGGGAAGAGAATAATAAATAGAGGAATTTCTATGAATTATGAAAAGATGCACAAGATGAAACGGAAGTGTTTGGAAATTCATTAAAATATTATGGCAGTCAAATGAGTGAATAAATGAGCAAAAAAGGGAGGTCACGGCATGCAGCAGCAGCAAAAAATAAAAACGAACAGAAAATGCAATAAAAATGAAAGAAATTTTCTTTAAAAAAAAAAAACAAAAAAGCAAAGAAAATTTATGCAAGTTAAGCGTCATTAAGTAGTTTTGCTGCAAATAAGAAGCTCAAGAAACAGGCAAAGAAATGCCTGAAAACTATGATTATGAAAGAAAGAAAAAAATTTTTTTTAAAGAAAAGAATAGAAAAGCCAAGAACGGGAGGCATCCTTTTTATAATTCAATTTCAGTTTTTTTTTATTTTATTTTCTTATTCTTAGACATAAACAGAAGGCGTTATTATGCTCCTACATTTTCTAAAACATTACGGGCATCATCTTTTTTGCCACTAGTCTACCCGGTAAAATGTTCAATTCTGATGCAATGATGCCAGCCTCATTAGAATTTTTTGTTGCATGTTGAGAGCACAGAGCAAAAAGAACACACGCAACTTCTAATCACATTCAAGGGAATTGATTTTGAAATTATAATTGCTGTGATCTTTTTTACGGCATCACTGTGAAATGGCCATCTGTACATTGCGAGTGTACTTGGTAAGGTTCATTAAAGTTAATGAGGGTGTAGGCTTACAAGCATCAAAAGTAAAGGTGATAACAGGGGGAAATTAAAAAATAAAATACTCAAGAAAAGACTTCAATCGTCCTGTTGTAATTTTATCAGAAATTTTTTAAATACTCTAAGGCTGGAAATAAAAACTCTCTTCCTGGGACTGAAAAGTTTAACAAGACCATGTAAGCTTACTGAGAAGAGAGCTCCATATCCGTAATTAAGATACGAAAAAACTTTATGTAAGCAGCGCTTTCATATTAATATTCATTCTTAAGCCGGGCATCCTGGTTATTAATTAAACTATATAAAGTCATATCATTCATCAACTAGTCCCAAGACTTGTCATAGCATGTCCAAACCTATCATATCACTTGATGTCATGTAATGTCATGTTATGTCATGTTATGTCATGTTATGTCATATTATGTCATGTTATGTCATATTATGTCATGTTATATCATGTTATGTCATGTTATGTCATATTATGTCATGTTATGTCATGTTATGTCATATTATGTCATGTTATGTCATATTATGTCATGTTATATCATGTTATGCGTAGTCGCCGTGGTATAGTGGGTAGTGTGTTAGCTTATTAGACGAAAGGCCCGGGTTCGTATCCCAGGTCAGACATCAAAACGAAAAATATTTCTTCGGCGACTTCCTCTCAGCAGACTTCTGGCAAAGACTCTGAGAGTAAAAATTGTCATGAAAAGCTTCTCAAAAATCTGTCGTTCGGAGTCGACTTTAAACAGTAGGTTCCGCCACTTATGTGTATAAAATTAACGCACACAACATAAGTGGTGTGAGAAGCTAGGTCGTAATCCTGACTGAAGGGTTGTAATGGCCAATTATGTATGTATGTATATCATGTTATGTCATGTTATGTCATATTATGTCATGTTATGTCATGTTGGTTAATGTCCAATCATGTCATGTTATGTTACTTATGTCGTTGTATGTCATAGTGCATCAAGATATGTCATGTCATAACTTGTCATGTCATAACCTGTCATGTCGTAACCTGTCATATAACATTACTAGTTTGATGATTACAACGGTCATGTTACGTCATGTTATGTCATGTTCGTAAATGTCCAATCCGGTCATGTTATGTTACTTATGTCGTTGTATGTCATAATGCATAATATGATAACTTGTCATGTCGTAACCTGTCATGTCGTAAACTGTCATGTCGTAACCTGTCATGGAACATTACTAGTTTGATGATTACAACGGTCATGTTACGTCATGTTATGTCATATTATGTCATGTTATGTCATATTATATCATGTTATGTCATGTTATGTCATATTGTGTCAAGTTATGTCATATTATGTCATTTTAAGTCATATTATGTCATGTTGATTAATGTCCAGTCAAGTCATGTTATGTTACGTATGTCATTGTATGTCATAGTGCATCAAGATATGTCATGTCATAATTTGTCATGTCATAACCTGTCATGTAACAGAGTTTAAAATAAGAAAGTCCTTTCAGAGGGAGTAGTTCCCAACCATAAGCGCTATTGGCTAAACTTTTCAGTACCTTCTTTTTGTTTCTTTCAGTAACATGAGGCTGTTGTATTAGGTTAACGTATTGGATTGTTGTTGATTTCGTTTCTTTTAAGGAACATATGATTGAGAAACACTGTGATTATGTTAACGAATGTTAACTCAAGTCTAGTTGCACTGTGCAGGTAGGCTCTAACTATACTTCTGGAACAGAGTGGTACTGCGTTAGGTTGCGGTTTATTGTAATATATGAGATAACGAAAGTTGCAGATCGTAAGAAAAAGGAGTTGTAAAGAGAGCAAAACTGGGGTATCGAACGGATTGAGCTTCTTTGGAACTCTTCTTTGAATTATTCGATCAGGTGTTAAAAGGGATACTAGACTGGTTTTGGCCGAACAGCGAAGATTGTAAAATGGGTAGGGTGCTGAAAATGTAGACACAAGCTATTGGAATCTGGATATGTTGTTAAGATCATATTGGATCCGCCATTTTGAATTTTTAAAATATAAATGAAGACTTGAGGTCGATAGGCTCGAACGAATTTTATTGTCAACATACGCTGCCGTTGCAAAACACTTCTCGCAATCAACATTTGTTGGCCAAATAGTTCCAAGATAGCTGTATACATAACATACATAATTGGCCATTACAACCCTTCAGTCAGGATTACGACCTAGCTTCTCACACCACTTACGTTGTGTGCGTTAATTTTATGCATGAGTGGCGGGACTTACAGTTTAAAGTCGACTCCGAACGACAGATTTTTGAGAAGCTTTTCATGGCAATTTTATTTTTACTCTCAGAGTCTTTGCCTGAAATCTGCTGAGAGGAAGTCGCCGAAGAAATATTTTTCGTTTTGATGTCTGACCTGGGATTCGAACCCGGGAAACACACTACCTACTAGACCACGGCGACTTCAAAGATAGCTGTATTCAGCTTGTAAATATTCACCTCTACCACCTCCTGATGTATTAACACTATTTCTTTGGACAGTTGAGTATCTAAATCAGTTACCCTATTAATTCGTTTTATAGGGTTGGTTTTGCATTCTTCGATGGGATCAAATAACTTTTCATCAATGGAAGTGGGGTTTTCCTCATCTGAGGAGCTATTATCGAAGTCAAGTGATATAGAAATTTTTTTCAGGACCTTTTGTAGGGTCAAAATACATATGATTTCATAATCCCAAAAATCCCGAGACAAGATTTTAAAAATCCCGGGATTCGGGATATTGTGAATCCCGAAAATTCCGGGATTTTGAGATTCGGGATTTCCCGATTGGCATCCCTAATGTGAATGAAGATTTGTAATCAGCGGCTCCAAAAACAAAGGAGTAACAATTTTCCAGTAAATATGATTAAATTTTAAGGACCTTCATAATGTGATTTTTTTTCCTCTTGCACCCCTTGACATAAACCCACCTCATTCATTTTAAAGAGCAAAGATTGAATGTAAATTTCTGACAATAGCAAGGAAGTCTAGGAAGTCACTGTTTAACTCTACAATTTTTCAAAAATGGCCAAAAACATACATACATACATACATAATTAGCCATTATAATCCTTCAGTCAGGATTACGACCTAGTTTCTCACACCACTTATGTTGTGTGCGTTAATTTTATACATGAGTGGCGTGACCTACAGTTTAAAGTCGGCTCCGAACGACAGATTTTTGAGAAGCTTTTCATGGCAATTTTTACTCTCAGAGTCTTTGCCAGAAATCTGCTGAGAGGAAGTCGCCGAAGAAATATTTTTCGTTTTGATGTCTGACCTGGGATACGAACCCGGGCCTTTCGTCTAATAAGCCAACACACTACCTACTAGACCACGGCGACTTCTGGTCAAAAACATTTTCCTCGAAAATCTGACGTGATGGTAAGTTTTTGAATCCAGATTCGTGTTCAGCGCATTAAATGCCTTCGGTAACACCTGGAGCCATTTTATTTGTACAAAAAAGTCCAAATTTGAAGGGCTGTGTAATCATCGAATGTTCCTAAAGGACATTCTGATATAAATTTCCTCTCTTATATTCGCCATTTTACAGATTTATTAATAAAAGCATTAAATTCTTAAAAATTAAAAAATTCGAAAATTTTAAGACCAAAAAATCTCTTGAAAAATTTCTTCAATCGCACTATAATGCATGTCGCGGTGTGTGTTTCAAAGAAAACTTCTCTCTAATGAGAATAATTTCTTATTTTGTTTTGTTGTTGTTGTATGAAATATTTTTGCAAATTGTTTAATAATATTATTGCTGTCCTCCGCCATTAATTAAATTAATTTCGCAGCCATTAAAGTTATAAGTAAGCGTCTACAGGCAACGTGAAAATGAGTGAATGAATGCCAAAATGAATGATTGAATGATGAATGAATAGAAAGAAGAAGAATGTCCTTTTTTTATGAGAATTTAATTCAATTTTAAAATTTTTTGCTGTTGCAGTCATTTTCAGTTTCTATTGAATTTCAAAAGCCTTTTACGTTTTGAGAAAATGTCATTTGCGCTAATTAAAGTGAAAAATGAAAATGATTTTCCAAGTAATTTGAATGGAAAAAGATTTTTTGTTTTTATTCAAAAGAAGAAATCTTTTCGAAGAGTTTAAGATTTTCGAAAACTATTTTCTTAAAGTGATTAATTCACTTAAGAGCTGTTATTTTGACTAACTTTCAATGCAATTACTCCAAGAAATTGTAATTTTCTTCGCACCACGTTTTATTTCAATGCGACCTGATCATTACCCATGATATGGTTGCTAATCATTGAGTGACGTGTCATGGCACTGGGGGAAAAAATAGATTCGAAATGAGAAGAAAAAGAAAAATAAATTTGATTCCTAGACGACTCGAGATAGGTTAGGGCCTATTATCCCTATACGAGTAATTCGAAATCAAAAAATGTGCTCATAAACCACTAAGCGATCCAATAGCTTAAAACCTAATACTCAACCGTTGTTGGGACTAAGCTTTCTTGTTTCATTTTCTATTTTAGCATCAATGAAGGAAAAGAAATTGGATTCCCTACATTGCTAGTCTAATGAGTCTACAAAGCTAAATAACTCGTTTTTCTATTTCCTTGTCTAAATGCTTGGCAGTAGTTTTCTAGGCACTTGTTGTATACGATTGCCGTTTATATGGAGTAGTCGTAGTCTATTGGGTAGTGTGTGGTTCAAACCCCTGCTAAGACATCTCCATAGAAACGAAATATTAAAAAATATTCATTCGAAGACTGCCTCTCAGCAGACTTCGGGCAATATACTGAAAGTAAATTCGATTGCCATGAAAAGTTTCTCAAAAATCTGTCGTTCAGAGCCCCCTTTAAGCTATAGCTCTCTCAACTAATGGGTAAAAATTAACACGCACAACAAGGGTGGTGTGAGAAGCTAGGCTGAAGGATTGTAATGACCAATTAAGTAAGTAAGTAAGTTATAAACAGTCATCTAAAATTGATGTTAATGATGAAATGAAGCATAGCTGGTATCGGTTTAATAAAACTTGAATCTTTCCTGATGGAAGGAAAAACACATTAGCTATCCTAGCTAACAACACATCTGATTCTCAAACCAAAAACAGGAAGAGAGCATCTACGGTTCCCATATTTATATTTTCTTTAACTGATAAAATCCCCGAAGCCTTAGGCTACACTAGTGTGGTGACTTTTTAGACATGAACCAACATTAGCTATCCTAGCTAACAATACATCTGATTCTCAAACCAAAAACAGCAAGAGAGCATCTACGGTTCTCATATTTATATTTTCTTAAACTGATAAAATCGACGAAGCCTTAGGCTACACTAGTGTGGTGGCTTTTTAGACGAGAACCAACTTTGGCCATCCTAGGTAACAACATATCTGATCCTCAAACCAAAAACAGCAAGAGAGCATCTACGGTTCTCATATTTATATTTTCTTAAACTGATAAAATCGTCGAAGTCTTAGGCTAGACTAGTGTGGTGGCCTGTTAGACGATAACCTTTGGTTCAAAACCCCAGGTAACACTCTCAGTAGATTTCTGGCAAAAACTCTCTCAGGGTAAATAATAAATTGCCATGAAAAGTTTTTCAAAAATCTGTCATTCGAATTTGACTTTAAAGTGTAGGTCTCATTACTCATGAGTGAAATTAGCAAACTCGACATGGATGATATGAGAAGTTAGGTTGTAATTCTGATCAAAAGGATTGTATTGAGAAATTATGTAAGTAAACTTGTGTCAATGCTTTAATAATTTTTGATTTTTTTTTACAACAGAACAGAAGTCTAATCCAGTACTAATGGATAAAATTAACACAGATAGCATGGGTGCTGTGACAAGCTAGGTTGCAATACTGGCTAGATGTTTTGTTTTTCTTTTACGATTTCAGGGTGGAGATATTACATACACACAACCGTACAGTCAGTATTAATGGAAAATAATTTCATTCAAATGGCTGCCTCGGCTGGCCATACAGTAGCCTACATGAGCGGTCCAATTTTTAAGCACATTATCGATTGTGTGCAGCGGGACATGTTGAACGAATTTTTGTTCACAAAAATTGAAGAGAAGAATATTGGCAACATTTGATTTCAATAGGACAAGGCTACGTGCCACATAGCCGAAGCTACACTCGATGTTTTGCGCCCTGTTTTTGAAGATCGCATTATTATCCGCAGAGCTACTGTTGTTTGGCCACCTCGGAGCTGCGATTTGACACCGTTGGACTATTATTTGTGGGATGCCGTCAAAGATAAGTGTTACGCCGAGAAGCCAGAGACAATTGGCGCTTTAAAGGACAATATTCGTGAAGCCATTGGTGAAATACAGCTGCACACAATCCACAAATTGGACCGCTCATGTAGGCAACTGCATAGCCGTCCGAGGCAGCATAAAAAAAAAAGAAATTTGAGAAAAATATTCAGTACAGTAGGACCCCGCTTAACGTTGTTTCAGTATTACGCTGTTGTAAACGAAACGGTGGTACACTAGCCAAAAGCGGTGCACTATATAGCGACGGTCTATACTATGTATCGTTTTTTTCAACGCTCTTTTGTTAGTCTGTCCGGAAAAAAGATTCCAAATGTATTTTCCGAAGTTGCAATCACATTACGAATGCTTCTTTCCTGCATCACAGTTGATTGATTAGTTGTTATCAACGTTACTAGGTGTGCTCTCGGGATTAACACAGATAAATAATTATTTACTTCACAAATCTTCTTTATTTCCTTAAAATTATGACCTCATCTTAGAAAGTACAGTAAGACTCCGCTTAACGCTACCCCGCTTAACGCTGTTTCAGTAATACACCGTAGTGTTAGGATTCCCCTAAATCGTGCATTGTATTGATACTTGTGGTGTATTTCAACGCTCTTTTGTTACCCTGTCCAGAATAAAGGTTCCAACTGTATTTTTCGCAGTCGCAATGTATTTACATTGTATGTACGTGTTAACTTGCCTCGTTTAACGCTGTTTCGTTTAGCGCTGGAACTTATTGGAACGTATCCCCAGCGTTAAGCGGGGTCTTACTGTGGTTTTGTTTTAAAGCATTTTCAAAAAGAAAAGTTATTTGGCGGACCCTTTATTCATTTCTAGAGTTTTTTCCAGAAATCTATTGAGAGACAGTAGACAAAGAAATATTTTTTTATATTTCGTTGTATTGAAGATGTCTGACTTAGGGGGTGGGGGGGTAGGTTTGAAGCGTGGCTAATGCGTCTAACAAGCACACACTCTACTAGACAGGGTCCTATTTCAGTTCTTGAAGATAATATTACACTTATACCGTAGAAGTCGCCGTGGTCTAGTAGGTAGTGTGTTGACCTACTAGACGTAAAAGCCAGGGTTCGAGTCCCAGGCCAGACATCAAAACCAAATACAAAAAGCATTTTTTCGGGGATTTCCTCTTAGAAGATTTCTGGCAAAAACTCTGAGAGTAAATAAAATTGCCATGAAAAGTTTCTCATAAAATCTGTCGTTCGGAGTCGACTATAAACTGTAGGTCCCGCTACTCATGTATAAAATTAACGCACACAACATAAGTGGTGTGAGAAACTAGGTCCATAATCCTGACTGATGGGTTCTAATGGGCAATTATGTATGTAATCCGTAGATAAGATTTTTTCAAATGATTTTATTTTGTCCCGCTGTTAATTTTTAATGCCGTAGCTATTACATTTCGGATTGAAAGCCAGATTTGCTTCATTATTTTTTATTTTACTGGCTGATCGGAGCAACCTGGATGTAGACCTCAAAACAATTATAGTTTATGGTTAAACATAGTTATTGAACTCGCCGTAGTCTAGTAAGCAGTGTATTGACTTATTAGACATGAAGCCAAACCCCAGATCAGATATCAAAACGAAACTATGAAAAAAAAAATAATTTCAACGGCGACTTCCTCTTAACAGATTTCTGGCAAAAACTCTAAGAGTAAATAAAATTGCCATGAAAAGTTTTTCAAAAATCTGTCATTCAGAGACGACTTCAAACTGTAGGTCCCGTCAGTCATATATTTAACATTAGTGGTGTGGCGAACTAGGTTGTAAACCTAGCTAACTGCTGGTAGTGATTCCTACGGCCTGGACCTAGGCCAAGCATAAAACAGAATTACTGCTGATCACTAGTCGCCGTATCCCCTTACAGGTGGACATGAGTATTGGAAGCGAGGTAATTAGGACCAAGAGCTCGGTAAGATACCTGGGAATAAGGCTGGACTCCAGGCTGAAATTTTCATACCAGATTCAGTACTCGGCTGACAAAGCCCGGAAGATCGTCGGGCAGCTCAGCAGATTAATGGCGAATATTGGAGTACCGCTACCGGCGAGACGGAGACTCCTGATGGATGTTGGAAGCAGCATTATTTGGGCCGAAACGCTAGGGGTTGAAAAACGGGCGAACTTACTTCTAGCGGTACAGAGAACGGCGGCACTACGTATCCCGTCGGCATATCGTACGGTGTCCGCCCCAGCCGTACTTGTGATAGCAGGTACAATCCCTGTCGATCTACTGGCAGCAGAGCGGATGAAGATTTATAAGGCGAAATCGGCTGGAAACCACATAACCGGTCACTTCAAGGGAAAACACCATTTCAGAATGGCAACGACGATGGAACGACGAGGATAGAGGAAGGTGGACGGCGAGACTCATTCCGGAAATAAAGCCATGGATCTGTCGGAAATTTGGAGAAGTAAATTTTTATGTTACACAGATGCTATAGGGCCACGGATATTTTAGGAAATATCTCAACAGAATGGGCAAGACCAGCTCCCCTTACTTCCTTTACGAAGAAGGGGAGGTAATAGATGATGCGGAACACACTATCTTCGAATGTGCACGCTGGTAGAGCTATCGCTCTGCACTGACGGCGATGATCGGAACGATAACGGCCGCTAACATTGTCGGGGTTATGCTTGCGAGCAGAGAGAATTGGGCCTCAGTGGCGAATTATGTGGAGCGCATTCTGAGACTGAAGAAGAGAGATCTGGAGGCTGCGGAGCATGCGGGCACGCCGGCATAGATGACACTAGCTCACGTGTCAAACGAGGTCCCAGTCGGGAGCTTGGACGTAAGGAATAGTGGAGACAATTAGAAGTCTCCCCAACCTTCAGTACGCAGTCCGGACGGGGATGTGAGCATGAAGGCGGCCAAAGGGCCAAAAAGGACTCCACTCCGAAGTAATACCACCGTAGTTCCGGAGTGGGGGGATTTAGTGGGTGAGGGCCCCACACACGGAGGACATGACGACTTCCTCTATGGTGCGGTTAGGTACATTTGCCCCTCCTCGGCGTAAAAAAAAAATGTATGCTTACATGGTTGTGTTATGGTTTGCACGGGTTTTTTCAGGTACAGTATTCCCTTGATTTACGTCGTTTCGATTTACGTTGTTTCGATTAACGTCGTCAAAAATTATGTTCCTTTCAATTTCGATTTTTTTATTTATATTTTGTAAAATGTACACAAATAAATGCATCTGATAGTATGAGTTCGTTTTACGTCGTTTCGATTTACGTCTCCTTTTTCCGGAACATTCTACCACGTAAATTGAGGGACTACTGTATTTCCTTAAAATTCAATTCAACATTTGATTTTGCAAGAGTTATGAATTACAAAACTGACTTCAGCAGATTTAGTGGCTTGAAATAAGTCACGGATTTAAATGTGTAGCACTATTTAGCAGCACTACAGGGATACTTTTAATACAACCCAATACTATGAACCATACCTTAAAGGAAAAAGCAATTAAAGAACTTTCCATTTAAGGAGTCACAACATACAAAACTTTATTGATTCCTGGTCTTCCATTAGAATTAAAATGTGACAGCTTGAATGAAATTTGGGAGGCAATGCTATGCCCCTTTCTTCTTCTTCTTCTTTAAGTCCTTTCATTGACTCTCTCTTGAAAATAATTTTTACTTGATGTTCTACATGAATTTTATGATGATTTTTATCTGACACTTCCAAGACCAAGATTTGAATATTTGTTGCTGCTTGCTGCTTAGAACGTAGGAGATGAGAATTGAAATTAATGTTGCCAGTAAAAGATGTGATGTGTTGCTGTTACTTTTAATGCCAACAATGAAAAGAACTCCAAAAGTAACAGCAACAGCATCAGTAAAAAGGAGTTGCAACAGGTGTTGTTAAGAAAATTAGTAAGATTTTCTTCATCTTATTCAACTGCCTTAGAGAGAGAGAGAGAGGGAGAGAAGGGCTACCAAGGATGGTTATGATGTTCGTTAAGGCCAACACCCTGATGATGACGATGATGATGATGTTGATGATTAAGTGTTTAAATATGAAGTAAAAGTGTTTACAGTTCATTATGAGGATACAACCGACTGAGAGGACGATAATGTTGCTGTTGCTGATGAGGAAGCTGATGCTGATGCTGACGATGACAATGAAGACTGACAGCTTTGGGGTGTAATAGACAAAGATTTTGTTGAGTCTGTTGCTAAACTATGGCAACGACAACAGCTTGATGTAGGTGATGACAAGGACATGCTTAAACTTAAATTCAAAGATGTCATCGATGATGCAGTTGTCTCTCGTGTACATTGGCACAAATCATGCTTTTGTACACCATAATTCTCTTGGGTTCTAATGGCTCTGGGTATGGTAGCATAAGGAGTTTCATGTACTCTCATTGCTGGACAGGGTCTTCTGCTTGCAATGCTTATCATTGCTGTTTCCAGCAAGCAAGATGTTGTTGCCTTTGTTAGATTATTAAGGGATGTGGAAACTTGCTTCATATTATTGTTGTTGATAATTTGTTGTTGGCAGCAGGGTTTTGAATTTATCGACCAATTTATGTCTTCCATGCTACAAGCTCCATCCATTGGCTGCAATTTGTAGTTGTTGTAGGTTGGTGACAACAAATAAATATTTTTGCCTGTCGCTCTATTACAATCGTTCAACAATTGATTTGTAACACTTGCAGGATTCTTACATTGTTGCTGTTTATGTTCTTGTATTGCAGTTGTTGTTGCTGCTGTATTTGTTAGATTTTCCATTGAATATGCTTTCGATGTTAAAAGTTTTGTTAGAAATTTATGGCATTTACTGTGTCTGTCTGTTACTTTTCTAACACCCAAGTTTTGTTTAACAGCCATGGTTTGTTCTACGGTTTCTTGCTGTTGCTGCTGCTGCTGCATTTGCTTTAGTGTTGTCCTCACCATTTGTTGTTGTCTCCGATGACGTCCAAAGATTTTCTGACGCACTTTATCTTCATTGCAACATAAATTGAAGGCACTGGTAATGGCCGCCTGCAGTTGTTCAGCAATTAAAGCCGGTCTTGGATAGTAACGATCTCGACAAACGGGACATTTTTCGGCACGTATACGACAATTGACACACAGCAAATGACCATTCTGGCATTGCATTGCGGGTGGTGTGATTGTATCCCGACACACTGGACACTCGATTAGGCTTAAAACACTCTGTACCACCAGTGACAGTCTTTGCAATGTACGTGGCATTGGTGCGGCACATAAACTCTGCAATGAAATCGAGTACAACAAAAAAAAAACACATTTCATCGTTATTTTTGATGGCTTTTTGTCATGAACAAACATTGATTTTTTAAAGCAAACAATAGAAACAGGAGGAGGAGAAGGAAGAGGAGGAGGAGAAAATAAATTTTCGTATTAAATTTCCTGTAAAATGAAGTATACCCTACGTTGCAAGTGAAAAACTATTGGAATCTGGCATTAATATGTTAACAATTTAACACAGACAACATGGGTGGCTGGAGAAACTAGGTTGTAGTCCTGGATAAAGGATTGTAATGTCTCCGTAAGCGTTTGGGGACTATTTTCGAAGTATGAAGTGGCTCTTAGAGCTCTTCAATCGACTACAATCATTTCAAAAAGTCATATATTGGGCTGGGTTCATAGACCAGAAGCTTATGAAGGAGAATGAATTGCTGGACTTTCAGGGGAATCAAGAGGTTAATTTGCTTTTATTCTGGACACTAATACTAACCACAGAAAAGTACACTTGAATTGGTCTCTCCAGCGTTTATAGTTTTTAAGAAAGTGATGCTCACTGAAAGCTTGGAGTACATTTCTTGTAATTCTACTTCATTCGGCCGATAGAGGCTTCATTACGGTTAGCGCATAAATTCCACGCATAGATTTAATGATAAGGGCAGACAAAAACGGTTAAAAATTTTGCAAAATTTATTTTTTGTTGTGAAGCACAATTGTTGCGGTTAGAAATTAAAATTGCATTTCACTGCGAGGCAGCAGCGGCTGGCTTCACAGTACCTTAATCGATCGAAAAAAATTTCGTATCTCGGCAATGGCATCATGAATGTAGGCCTTCAAATGCCCAATCGTTTCCGGTTTGTCGGCATAACACTTTTCTTTAACGACTTCCCACTGAAACCAATGCAACGGTGGTATATCGAATCTTTTTGACTGCCAATTGACATGACCATTTCGCCTACTTAAATGGTCATAAAACGTTTGACGCAATAAATCGATTGTGGCATGAGATGTGTGGCAAGTTGAGACATTCTGTCGAAATCGAACATTGTTCACATCAATATCATGATAAGTGGGTACAAACAAATCTGTTATAAGGATGCTATAGACGTCTCCATTGACCGTAATGGTTGTGCCGCCTCCACAAGCCGCACCAAATAGTCACTCGTAATGCATTGGCTTCCGTGAGATCATGTGTGGGTTCTGTCTGAATCCCAAATACGGCAAGTTTGCTTATTAACGTACCCACCAGAGATCAATGAGCAATGAATCGCTTTTCCTCTACTCATAAGCACTCATGCAATTTCACTTCTGCAACTTCTCTGATTCATTCGTACTCGCTACAACATTGATTTATAAGTATAGGCTGCAATGAGTATGAGTACAACGTAGACATCAAACTCACAACATTCGAAATGTGTTTGATTCATACGCCTACTCATTCTGATTCATAAATTTAGAAAAATATTTATGATACTTATAAGTGATTCGAGTGATTCGAATCATTCATCAATATTTACAGCCTTTGTTGTTGTTGCATATACAAACAAAGAAGAAAGGAAAGGCAAAGACAACAAGCAAAGCATACAAACAATCTACTTGTGAGTATAGTAGTGTTCGTTCGCGAATCATACTTATTTTGCGCTTCGTGTAAACGTTAAGTGGAGATGCGTTGATGTCAATAACCTCATGCGTCTTGTTAAGTATGAATACGACGAGTACTTCCAACTTTGAGTATGAGTAGTATGAGTATCATATCAAAATAAGTATGAATGCGTAGAAGTATCAGAAATTACAAGTATGACTCGAATCTACTCAGCGTTTTGAATACTTATTGCTGATCTCTGGTACCCACCACCAATAGGGAAAATAGCTTCATTGGAAAAGAAAATTTTTTTTTTGGGAACATCGACATCGCCGTGTAATTTCTCGTTTAGCCATTTAGTGAAGCAAAAATTAAACGGATGATCATGCGATCAGTTCTTTTTGTAAAATTCAACGTAAACAAGAGTGTGAAAAGTTGAATTCCTGAGAACGATAACTAATTGATGGGTGTTCTCTCATGTCCGCTCTCAGCCACAGCTTCGATATTTTTGGGTGTACGAACTGTACGAACGTACACGCTTACGTCTTGGCTTATCAACAATGAAACCAGTTTTACGAAATTTAGCAATAAACTTGCCTATATCGGGCACTGTTGGTCTTTCTCTGCAGCGAAATTTTGTACGACATTTTTGGGCAAATTCCTATCATTTTTTGGAAATATATTTCCAATAAATTCCAACGTTGCTGAATCGTTAATCGCTTCATTACTTTCAATAGCGGTAATATACCGAATTTTGTAATAGAATGGAATGACATAAGTATTGCCAGATTCGAAATAACTGATAATTCAAATTTAAACCGATAGAAGGTCCACCCGATATAACATAAAAGGGTTTTTGCCTATTATCGATTGCAGCATTTGTAATAAAAATTTCAATTTTAAATGCCTGACATGCCTTCCAAACATTTTTTTACTAACAAAACTGTTCCAAAAGAGACTTAAAATTTCTTCTTCTTTTTTTAAGCTTTCCAAGTCAATAATTCCTATTGACAAGCATTAGCGAAAGGTGACCTAATTTATATTATGAAACGTCTTTAAAGGTATTAATTACTAGCTTATGGTCTCTGTAATGTTTCTGTAAAGTAGAGCACTTATGAAGAAATGTCCACCACACTTAGAGTCTCAACAAAAAAAAAATTCCAGAAATTTTTTTATGGCAATCAAGTGCGGTTTTTTTTTTTTGTTTGTGTAACTTCTTTCGTTTCATTACTTACCTCTTCATTGCATTTGGTATTACAGTTGGTACTCCAGAGTAATAACGTGACTTGATGTTGTGAGGATTTTACCAATTTTGCAATTTCCGTGATACGCAAACCCAATACATCACAGCCATTAACCTGTCAAGGAAAGGAGATGCACAACAACAATATTATTAAAAAAAAAACAACAACAAAAACAACAACAACAAATAAAAGCAAATAAAAAAATGAAATGAAAATCTTAAAAATAAAAATCCTTTCATATGAACACAGGTACACAGGGAAGTAAGTAAAAGTATCAAAAACATGTCCTGCCCCAAAAAAAAAAAATTGATTCCAAAAGCAACAAAAAATGAAAGAAAAACCCAGAAAAAAAACCCGATGAAATGGCAGGAAAATGCATTTCTTGACAGGACGAAAGTAAAAAAAAAATCCAAGTGACGTGCATTTGCAGGCAAGAGAAGTAAAAGTTGGTAAACAAGAGAGGAGGGGAAGAGAGTGAAAAGTTGTCAATAAATTATAAACCACTAAAAAATTTTAAACACCATCAATCCAAAGTGCTGCTCCTCTGCTTGCTCTTTTGCATTGCCTTCCTTACCATGCCATGCTATGCACAACATTTCAAATATTAATGTTAACAACAACAGTCCCCCATACAATCCAATCTTACTTATCAGCGGCGTGCCAAAGCATAAACAAAAAATCATTGTATGTGTATAGTAAATTAACAGAGAACAACAAATGTTTGGTATACACACAGAATGTTAAAGAGAAACATTATTATCTGTACAAAATATAACAGTACTATCGACTCTTTGAAACCTAGTAACAATGTAAGCATGATAAGCAACAAAATGTTAAACAACATTGCTTGTGTATACATTTGCGTGTTTTTATTTGGTAGTAACAAGAAAAATGTTAAGCAACAAAATGTTGTTTAGCAACATTGCTTGTGTATGCATATGTATGTCCGTTATTATTTGGTTTACATTTCTTCTTTTAACAAACAAGCAACATGTTTATAAGAAATTACTTGTGAATAAGCTTATAATCATGTTGCAAAACTAGAAATATCAACATTTTAATAAACATTATCACTGTTATTGTTGACATAACATTTCTTGTGTTTATTTTTTAACATTTCTTAACATTTCTTATGAAATAAACTGCTGCCTGTCCTTATTTATACATGAGTTTAACCATTTTTGTTAAATTTTTTTATTTCTAATATTATTTCTGTTAAATTGCAATACCCTTCTACTATAAAATAATTTACGTTCCTTTAGTTGTAAAATATATTTGAACTTGACCTTGTTTTTTTGCCATAAAAAAAAAAAAAAAAAAATGCCATTTAAAATACCTTTCTAATGAAATGTTAGAGGAAGTCATTAGCAAAAAATTTAAATAAAACAACAGAATAGCAAATAAAATTGAACATTTTTTTTAAAAGGACATTTCAGTCTTTGACATTTCCTTTTGAAATATGAAAAGAATGTTGAAGTTATTTTGTTTTTTCTTTCAATACTTTATATTGTTTAATTAATATTGGGTAGGGGTAAAAATAAATTCAGTATAAAAAGCTGCTACTGCAAAGCACTTTAATGCATTAAATAATAAATACAGTCAAAGGAAAAAGTCTACATACACCGTTATCTACATACCAGAGATGAGCAACGATTATGCAAAACGATAAGTAGATTCAAGTCATACTTATAATTTCTGATATTTATAGGCATTCATACTTATTTTAATTTGATACTCTTACTACTCATACTCAAAGTTGGAAGTACTCGTCGTATTCATACTTAACGATACGCATGTTATTATTGACTTCGACTCCTTTCTACTTAACATTTACACGAACCACAAAATACTAAGTATGATTCGCGTACGAGTACATCAATACTCACAAGAAGATTGTGTGTATGCTTTGGTTGTTGTCTTGGTCTTTCCTTTCTTCTTTGTTTGTATATGCAGCAACAACAAAGGCTGTAAATTTTAATGAATGATTCGAATCACTCGAGTCACTTATAAGTATTTTTCTAAATTTATGAATCGGAATAAGTAGGCGTATGAATCAAACACATTTCGAATGTTGTGAGTTTGATGTCAACGTTGTACTCATACTCATTGCGACTTATACTTATAAATCAATAATGTAGCGAGTACGAATGAATCAGAGTAGTAGAATTTCAATTCTGTTGATTCGTTTCATACTCAAAATTTAATGAGTGTTTATGAGTAGCGGAAAAACGATTCATTGCTGATCCCTGGTATGTTTCACACAGCTCATGCCTCTTTGAATATCCTGCAGGAGGTATCGGAGAACATGATCAACTCAAGTGGAGGTAATGTGAACTAATCACTAAGATTGTGCCAAATGATGCCGTTAGATTATTTCTTATGCGAGCTGGTCACAGATGTAAACAAATAAACCACAGCTAACTTAATTCATAGCTCTTTACGGCTCCATACTTAGGATAACGACCTAGCTTTTCACACCACCCATGTTGTGTAAGTTAATTTTTATGCATGATTGGTGGAACTTCGTCGACTTCGAACGATAGATTTTTGAGCAGCTTTTCATGGCAATTTTATTTACTCTTAGAGTTTTTTGCCAGAAAGCCGTTGAGAGTAAGTCGCCGAAAAAACAATTTTTCATATTTCATTTTGTTCGAGATACTTGGGCAGAGGTTTGAACCAATACCTACTAGACTACGGCGACTACTTGTGGCGGAAAGCTAGTCGCTGAGATCGTGTTATTTGACACCGTAAAATTTTGAGCGGTTTTCGTGCGTCCTAAAAAGTCGCGGCGAACTTTTGAACGAAGCTATATTCCGCACATAATGCTATGAATAGGTCTTTCAAACGAATAAAAAATTAAAAAATGTCGATAACATCCACACGACGGCAGAAAGAGAACATGATAAAAATGTGAATGTATTTGTGAGAGGCATGTGTATAACCCAGAGGAAAATTGTTAGTAATATTTTCAAGTGTAACCTAATAATGTGTTTATGCAGTGGAAGATGGAAAAAGTACAGCGTCAAATCTCTAAAGACTACATACTTAACTTGGCAAATATTCTTCCAAAAATGGAGATCATTTCTCATTGTTTTTAGAGAATCTCTTTAGAAAATAGTGAATCCTACAGTAATTTTTCTTTGAGTGTATATAAAAAAAAAATTCAAAATGAAGCGATAAGAACCTGCTTCACTGAATGCTGACAAAGAACATTGTTGATATTCGTGTCCTATGTCTGTAAAAATGAGAATAGATTGTTGCGATACAGTTCTACCCGACATTATTATTGTCTGTCTGCATAATATCTTTACTAGTCCAGTTTACTTCGGTGTCGGTAAGGATAATTTCACTGCCTATTACTTGATAATAGGTTAATCCTCATTAGAGAGTCGTAGTCTAGTAGGTAGTGTTTTGGCTTATTAGACGTATAGCCAGGGTTCGAGCCCCTGTCCCCTGAGGGATAATAGTGATATCTCACATTCATTGTGAGAAATTTAAAGAAGGGAAGCGTTTCCCAACAACTGTCTTCGTAGAGAAAAATTATACAATATTCTCGTATGGTATTGTAAACAAAAATTACACACTCATTCCCACTGATAGTCTCTAACGTGAAACTGTTCTTTTAGAAGTATGCGCTTACGAGTTAATTAAACAAATTCGCATGGAAATGGCCTATTTTTCTATGCCTCTGGAGACTAAATGTCTCGTCTAATCATTAAAAAACATGTTTTAATTTTTAATTTTTTTCTCTACGCAACAGCATAAAAATTATGAATGTTTTGCAGTATTTAAAGCCTTTTACAAAGACCTGGGGATACAAATGATTTCCATACGTAGCCCCCTAGGGCAATACACTCCCACACACCTTATTGATGTGAATTTTCTATGAAAATTTAAAAAAATCGATTTGAAATAAAATATTAATGCTGCAACAGGGAGGCCCAAATGAAAAGATTAATAAACAGAAAAAATAATGTTTTTTTTAAATGGAAATGACAAAATAACGATTTATTTATTTATTTATTATTTATTTATTTACTATGTATATATTTAGATAATAAAATGCACTAAAGTGGAAAATTATGAATATTTTAACGAATAAATATTCATTATGAGAGCTATTTCATGCAACAATAGCAGCGGCTGGAGCAGCTACAGCACTGGCAGCAGTTGCAAATTTTTTTTCCCGATTTTTTTTGTAAATTAATGTTGCATGTTATCATGAAAGTGTTGAAAGTGTGTTAATGCCGCGACAATTGTAATTGCAATTATCGTTACGTATATGCATTCGTGTGTGTGTGTCTGTGTGTGTGTTTGTAAAACATAAAACTTTTAAATTTTTTACAAAATTACTCAATGAACCGTAATGGTGTTAAAATTAATAATCATATGTACGCTATGTACAGATGTATGTATGTGTGTATGTATGTATGTATGTCTGCATTTGATATATAAGTACACATTTACAGTTATAAATCTCCTATAAATTAATTTTATTTTAAATTGTTCGTTTTGTATTAGCTAAACTGTCATCGTGTTTGTGTTAGAAATGCCAGGCATACGTACACAAACACACATCAATACATATTCCCATCAATTTGTACAAATTTATTTACGCACACATTTACAATTAAAAGATGGCCAACATTATATCAATCAATATTGCATACTTTGTATAATTAATAATGATTTTGTATGTATGTATGCATGTATGTATGTGTTCATACTACGTATGTCCAAAATGTCCAATAGGAAATGTAGTACTGGAAACCATGATTTGTTACAAAATAAATTTTCCAAAAATTTGATAGCATTAGCAGCCGTACTCTGGACCTTATAACCAGTGGTGTTGTGCTAATTTTTTATTACCGGAACACGTATATATAATTATATGACAGAGCCGATCCTGGGTAGGTGGCGCTGTCCTCAAATTTAACGAAGGGGGTGATTTTCTATGATAATTCTGGCGGTGGCGTTTTTTTTTTTAGCTCTAATGTCTCAAATTTAAATGATGGGGGGAGGTAAATTTTCCCCATGTTCCGGAACGCGTTCCTGTCCAAAAAGGAAGCACCCGAACAATGCTCTGGAGCTTTCCATCTCGACAACACCACTGCTTATAACATAAAGCTTTTACCACTAAGTGACCTTAAAAGTGTTGTTAATACTTGCATGGCTTTCCCATATCTCACTACTAAGACTCGATACAGGCTTATTTCTATTTTTCATACTGTAATCAAGGGTCTTGAGAACATATTCTTTAGAAGACTGTTGGCTAATAGCGTAAGAGAAAGATTTTCAAGGTAGGAGTAAAGTTGGAAGAAAGCTAAGGCAACAATTTTAGTTTCTAAAGTCGCCGTAGTCTAGTAGGTAGTATGTTGACTTATTAAACGTGAAAACATGGTTCAAATCCCATCAAAACGAAATATGAAAAGATATTTCTTCGGCGACTTCCTCTCAGCAGATTTCTGGCAAAAACTCTGAGAGCAAATAAAATTGCTAAAAAAAAGAGAAAATGAGTTTACTAAAGCTGGCATTAACTTGCGGAGTATTCGGTGCATGGATGTGGCAAGTAATTGTGAGAAAGTCAAACAAACATAATAGATGCACGGATTCTTTAATGAGAAGGAATTGGTGCGATACAGCTTTACCGGGCATTATTATTGTCTGTCTGCATAATATCTTCACTAAACCAGTTTACTTCGGTGTCGGTAAAGATAACTCACTGCCTAGAACTTGATAATACGATAATAGGTTAATCCTCATTAGAGAATCGTAGTCCAGTAGGTAATGTTTTGGCTTATTAGACATAAAGCCAGGGTTCGAGCCCCAGGCCAGACATCGAAACAAAATACAAGAAGTATTTCTTCGGCAATTTCCTCTCAGCAGATTTCTGGCAAAAACTCTTAGAGTAAAAAAAAACCTGACGTGAAAAGTTTCTCAAAAAAAAAAATCTGTCGTTTGGAGTCACTATGCATAAAATTAACACACATAACTTAAGTGGTGTGAGAAACTAGGCCAATAATCCAGACTGAAGGGTTGTAATGACCAATTAAGTACGTCATTACAGAATCTACAATAGGGCGTAAGGCGTTCCATATTGTGAGAATGTGTTTTATCATCATGACTCAAAAACACGCAACAAATGTTTAGATTGCATCGAACCCTTTTTGGCTTGAGAAGATTCTCTGCCTCACTTCATCCTATCCCTCGCGTAATATTCTCTTTCAAACATTTTTTTCCGCTCCACTCTAATAGGGGCATTGTAACTGCTCTCCTCGCAAACTCATGGTTCTGCCCATTGGCGAAAATTCCACTAGAAACCGGCATTTTCTTGTTTAGTCGCCATACGAGAATTTGACTCGTCAGAGCTAATTTGAGCACATCCTTGTAGGGTGTAGACTTGGCCCACTTGAGACATAAACACGATATCTTACTCTGAGACAGAATAGCCTCTTGTTCCATAGTGGATCTTCTCTTAAAAGAGTATGTAACCACTAAAATTCACTCAATGCACCTTATTATTCCGTCTCATTGTAAAGACAAAATTTTGATTGCCATAGTCTAGTAGGTAGTGTGTTGGTTTATTAGACGTAAAGCCAGGGTTCGAGCCCCAGGCCAGACATCAACACAAAATACAAAAAGTATTTCTTCGGCGATTTCCTGTCTGCAGATTTCTGGCAAAAACTCTGTGAGTAAAAAAAAAACATGCCATGAAAAGTTTGCCAAAAAAATCTGTCGTTCGGAGTCGACTTTAAACAGTAGGTCTCGCCACTTATGTATAAAAATTAACACACACAACTTAAGTGGAGTGAGAAGCTAGGTCCTGTTTCATTGTAAAGACATAATCTTGATTGGTTATTGTCGTATAGGAAGGCATGTTCAACATTTGGAAATGGAGTATTCCATCCATTAACGCACATGTTTCTTTAAGAGGAAAGCAAGCAAAATATGGAACAGTTTTAGTGTCACTATTCTGATCATGCTAGAAGTCAAGAATGATAAACTAAAGATTACGCCTTGCGCATGATTTCCCGTTAGATGACGTAGTTGGGCTATTTTAAAGGTTTCCAATAGTTGACAGCCCTGCAATATAACTTACATTATCATTAGCCAATAGGAACACAATTTGCGTGACGTCATTGATTCAATATGCGCAGAAAGTTTTAATTTTGTGTGCGTGATGGCGTAATCTTTAGTTTATCATTTTTGCTAGAAGTCATCTAGTAATCATAACATAAACTTACATCTTTCGAGGATAAATCCGATGTTTTAGGTGTGAAATCGGACATAATATAAAGCTTTATATTGAGCTCAGGTTGGTTTTATGGTGTTGAATAATATTCTAATAATAATCCAATGTAAACCAGTGCTAATCAATAATTCAAGGACCTGCTAAAGAAGTATGCCAAATTGCTATAAGATATTCAACAATTGTTGTACAATGGGTCAATTTCGATCTCCGGGTACTGTGCTTGTCTTGACCGACAGGTGCACGTCCTCTAACCTTCAACAATTGTTAAAGAAATTTCATTAGAATGTTGGTTCAGTGATTTCAATACATTGTGAAGAAGTCATGGCTGATGATTAATTGAAACCAAAACGAACATTGCTGAGGGAAGACTAAAAATATATTCAAAAGGTTTTTGTTTATTGTCTCTCTTATTTTGTTTTTCCTATTGGGTATTTAAAAACATGCATAAATACTGTTGTGCCTATTCACTCTCATTCAAATGATGACAGTAGCGCTGTATCTACATACATAGTTGCATATGAAAGTGGTGGTAGTATGAGTGCCTGTATTTGTGAGCGTGATTATATTGTACATATGTATGTATGTATGTATGAATGTATGTATGTATGTATATGCGAGTAAAGTTATAAATAAAATTAACATACGATATTTATTAATTAAATTGATATTTATTTGTATGTAAAAGTGATAATTATTTTTAATTAATAATTATATTCCAGTGTATGTGAGTGTGTGTCTGTGTATGTATGTATGTATGTTTAGTTGGTGTTGTCATATTTTAGTTAAAATGCAAAAAAAGGGAAAATTATTACAAAATAATGAATATTAAATGAGGTCACGTTATTGGCATCAACAACACCAGCAACAGCCACATGCACAACTAATTATTCTTAATTTTTTTTCATTTTTTTCCATTTTCACCAAAATAAATTTGTATTAATTTAGTACCTCTTAAATATTATAAATGATTTAATTTCTTTTTTTATGATTATAATCATTGTTATTATCATTATAATGATTGCTGCAATATGAGAATGATGTACAGGCAGTATGGGCAGACATATGGTGTTAATTTGTTACTTAAATTGATCAAAAAAACAAAACAAAAAATCTAGTTTCTCGTATCCATTTAAATTTGCCATGAAAAATGAAAAGTAAAATTTTGAATTTAAATGTCGAGAGACTCATATAAAGGGCTAAGCATATCGTGGTTTCATCTGTCAAACTAATTTGTGAAACCAATTTTTTTTTTCTTTTCTGTTGAAAGTCTGACATTGATGGAAATGGATCGCTTAACTATCACAGAACGCATAAAAATGATCGGAACCTACTACAAAAATTGTGATTCTGCCACAGCCACGAATCGTGCTTTAAGAGGAGATTATGGTTTACACAATCGTCCAATTACGCAAGCAATTGGCAAAATTGTGAAGAAATTTGAAGAGACTCGAGTGATTACAAATATTGAAAGGCCAGTGCATCATCGTTTCCCTCGTTCCGCTGAAAATACCGCTATTGTAAGTGAAAGTGTTGCCGAAGACCCAAATGTATCGATTCCCCATCGTTCTCAGGAATTCGGAATATGCTTACGCCACATTATGGCGTATTTTGCATTTAGATCTACACCTACATCCATATAAAGTCCCAACTCCGCAACAACTGAAGCCAGCTGGACCATTCGTAGATACGTGGAATGGGTGCTTGAAAAACAGGCAGTGAACGGCAATTTTTCGAACAAAATTTTATTCAGCAATCAAGCATATTTCACACTCGGTGGGCATGTTAATAAACAAAATTGTCGTATTTGGGGTTCTGAGAATCCTCAAGTAATTGAAGAGAGGCCATTCAAGAATGATAAACTAAAGATTACGCCTCTCCTTAGATAACGTTGTTGGGCTATTTTAAAGGTTTTCATATGTGAAAATTAACATTCCTTCTGAAAAATGTGTGCATTACGCGAAAGTAGTTGGCAGCCCTGCAATAGAACTTAAATTATCATTAGCCAATAGGAAAACAATGAAAACAATTTTCATGACATCATTGATTCAACATGCGCAGAATGTTTTAATTTTGTGTGCGTGATGGCGTAATCATTAGTTTATCATTCTTGGAAGCCATTACATACATACATAATTGGATATTACAACCCTTCAGTCGGGATTACGATGTAGCTTCTCACACCACTTATGTTGTGTGCGTTAATTTTATACATGAGCGGCGGGACCTACAGTTTAAAGTCGACTCCGAAGGAAAGATTTTTAAGAAGCTTTTCATGGCAATTTTTACTCTCAGAGTCTTTGCTAGAAATCTGCTGAGAGGAAGTCGCCGAAGAAATATTTTTTCGTTTTGATGTCTAACCTGGGATTCGAACCCGGGCCTTTTGTCTAATAAGCCAACACACTACCCACTAGACCACGGCGACTTCTTCTTCTTCTTGGAGGCCATTGCATCCAGAAAAGGCACTGTTTGGTCTGAAGGTGTGATTGGACCTTACTTCTTCGGAGCGTTATGGTCATATGATAACCGTCTTTTTTTTTGCCTGCTATTGAAGAATACGACTTGGAGAATACATGTGTGGTTTCAACAAGACGGTGCCACATGCCACACAACTCGAGCAAATATGGCTTTATTGCAAAAGACATTTCCTGGCCGCGTAATTTCTCCTCATGGCGATCTCAACTGGTCACCAAGATTATGCGATTTGACACCATTGATGTTTTTGTGTGGGGCTACGCGAAAGTCTGTGTTTATGCAGATAAATCTTCAACTCTCGAGCACTTAAAAACCAACATTCGTCAAATTATGACTAAGATACCGCCCAATATGTGTCAAAAAGTGGTCGAAAATTACCTCAACGGAATCAGTGCTTGCAATACTTCGCTTGGAGGTTATTTAAACATTCAAACTTTACCAAATGGAAAACTCGGTATAACCTGTCGTTCGGAGTCAACTTTAAATTGTAGGTCCTGCCACTCGTGTACAAAATTAACACAAACACACATCAAGGGTAATAGGAGAAACTAGATTGTAATCCTGACTAAAGGGTTGTAATGACCAATTATGTATGTATGTATGCATGTATGATGCTTAAACAATTCAAATTAAAAATTAAGCTCTTTAGTCAGAATTACAACCTAGTTTCTTACACTACTCATGTTGTGTGTCTTAATTTTACCCACTAGTCGTCACTAGACCTGCAAATTACATTGGACTCCAAACAGCAGATTTTTAAGAAACTTTTTTTTTCTTAATTTTATTTATTCAGAGTGGTGAGGGGAAGTCCCCTACAGAAATTTTTTTTTTTTCATATTTCGATTTGTTCAAGATGTCCAGACTAAGGTTTGAATCATGGTTTCTCATCTAATAAGCTAACACTCTACTAACTAGACTTCTTGAAAAATTTTGAGAATTAAAGACTCTCAACATCGGTAGTCGTGCCAAGTCATTATTTAAAAATTTTTTTATTACTCAACGTGACTGTTCTACTAATGCCATACAGTACAATCTAAAAAACAAAATGAACTGTGACTTGTAACAAATATTCACGAACAAAATTTAATTTTTTATATGCACTGTACGCTTAAAAGTAAATTATTTGGCAAAATATCAAACGAAATGAAAATAAAAAAAAATAAATTTCGTGTCCATGAATATTGAATTTAAATTTGAAATTACAAAAACACTCGAATACATAAAGAATTGGCAATAATAAGTACAAATTAAAGATAATTTATTTACATTTAAATGGTGGAGTTGCCAACTCCATCCTCTGTCTTTCCAGTTTTTATAAAAGGTTCACATAATGGCGAATTGCTTAATTAAGTAGGTTACTACGTTTAGCTAGGATAGCAACCTATCTTCTTTTTTTCGAAATATCTAAGCCAAGTGTTGAACCATAGGCCTACACACTCATTACTAAACTATGGTCAAAATTATGACCTAGTTTCTCATATTAATCATGTTATGTGTGTTCATTTTATACATGAGTGGCGGGATTTACAGTTTTAAGTATACTTCGAACGACAGAGAAACTTTTCATGATAATGAACCTGCCTACAGGAGGGAGAAGAAATATTTTTCATATTTTCGTTTTAATGTCTGACATAGGGTTTGAACCCTGGCCAACTATCTACTAAACTACGGTAACTTCTCGATTAGCTACCGTAAAACCTCTTTTTGATTAGTAAAAATTTAATATTTTCTATGAACCAGCAGGGTTAGTCTGCCAGATCGTCGAAATAATCGAGAGTTTAAATATAATCACGACAAATCCTAATTGCGTAAGACTAAATAGAGCGAAAACATTAGCTTCGAAGATAAAAAGAAGCTTTGGAGATATAATAATCCAAAGATCGTCTTGCCAACTTCACGCAAGTCTTCAACAAGGCACCTGTCCACAAAAAATTCTTCTAAATGTCTTGGTATGTAAAGATCCCATATCTAGGGCTTGAAATTTCTCAAACCAAATGTAAGAAATTAAGACAATATTTAGGTGTTGTAGGTCGCAATAGTCTAAAGGATAGCGTGTTGATTTATTAGATATGGGACCTGCATGTCAACCATTTCCAACAAAACGAATTATAAACAAACACTCTTTAGGCGACTTCTTCTCAACCGATTTTTAGAAAAAAACTCCGAGAGCATATAATAAGTTGTCATGATAAGTTTCTCAAAAATCTGTCGTACGGAATCAACTTTAAGCAATAGGTCCCGCCATTAATTTATAAAATTAATGTGAGAAGCCAGGACGTAATCCTGACTAAAGGGTGACCTGTAACGGTTAATTTTGTGTGTACGAGTATGTATGCGTGTACTTAGGAGAGTAATAATTTCTCTTCTTATAAGCTAAAAAAAAATTTCTTTCACTTTCTTTACGCCGAGGAGGGGTAAAACTACATAACTGCACCATAGACGAAGTCGTCACATTCTCCGTGTGCGGGACCCTCACCCACTTAATTCCCCCTTCGTTTCGTGGACTGTCGTGACTCCTCATTGACCAAGGATAGGTTGGCGTCCCGAAAGAATTTCAGCGCAATGTCCAACTTGACCGAGGCAAGTGGCTTACCCAACTCAATAGAAGATGATTCCGGAAGGAGCACACCAGCTCTAGCGAGCTCGTCGGCCTTACCGTTTCTCGGGATGCCACCGGGTACCCACACCAATGAGACACTGGTGAAACGCCCAGAAAGTAGGTCGAGACAGCGGGGACATTTCCTAACGATCCCAATAGAGATCTTATCGCATCCTGACTATCAGAAAAAACCGAAACGCGAGTGAAAGGAGTACCGTTGATGAGAATCCATTGAGCGGCCCGGTAAATTGCCATCACCTCCGCCTAAAATACGCTGCAGTAGTCCGGCACACGGATAGAAATGTTCAGGTCCAGTTTCCCAGAATAGACACCGCTTCCAAAACCATTATCGAGTTTAGAGCCGTCGGTATATATATCCAGTACTTCCGGGGGCACGACCGTATTAAGATTTCTGTCATCCCTACTCGGAATCATAGTTAGCAACTCCTTATTAAAATTTTTTTTTAAAGAATTTTTGTTTTGATTTCGAATTCCTATAAATAGGGCAATAAAGTGTCATCCAATGGCCCTTAAAAATTTCTTTACATTTTAAAATAATAATTGTTGTTGTTTTTTTTAATTCGTTTAAATTGTTGGTGTTTTACCCTCACCCATTAAATTCCCCTTCCGTTTTGTGGACTGTCGTTACCACTGCGGAACTATGGTGGTATTACTTCGGAGAGGAGTCCTTTGGGCCCTTTGGCTTCTGTATGTTCCTATCCGCGTCCGGATTGCGTTTAGAAAGTTGAGGAGACAGCTAAGTGTCTCCATTATTACCTTTTGATTGGTTCCCGAATGGAATTTCGTTTGACACGTGTGCCAATGTCATCTATGCCAGCGTACCTACATGTTCTGCAGCCTTAAGATCTCTCTTTTTCAGTTTTAGAATGCGGTCTACGTAATTCGCCACTGAAACCCAATTCTCTCTACTCGCAATCATAACCCCGACAATGTTAGTACCCACGATCGTTCTAATCATCGATGTCAGTACAGAGCAATAGCTCTGCCAGCGTGTACATTAGAAAACAGTGTGTTCAGCATCATCAATTACAGGCAGTAAGGGAAGGCGGTCTTGCTTATTCTGTGAAGATATTTCCTAAAATATCCGTGGCCCGATAGCATCTATCTAGAACCTCGAAAGTTATTCTATAGACGGATAGTGCGATCGAATTCTCTTCTTAATGAATTGTAGTATATAATGGGCAACTTGACTTATTGCTTTTGAAAGAAGCGTTCTTTGATTTCTTTTCATTTTCCGATTTCCAAAAAATAAATTAAAAAAAAAAATGTGAAGCCTTCATCGAGATAGATGATTACCAAAACTAGGGGCATACCTAATTCATTGATCCAGCCTTTAGCCAGGACTACAACCTAGTTTCTGAACACGTTGACCGCCGCGGCAATTTTCAGAAAACTAACAAAACAAACGAAAACTTGATTTGTGAGTACGAGATAACTCGTATTTCGGCTACCTAGAAAGGAATGTAATCTACGGGTTATCTCGAGTGTCGTAGGCGACACTCTAAAGTCGTCCCTGAATATTAGATTTTTGAGAAACTTTTCATGGCAATTTTTTCATTTATACATAACATGCATACATACATAATTGGCCATTATAACCCTTCAGTCAGGATTACGACCTAGCTTCTCACACCACTTATGTTGTGTGCGTTAATTTTATACATGAGTGGCGGGACCTACAGTTTAAAGTCGACTCCGAACGACAGATTTTTGAGAAGCTTTTCAGGGCAATTTTTACTCTCAGAGTTTTTGCCAGAAATCTGCTGAGAGGAAGTCGCCGAAGAAACATTTTTCGTTTTGATGTCTGACCCGGGATTCGAACCAGGGCCTTTTGTCTAATAAGCCAACACACTACCCACTAGGCCACGGCGACTTCATTTTTTTCATTTATTCTTAGAGTTATTGCCAGAAATCTGCTGAGAGGAATTTGTTGAAAGAAATATTTCACTTCTTTTCAATCACAGTTAAAAAATGGAGCCTAAAAGTATGAGCAAATTTTTTCGTGGGCACTCCTTAGTAATTATTTTAACAGAAACTCAAGAAAACTATTTTTTTAAACTTCATTTTTAAAGCTCACTCAATAAAAACAAACACAAAATCCAGAAAACCATTAATACTGACCTCTAAAACGCAATCGCCGGCTTTAAGATCAGTTTTGGCAGCGGGTGTAAAGTCATCAACAGCGCTTACCTAAAGAGAAATTGGAACGGGAATTTGAATTTTTAAAAACTCGTATGTAATATTAAAGCCTTTAAAGTATACCCAAGGATAAGGATCCCATTTGGTGCGCGTCAAATGAAAGCCACAGGCGCCATTGGGGGATTTATCAATTTTTATAAAACGCACTGTGGAATCATAATGATCATCATCGTCATCATTATCATCGCCTTCGTTATCACTATCATAATTATTTTCCTTTTGGGATTGACTTTTATTTGCATTGCAAAGATTTTCATGCACAATTTTTGTTTGTTTAGCTGGTTTCTGGTTCTCAATTGGATTTTCGTTGTCTAACTCCTCCAATGATTTGGTTTTTATTGACAATAATTCAACAACATTCTGTTCAATTGTCATTTTTTATAGTTTTTGATTAAATCGGGAATTTAATTTAATTATTTTAATTGTTTTTAATTAAAAAAAAAATATTAAAGTTCACTTTTATTCTGTTATTAACGTCTTTAATTCAAACACGTCAACAACGTATGTGTTGTATAGACGACGGACTTAAGATTTCAACTGAATTCGCATTGCTTTGTATCACATTTTAGCCTTTTTTTTTCTTCTTTCTTGCCTCTATTCATTGTCTATTTATTTATTGTAGGTTTTCTTTATATATTGTGTGACTCTCTTAAATAATTTGTTGTTATTTGTTGTTGTCATATCGTTAATATTAACTCTTAAAATGTTTGATTTCCATTCCATTTTCTTATGTTTTATTATTAACAGTTTCAGTTTATTCTTCGTTTTATTTTAGCTTAAATCGGGCATCACATTTGTAAAAATTCATGCTTGTGGCTAAGCTCTATGCACCCTACATGGCTAAGCTAAGGTCAGTTAGGTTCAAGACTTCATAGAACACAACTGTGTTACTGAACAGACGGACTCTTCCTTATTAACCAAGTGGAAGCAGCGAAAGAATTTTCATTTTGAACACTTCACTGCAGCAATGTATAGCACGGAACGAGACAAAACATTGAACCTAATTTGAGGTCCTTTGTTCCCAGTAAGCGTTCCTTCAAACCCTCACTGTTTTATTACTGAAAAATTTTTTTACTGAAGTTAAAAAGCTTGGCTACAATTTTAAGCACTCCCAGTTAGGTGTAGACCAACATTTCTTACAACTACACCCAATACAACATATAAAGACATACAGGGTGGCTGTTATATAATGCAACAAAGTAAAGCACTATATTTTTTTTAATATTTTTTTTTTAATTTTATTGTTCAAAAGCAAAAAATGTTGGAAATAACATCAAATTTTAGAATCAGTTTGGATTTTTTCGAATTGGCCACCTTTGGTACGAATTATGGCCTTCAAACGGCCGACAAAGCCATTACAGGTTGCACGAAAGTGGCACTGCGGTATTTTAGCCCATTCCCGGCAAAGCGCCGTGTTGAGATGATCAACATTTTGGTTTTTTTTAGTAAGAACCTTACTCTCCAAAATGCCCCAGGCACAAAAATCTAAAGGACTGAGGACCGGAGATTTTGGTGGCCATTATGCGGTAGAAATGGAGCCTTCTTTTTAAGCCATTCTTGGTTGACACGTGCTGAGTGCGGCGACGGAAATGTTTGTCTCCCCAAGGCTTCAATACTGTCTTTAAAACATTTTCCCGATAATATTCGCCATTTATTTTGACCCCACGGTCGATGAATACCAGCGGGGAGCGACCATCTGTCGTTACGGCAGCCCACACCATTACCATCGGCGGCGTTTGAGTTCTGATGGCCAATCGCAGATGTAAATTTTCAGCTGACCTATTTGGCAAGTAAACTCGATCATTTTGTTTGTTCAGAAACTGCTCAATTTAGAATGGCTTCTCATCGGAGAAAACCAAATTCGTTAACAGGCCACTTTCGTGCAAGCGAAGTAACTCTTTGGCTCTTTCCAGTCTAACTGTTTTTTGTCCATCGGTGAGCTCTTATACTTTTTAGAACTTCAATGGCTTTAGTCCAAGCTCATTTTTCAATATGTGTTGCATCCGTTCTGACGATAAGATCAACTCACGAGCAATTTTTCTACCACTGCCGCGGGGATTTCGATCAAATCTGGCCGGATCATTACTGGTGTTATTACCGTTTTTTTTCGTCCACTTTTTGGACGCAATGCAACACTGCCGGTATCACGGTAACGAGCATTGGTGCGAGAAACAAAAGATTTCTTTACATTTAAATGCTGGAGGGCTCTAACGTTAGCCATCTGTGGTTTTCCAGACAAATATAAAGCAATCACACTATCACGCTTGAATTCCATCACGACTAACTTTTTTTCTGAATGCAATAGATCAAAATGCTTTTGTAAGCTTGACAAATAATAAAATGAACTGTCACTGGAATAAATCTGTCAGCTGTCAGATGAGCGGTTTACAAATGATAACAATCTGAAGTTGGCTGCAATACATATCAGCCACCCTGTACATTACAACCTTCAATCAAGATTACAACCTAGCTGGGTTGGTCAGTAACTAGATTAGGTTTGGTCGGAGAGGTAGCTCTGTTATCCACAGCTCACTTGAGCACGCATAGCGGCCCTCTGTGAGGCCACGGGTGAACGCAGTCGAAGTACTGATCCACCAAAATCAAGGAAAAGGAAAAAGTTGGATAGCGCAAGGATTACACAGCGAAAGCACGACTACCTCGCACTGGAAAACCTGCCAGAAAGTTTGATAAACGAAGCTATATTCTTGGTATCAATAGATGATAGTTCCGTCAAGCTGACAAGGAATGCGGAGCCAAATAACCTTTATCTACACATAGTAAGAGACGGATAATGACAGAGAAAGTGGATAACAGTCTCCTCTTCCTCAGCGGATAATACATCCACGGCAGCAGTCGTTAAATGGGAGCCTCATTCTTTCTGCGTGTCTACCCATGACGCAATGACCTGTAAGCACAGCCACTGTAGTCAAGATGACGTCACGACCAAGACCAAATAATTGGTTGATACGCCTCCTATCCGTCAAGGGCCAGGTGAGTCTAGCGTTGGAGCAGGACTCCTCATTGACCAAGGATAGATTGGCGTCCCGAAAGAATTTCCGCGCAATGTCCAATTTGACCAAGGCAAGTGGCATACCTAATTCAATAGAAGTTGTTTCCGGAAGGAACGCATCAGCTCTGGCGAGCTTTTCGGCCCTACCATTTCCCGGAATGTCACCGGGTACTCACATCAATGAGACACAGGTGAAGCGCCCAGAAAGAAGGTCGAGACAGCGGCGACATTCCCTAACGATCCTAGTGTTATTCACGAAACCCGATAGGGAACTTATCGCTGCCTGACTATCAGAAAAGACCAAGACGCGAATTATTGGAGTACCGTTGACGAGAATCCATTGAGCGGCCCGGTAAATTGCCATCACGTCCGTCTTGAAACACGCTGCAGTAGTTCGGTAGACAGAGAGAAATGTTCGGGTCTAGTTTCCCAGAATAGACACCACTCCTAACCCCATTATGGAGTTTAGAGCCGTCGGTATATATATCCAGTACTTCCAGGGGGGCGACCGTTTTAAGATTCCAGTTATCTCTACTCGGAATCAGAGTTAGTAACTCCTTATTAAAATTTTTTTTTTAAAGAATTTTTGATTTGATTTTCCGAATTCCTATAAATAGGGCAATAAAGTGTCACCCAATGGCCCTTAAAAATTTCTTTACATTTTAAATAATTTTTGTTGTTGTTTTTCTTAATTTGTTTAAATTGTTGGTGCTTTACTAGAGATTCACTCTTGGCAAAAACGTTCAAATAAAAAATTGTCTAACAAAAAAAAAACAACAACAAATAAAAGATTTTTGCCTCTCGCATGTATTTTTTTGTTTTTGGTTTTCTGTTTAAAGCGATTTCATAATCAACAGATGTGTTGACTTTTTCTCTACGAGTATTTGCTTGTTGTTGTTGGGGATTTTTTTTTTTATTGTTTCTTAGCGGATTTTATATCTCACAGAAAATAAACCAAGAGATTCGATACAATGAATGAATCATTTTGCCGCCGTGTATTCGAAAAACACAGTGACAACGTTTAAAACCACCGTCAATTAGGCAAATAAACGTAGAATGTGAGAGTATCGGGTATCGGAGTAGAAGTCGCCGTGGTCTAGTGGGTAGTGTGTTGGCTTATTAGACGAAAGGCCCGGGTTCGTATCCCAAGTCAGACATCAAAACGAAAAAATATTTCTTCGGCGACTTCCTCTCAGCAGATTTCTGGCAAAGACTCTGAGAGTAAAAATTGCCATGAAAAGCTTCTCAAAAATCTGTCGTTCGGAGTCGACTTTAAACTGTAGGTCCCGCCACTATTGTATAAAATTAACGCACACAACATAAGTGGTGTGAGAAGCTAGGTCGTAATCCTGACTGAAGGGTTGTAATGGCCAATTATGTATGTATGTGTGAGAGTATCGGTAGCGATATCGCTGAGATAAAAGCAAAAAAATTGTCACGGGGTTTTATTTTTATTTTTGTTTTTTATTTTAATTTATTCTTTATTTTAAATTTTTAAATTGTAAATTAAAAATAAAATTTATTTAATTTCCATATTTATTGATGGTAGACTTCTCCAACCGTTAACAGGTGTAAACAAGTTCTAGTTTTTTTTTTTAGAATACAACTTAGAATTCGATCGTTTATCCTCTGTAATTAGAACTGAAGGGCCATTATTACAACTTGCCGTAAACTAAAGGGAGGATTTTAACGGAGAGATAAATTATTTTTCATTATTACGAGTACGCAATAAGATAGTAGTGAGAGTTAAAGTTAAGTTTATTTTTAAAGTTGCCATATCATATACTATTTTCGATATGACAATTTCAAATTTAAACAAAATGAGCATATACAGCAAAAAAACGAAGTCTGATGATGCCACTACGTTAAAAAAACCTTTTTAATTGAGCAGTTTTATCGACTTTGCCACTGCCATATTTTTGAAAAAGTTAATTTTTTTTTATCGTTAAGTTGTAATAACCAAAATAAATTAAAGTTAACTTTAACGTTCACTTTAGCTAAAGGAACCTTTAACTAACGCCAACTTTAACGGGCAGTTGTAATAATGGCCCTAAGAATTGCGATTTAATTTGTCGAAGACGTATTTCATTTTAAATGGGAAATTAAAAGCGGGTATTTTTTTTATTAAAATTCTTATTATAATTTTGTTAAGTGTAATTAAGATTACATTGTTAATTACAAGTGTATCAATTAATGAAACTGAAACAATGTAAAGAAATCATAAAAAGATGGTGGAGTTTTTTGAGTAGTCCTTAAACGCTCATTAATATATATAGCCCCAAATGTCGGTTGGCGCAAAAAGCTAGTCACCTATTTGAATTAACTAAGTATTTTTTTTTTTACTTCTGTATAGGGCCATTATTACAAATTGCCTTTAAATTTGGGCTTAGATAAATGTGACTTTAAGTTCACTTTAGCATATTAGGTTATAATAACGAAAAGAAGTTAAAGTGAACTTTCACTAAAGTGAACTTTAAAGTCGTTTGTTTAGAACCATTATTACATCTTACCATTAAATTTGGGTTTAGATAAAGTTGACTTTAAAGTTCACTTTAGCATATTAGGTTAAAATAACGAAAAGAAGGTGACTTTAAAGTTCACTTTAGCATATTAGGTTTAAATAACGAAAAGAATTTAAAGTGAACTTAGATAAAGGTGACTTTAAAGTTCACTTTAGCATATTAGGTTAAAATAACGAAAAGAAGTTAAAGTGAACTTAGGTAAAGCTGACTTTAAAGTTCATTTTAGGATATTAGGTTATAATAACGAAAAGAAGTTAAAGTGAACATTCACTAAAGTGAACTTTAAAGTGGTTTGTTTAGAACCATTATTACAACTTACCATTAAATTTGGGTTTAGATAAAGTTGACTTTAAAGTTCACTTTAGCATATTAGGTTATAATAACGAAAAGAAGGTGACTTTAAAGTTCACTTTAGCATATTAGGTTTAAATAACGAAAAGAATTTAAAGTGAACTTTAAGGTCACCTTTAAAGAAGTTAAAGTGAACTTTTACTAAAGTGAACTTAGATAAAAGTGAGTTTAAAGTTCACTTTAGTATATTAGGTTAAAATGACGAAAAGAAGTTAAAGTGATTTTTCGCTAAAGTGAACTTAGATAAAGGTGACTTTAAAGTTCACTTTAGCATATTAGGTTAAAATAACGAAAAGAAGGTGACTTTAAAGTTCACTTTAGCATATTAGGTTTAAATAACGAAAAGAATTTAAAGTGAACTTTAAGGTCACCTTTAAAGAAGTTAAAGTGAACTTTTACTAAAGTGAACTTTAAAGTCGTTCGTTTAGAACCATTATTGCAACTTACCATTAAATATGGGTTTAGATGAATGTGACTTTAAAGTTCATTTTAGGATATTAGGTTATAATAACGAAAAGAAGTTAAAGTGAACTTAGATAAAAGTGACTTTAAAGTTCACTTTAGCATATTAGGTTAAAATAACGAAAAGAAGATAAAGTGAACTTAGATAAAGGTGACTTTAAAGTTCATTTTAGGATATTAGGTTATAATAACGAAAAGAAGTTAAAGTGAATTTTCACTAAAGTGAACTTTAAAGTCGTTTGTTTAGAATCATTATTACAACTTACCGTTAAATTTGGGTTTAGATAAAGGTGACTTTAAAGTTCACTTTAGCATATTAGGTCAAAATAACGAAAAGAAGTTAAAGTGAACTTAGATAAAAGTGACTTTAAAGTTCACTTTAGCATATTAGGTTAAAATAACGAAAAGAAGTTAAAGTGAACTTAGATAAAGGTGACTTTAAAGTTCATTTTAGGATATTAGGTTATAATAACGAAAAGAAGTTAAAGTGAACTTTCACTAAAGTGAACTTTAAAGTCGTTCGTTTAGAACCATTATTGCAACTTACCATTAAATATGGGTTTAGATGAATGTGACTTTAAAGTTCATTTTAGGATATTAAGTTATAATAACGAAATGAAGGTGACTTTAAAGTTCACTTTAGCATATTAGGTTAAAATAACGAAAAGAATTTAAAGTTAACTTTCACTAAAGTGAACTTTAAAGTCACCTTTAAAGAAGTTAAAGTGAATTTTCACTAAAGTGAACTTTAAAGTCACGTTTAAAGAAACTTTCAGCCTTTTTGTAAGGAATCACATTCAAATCTTTCACTAAAGTTCTTTGTAAAGATTGCGGATTGGTATTCAATTGGATGTCCTTCATTATCCGGACCTACTCAAATTTGATAGTATCTTGTGTTGTTCTATATTTTTTCGATAAGAAGCTAAACTCAGAAGTGCTTGCCTAGCTGGTGTCGGCTTAAAGGGAAATCTACATCTCCATTCACGTTAGAGCTAGAAAGAAATATAAATTATTCTGTGTTCTTTTGGAATATAGGACCTTATGTCCCATATTCGTCTATTTTGTATCCGTTTCCCAAAAGTCAAAGAAGAACCTACATTATGGCACTTTGTCTATAAAAGACGGTACCTGTATGTCAGTAGATTCATTTTCATGTGCCAAGTAGGAAGTTAAGTGTAAATACTGCCATTCTAAATTTCTTTATACAGTAAGACCCCGTTTAATGCGAAGGTTACATTTCAATAAGTTTCAACGTTAAACGAAACAGCCTTAAACGAGGCAATTTAGCACGACAAAGGAAAACACAGTTGGAATCTTTATTCTGGAGAAAATAACAAGAAAGGTTTGAAAAAGATATATAGCCTGCACAGTCTCTATATATTGCACCGCTTGGTGAATATCCGTTTCATTTGCACACATATGCAACAAGTATCGATACAGTGTGCGATTTAGGGAAATCCCAATATTACCACGTAATATAGCGTTAAACATGGTAGCGTTAAGCGGGATTTTACTGTATATAGTTACTTTCGTGGAATGAGAACTGTATTATGCACCTAAGAGTGTTAGAATTTTGTCTTATAATTGGTAACAGGTATTTTAGAGCTAGGGACTATCAAGGTTTTATGTTTTGCACATTTTATAAGATTTCTGGATCACTGAGATTTCTAGAGTTCAATAGGAAATAATTGCAAATGGTTTAAATCGAAAACTTAAAAGAAATAAAATTGATTTTAAATTATATTCAGACAGTCCGAAATTTAAATGAACATCTATTCACTCTTTCAAACATTTTAACATTACTTATAGTACAGTAAGACCCCGCTTAACGCGGGTGATACGTTCTAATAACTTGCAGTAACCGTCGCTATATAGTGCACCACAAGTATCAATACAATGCGCGATTAAGGGGAATCCCAATACTACCGCGTAATACTGAAACAGCGTTTAGCGGGGTCTTACTGTACTACAATACTACTTTAATTAATAAATCAGTTCAATATTCATTAATCCGCATACACATGTCGAAATAAAGAAGTCAATCACATCATACCGGCACCCAGCCATGTATAGAAGACTATGCCTGAATATGTCAAACAAATATGAGAGTATGCGTTTGAACCTACATATTTTTGAGTGTCAATTGTTTGTAAAGAATCAGTTGATTGACCGAATTTTCATTCTTTATTTTTTTTTCAAATTTTTTGGCAATGAACGACACACATTTCATATACGACATAAAACCTAAAAGAACAAAAACACAAAAAAAATGTGGGAAAAGTTCACAAAAAAAATTTGTTAAAAAGTTATTGACTTTCGTTTTCAAAATATCACCCAAAAACAGTAAAAAAAAATTAAAGTCAATATACTCGGATACTTTTCACAAACAAATGCTGCGTTACAGGAGAGGAGTGAAAGAGAGAAAAAAGAAGCATAAAAATATTAACGTTCAATGACAGAAATGCGAACATTTTTTAATCAAATATACACTGAGAGAAATAAAAATTTTTATTAGAATTTTATTTTAAATATCGCCTACAACAATAATGCCTTAAGTATGAAATTGATATGCCTGATTTAACAACCGAAATCGAATTTCAGATTTATCTTTTTACCTTTTAAAAACGTTTAAAATATGACATTTTAGTTTGCAAATAAAATAGAAATAAATTTGTGTTGAGTTTCAATTAAAATTCTTGTTATTATTCGCTCAATTCCGCATGCCACTGTTCACAACTTGATGTAAACAACAACAATTGCTTTCCTTTGTGATTCCTCTGTTTATACACTTTGCATAAACAATAACAATTACTAGACAATTATTCGACACATCTTTGTAACGGAGATCTTCAAATCAAGACTACTCTCTTCAAACACACCGCATCTTTCCACAAGATTGAGTGAACTTCACCAACTTACTCGCCTGCTTTGCCTTGCCTTTTAAATGTATGCCAATATAAACAGTCTGATACGATAAACGTCGTTGTTTACATTCATTATTGTAGTGTTGTTTGTGTATTTTGTTTACATTTATTCTTCTAATGTTGTTTGCGGATTTTTGTTTACTTGTTTACTATTTTTTATGCTCTTGTTTGTTGTTATATTTAGCACTACGATAATTTGTAAACAAGTTTGTTTACTGCATTGCATATCCCTGGTCAAACATCAAAACGAAAAAATATTTCTTCGGCGACTTCCTCTCAGCAGATTTCTGGCAAAGACTCTGAGAGTAAAAATTGCCATGAAAAGCTTCTCAAAAATCTGTCGTTCGGAGTCGACTTTAAACTGTAGGTCCCGCCACTCATGTATAAAATTAACGCACACAACAAAAGTGGTGTGAGAAGCTAGGTCGTAATCCTGACTGAAGGGTTGTAATGGCCAATTATGTATGTATGTATGTATGTATACTGCATTGTTTCGTTTTTGTAGCTTTTATTTATAAAGTATATAGACTTTTTATTTTCATAACAACATTTTGTGCCTCTCTATGTATACGAATTCCTTTCAGTGTAAACGTTTCTTAGCAAAAAAAAAAAAAACCGTAAAGAATGTGCAAACAATGCGACGTTATAACGTTGCGAATAGAAATGCAAGTCAACGCAGTGAAATGGAATGAAATGAAACGAAATTAATGAAAAGTTATGTTGATTGCTTGTAACAAACAAACGACGTTTAAACGTTTAACTTTATTCGATTAATTAAATCAAACAAAATGCGATTTTTTTTTGTTTAAAGCAAATAATAATAATTAAACAATTTTGTAATTACAACAATAGTAACAAATATTATAATGGGTGATTTTTTAAGAGCTATAGGAAAATTTTTCAAAAAAAGAAAAAAACACATAAAATCCATCCACTTAGTCCAATTTTGGCGTACTCTTTCCAACATTTCGGCCGGTATCTCACGAATAAATGCGTGATTTTAAGCGGGTTTATCTGCATAGACATAAGCTTTAACATAGCCCCACAAAAAATAGTTTAAAGGCGTTAAATCCCACGATCTAAGCGGCCAATCGATCGGTCCCGAACGTGAAATAAAATGTTCACCGAACTCGCCTCTCAATAAGCCCATTGTTATGCATGCTGTGTGGCATGTGGTGCAAGTCTTGTTGAAACCACATGTCATGCAAGTCAAGCTCTTGCATTTTGGGCAAAAAAATGTTAGATATCATCTCACGGTAGCGCTCAATATTCATAGTTACTTTACGATTCGCAGCATCTTTTAAGAAGTACGGTCCAATGATGTTACCAGCTCATAAACCGCAACAAACTGTGACTTTTTCTGGATGCATTGGTAGGTTTTTGCAATGCTTCTGGCTGAGCTTCACTTCAAAATCGACAATTCTGCTTATTTACGTATCCGTTGAGCCGAAAATGAGCTTCGTCGCTGAACACAATTTTTCGATAAAGAAGTGAATCTTCAGCCAACTTTCTAAGAGCCGATTCACCAAAAATTCTACGTTGCGGTAGGTCGTTCGGCTTCAATTCTTGCACCAGCTGTATTTTGAAAGGCTCCACATCTAAATCCTTCCACAAAATTTTCCGCGTTGTTGAGCAAGCAAGGTCCAATTGCTGCGAACGGCGACAAATCGATAATTGATGGTCATCATTAACTCTGGCCGATACTTTCTTATATATTTTCTTCAGTTCGCACTCTACGTAAGTGTGCTGGTGGTTTACTGTCCAAAAATGAAAATTTGATACGAAATTTAGTCACAATAGCCCGAACAGCCGCTTCAGTGCACCATAAAGTAGAAGAAGCGCGCGATGAACTTTCTTAACAGAGCATGCATGCATTTTGATCATGAAATTCAATAATTTGCAAGCGTTGTGCGTTTGTAAGACGATTCATGGTGAAATTATAGACAAAACTGAAGATGTTTGACGGTGAAACAAAACACGAAACGTGCGTGACCTATTTAAACTAGTGTTGCCATAAAGATAATAGCCAAAAAAATCACCCGTTATTAACTAACAACACAGCACAGCGCTACATTTCGCAAACTGATACCCAGTAAATAATGGAAAATAATAGAAACGTTGGCTTAGGAATGTAGAGATATAAATGAAAAGCATTCGTGTTAGGGCCTTTCCCAAGTAGTGTGTCTCAATAAATTTTAATAATTTGTTCATTATACAGTTAAACGTAGTACTTTCGTCGACATTTAGGAAGTCGCTAACGTGGGTCATTACAATCACTCTCTCAGGATTACGACCTGGCTTCTCACACCATTAATGTAGTGTGTGTTAATTTTATAAAATCGATTCCGTACGATAGATTATTTGAGAAACTTTTCATGGGAATTTTATTTTACTTTCAAAGTTATTGTCACAAATGTGCTGGGAGGCTTTCGTCTAACAAATATTTGTTTTATTTACCGCTTTGTTCGAAAAGTCTGATCTGGGATTTGTTTGAACCGTGGTCTCACATAATAATAAGTCAATGCACTACATACTAGACTGCAGCGACGCGGATATATGTAACTCCCATTCGATATTCTTTGTATTACAAACATACATATCAGAGACCAGCAATGAATCGTTTTTCCTCTACTCATAAGCACTCATGCAATTTTGAGTATGAGTGGATAAACAGAATTGAAATTCAACTATTCTGATTCATTCGTACTCGCTACAATATTGATTTATACTTATGAGCAGCAATGAGTTTGAGTACAACATTGACATCGAACTTACAACATTCGAAATATGTTTGATTCATTCATACTCGCTGCAACATTGATTTATAAGTATAGGTTGCAATGAGTATGAATACAATGTTGACATCTAACTCACAACATTCGAAATATGTTTGATTCATACGACTACTCATTCTAATTTATAAATTTAGAAAAATACTTATAATACTTATAAGTGATTCGAATCGTTTTTCAACATTTACAGCCTTTGTTGTTGTTGCATATACAAATATATAAAGAAGAAAGGAAAAACAAAAACAACAAGCAAAGCATACACACAATCTTCTTGTGAGTATTGCAGTGCTCGTATGCGAACCATACTTATTTTGTGTTTCGTGTAAATGTTAAGTAGAGACGAGTCGAAGTCAATAACATTATGCGTATTGTTAAGTATGAACACGACGAGTACTTCCAACTTTGAGTATGAGTATCACATTAAAATAAGTATGAATGGGTATAAGTATCAGAAATTATAGGTATGACTCGAATATACTCATCGTTTTGAATACTCGTTGCTGATCTCTAATATATATGTATGTTGCATCATCTCCTTCTCTTTTAACTATTAAAGGATCCCTGTGCTGAGAAGATATCTACTATAACCACGGTTTCCTTCTGAAATTGAACTATTCGTGATATCTTTTTAGCTATTTATTCACATATTGCGTTAGCTTACGAATCCTCTTATCGCATAAGCTGTGCAGCATAAAATATGTGTGCAACAGAAAATTTAAATGAATTCACGCATGAAATTGCCATTTCTCATCAGAGACTCAGCCAGACTATATTCATTTGCCAAGGATACGATGGGATAATGAATTCTTGGTGTAATGCACATGGTAATATGGTACAATATTTACGTTAAATCCAGCCTTCGCAATGCGACATTGGGCTCATCCTGACTTACACAGACGCTGCAATGGCGTGTAAGTTTCTAGACAAATAGCAAAGACTTCATATTCGATGGAATGCCCGCTTGTCGCGGAGAATTTTGATAATTTTCTTCAATTCGGAGTGGTCAACAATGTTTTGATTTTATGGGCCTCTTTGTCGCAGACTTTATAGGCATTGTCGAGACCCCTATTGTAACATTAGCTAGGCAGAGACCTGTAACAGGTCAGATTAGTAGAAAAAGAGCTTTACAAACTACGAAAGGCGAACTTTGATGGACTGTGGGTTTTCCATCAAGAATTATAAGAGATTGGGTTGTCTCAGTTGGTTGTATCTTCTGGATGGGACAAAGTGTATGCAACATCTGCTTCAAGGAGTATGAAATCGTGAGGAACATCCTATAAAAATAGGATCCAATAAATCTGTCGTATGACGGAAAAGGTGATTATAGACTTCCTATGGCTTAAGAAAACCATGAACGTTTAATCGGCCGAACGAGGGACATAGTAATCAGGCTCAATTTTTAAACGTTTTCACAAAACGGGTGAACGTATTTTTTTAAATTAAATTTAAAGCATGAAGTACAATGCATAACGTTTATAAGCGGGGAGTCTTTTTACCCGGTATGTGCGCGAGTGTCAAAATCCGTATCAATAATACAAATACGATTAACAATTGACCCCAAAGCTATAGTTTCGGCCAAAAGGAGTGTAGAAGATTTGAACAATTTGTTGATGGAACCTCATCAATTAAAAAAAAACACCCACAAAATAATTTCGCAATACATTTGAATCTCGTGTTGGCATTAAATTATTTACGATTAACAAATTAATTCAATTAAACGGTTTTAACAGTGAAGAGTGAACGTAAAAGCCAAGTTTAATGACCAGTTCAAGTATCAATAAATTATTGAAAAGCGACAAATGGAACCGTTTTAATAATTCACTTCTTCTGTTTCTATTGGTTTTTTGTTTTTTGTTTGCCTTTGTTTACCTTCTTTTCTAAACAGTTCCTCAAGCCAAGCTTAACAAATGTGGGCAAGACAAAAGCTTGAGCTTTTGGTGAAGTGAAAAAAAGCTTTCCGGTTTCTTTTTTTTTCTATTTGCTTAGGTTCAACATAAATTGGCTAGAGACTAAAAACATAGTCTAGCCGTTTAGATTTGTTTAGCTCTTTGCGAGGTGCGCATCGTTCAAAAATACTCAGGCGCACGCGCTTTGTACGCGTTTTCAAACGAAAAAGGCAGTGAATAAAACCGAAAAAAAGATCAAAAATTGTTGTGAAAATCAAAATCAAAAAGAAAAAAAATTAAAAAATTATTGCGAAAAATTAAGTTGTTAACCGCGGAGAGTGAGAGGAAAAAAAATTTAAACAAAATTTTTAATTCGCATAATACCTATTACCCAAGATTTATTTGGTGTTTTTGAAAATTAATTTTTTTTAATAAAAAAATTACACACACCGTGTTTTTTAGTTTTGGTGCAGCAAAAGAAATAAAAACAAGTGTTAAAACAAAATTAATTAAAAAATTAAAAATCAAAAAAAAATTAAAGTGTTATATTGAAAAAATATTTACAAGCAAGTGTTTATTTGTCAATAACTTGAATAATCTTTAAAAAGTGCAATAAAATCGTAAGTAACGTTTTAAGTAGCCGTTAAAATATTCATATTTTTTAAGATTCTATTTCCTAATCTCTTTGCACAATAAAAACTTATACGAATGACGGCTAAACAACCAACCTACCAACCACCTCAATGGCCAAAAAGATCGACCATTTATTATTATTTTAAATTTAAAATTCTTTTTGTATTCGAGTATTCAGTAGGAAGTTCTTTCAACCTTCCGACGCTATTATTCAAATAGATTGTCTCTTCTTTTCATATTAAAAATACTGAAACACATAAATTCATAAGGAGTCTGTACATTTATTCTAATCAGATTCATGCAATAGACTGCTTTTAAGTAAATAATTCCTAAAATACTCGAAACTCATGAGTAAAAATTCGGCAATCTTTCATTTTTATTCGCCATGATGTAATCGTTTAAATATCCTCCAATAAAGTTACATATCCATACTCAAAATCTTTCTCAGATCACACATACATTTATACATAATTGGTCATTACAACTCGTCCCTCAGTATTACGCCCACAGATCGGCAACGAGTATTCAAAACGATAAGTAGATTCGAGTCATACTTATAATTTTTGATACTTATACGTATTCTTACTTACTTTGATTTCATACTTATACATACATACATAACTGGCCATTACAACCCTTCAGTCAGGATTACGACCTAGCTTTTCGCACCACTTATGTTGTGTGCGTTAATTTTTTTTTATACATGAGTGGCGGGACCTACAGTTTAAAGTCGACTCCGAACGACAGATTTTTAAGAAGCTTTTCATGGCAATTTTTACTCTCAAAGTCTTTGCCAAAATCTGCTGAGAGGAAGTCGCCGAAGAAATATTTTTCGTTTTGATGTCTGACCCGGGATACGAACTCGTTCATACTCATACTACTCATACTCAAAGTACTTAACAAACAGGGACTGCTAAGGGCCATCTAAATCCATTAAACTAGTTGCCTTTTGCCCAAGTCCTTTTGCCAAATTGCCGTGAATGATTACAATTTTCTAATTTTCATCTCAAAACCCTCTTAAGAGATGAGATTAATTTCTGGATAAATTAATGCTGCACATGTTCAAACAAAATTCTCGAGTTTTGGGATGACACCTTCGAATGCATCATAAAAAAGTCACTTCTTAATGTGGATTATTGGCTAGTGTAGTCTTAGGTCCATATTTTTTTTTAGAACAACCTTCACCAGGCCATAACTTCCCACGGAGAACACTCTAGGTAAATGTTTATCAACTTCTTTCGGCCTAAATTAAATGATGTTTACACTACCGACATCTAAACGAGTCTATGTACCAGAGATCAGTAATAAGTATTCAAAACGATGAGTAGATTCGAGTCATTTCAAATACTTATACGCATTCATACTTATTTGAATATGATACTCATACTACTCATACTCAAAGTTGGAAGTACTCGTCGTATTTATACTTAACAATATGCATGTTATTATTGACTTAGACTCGTCTCAACTTAACATTTACACGAAGCACAAAATAAATATGATTCGCGTACGAACACTTTAATACTCACAAGAAGATTGTGTATATGCTTTGCTTGTTGTTTTTGTCTTTCCTTTCTTCTTTGTTTGTATATGCAATAACAACAACAAAGGATGTGAATTTTGATAAATGATTCGAATCACTCGAATCACTTTTAATTATCATAAATATTTTTCTAAATTTATGAATCAGATTGAGTAGGCGTATGAATCAAACATATTTCGAATGTTGTGAGTTTGTTGTCAACGTTGTACTCATACTCATTGCTACTTACACTTATAAAACAATGTCGAGTAGCGAGTACGAATGGATCAGAGTAGTTGAATTTCAATTCTCTTGATTCACTCATACTCAAAATTGCATGAGTGCTTATGAGTAGCGGAGAAAGATCTCTGGAGTCGACTTTAAACTGTAGGTCACGCCACTAATGTACAAAATTAACACACACAACATAAGTGGTGTGAGAAACTAGGTCAATTATCCTGACTGAAGCGATATAATGACCCAATTATTTATGTATGTAGAAATCACTTTAAGACTCATGAGCAGACTCTGTAATGAAAATAATCAATTACCAAAATATATACAGTCGAACTTCTATAAATTGAATTACCATTATCCAGAAATAAACTTCAAGTTAAAGAAATAAAACCTGATAGAATATCTCTCTACGATGCTGTTGCTGTGCTTCAAATTATAGTAAGTTCAAGTTATAGAAGTTCAAATTATAGAAGTTCGACTATACTGGAAAATGGAGAATGACGCCTGACATTATCGTGATGTTAGCTTCAGCAAAAAGATTCAGAGTCTCTTTTAACGTTACATGAAAAGGAATTTTTATGTGCTTTTTTCACTTAAACCGAGGCTCAGCTTGTTAAATACCATGACAAGCAGTGGTGTTGTCGACCCGGAAAGCTCCGGAACGTCGTTGCGGTACTTCCTTTTTGGATAGGAACGCGTTCCCGAACTAAAGATGATTTCTAAAAACGAGAATTGACTGAAAGTTTTGAAAAAAAAAAAATTAAAAAGATTTGCTGATTTTTTTCCAATTTTTTCGAAAATTGGGGGAAATCTCCCTCCCCCCAGTCATCAGATTTGGGACATGAGCCTTAAAAAAAACGCCGCCGATAGGATTATCATGGGAAATCACCCCGGTCATTAAATTTTCGACATGAGACCCCTCAGAGCAGCCACCTATCCATGATCGGCCCTGTGTATATAATTATATAAACGCGTTCCCGTAAAAAAAATTAGCACAACACCGTTGATGACAAGGAACTTTAATGTTAGAAACCAAAAATTGTGTGCATAAATTTCAATTCTGAATCATGTCACTTATTTAATAGAATATATTGTGCTATTTATATAAACACAACTGTATATCTTATCGCATGTTTAGAGCATAATATTTAAAATTTCTTGCAAAAGATTTCGTGCTAATTTTAAACAAAATTCAGCTAATAATGGTGGAATATATTAAAACGTGTTATTTATTGTATGAAATTCTTAATTGTTTTCTTAAAAATAGAAGAAGAAAAATCGCAAATGGTCTGCAATAATTATCGAATAAAAACGATCTTTCAAGATCCATTAACTCAATAAGACGATTTAGATGCTGCAGACGATTTGTTAGTGGCTTTAAAACCTTTTTCTCTTAATTGGTTAACGATTTGTGGCGAAATCGAAAAAAAACGGCACAAAGTGAAATGAAATCAAAATAAACACAAACAAACACAATTTAGAACAAAACAATCAAAAGCGATGAAATGAATGGAAATCAGGTTAAAAGATTTAAAATTTTTAGAAAAAAAAGGAAAGAATTTTATTTTTAAATTTTGCAAAAAGTTGTTTTTGTTTTTTTTAATTTCGGTTGTCAACCTTTCTGTTTTTCTCTTGAAGCCATAAAACCTACTCCATTAAAATAGTTTTAAGGCACGTTTCAACACAATGCTTTTATTGACCAATTTGTTGTTTCTAAGACTAAAACTGCGCTAATTAATGAATGAATTTAATTTGTCTACGATAAATCAACGTATCAATATAACGCCCCTCGTTTCTAACTATCTACTATAGTTTGTCCTTCCGAGTACTCTAGTCCCTTATACTCATGGCTAAAATTAACACACACACAATATGAATATTGTGAGAAGCTAGGGAGTAAACCTGACTAAATTTACTTTACATTTCAAATCCCTAAGCACTTGACATATGATAGAACAAGCAGCCAAAAAATGTCTTAGAAAGCCGGAAATGGAGTACCTACACACATAATTAGTCATTACAACCCTTCAGTCAGGATTATTGACCTTCTTTCTCACACCATTTATGTTGTGTCGTTCGGAGTCGACCAGAGATCAGCAGCACCTTCCTTTTCAGCAGATTTCTGGCAAAAACTCTAAGAAAAATAAAAAATTGCCATGAAAAGTTTTTCCAAAATCTGTTGTTCGGAGTCGCGTTTAAATTGTAGATCATGCCGCTCATGTATAGAATTAACACACACAACATAAGAGGTTTGATAAGCTACGTTGTAATCCTGGCTGAAGGGTTGTAATGGCCAATTACGTATGATGTGGAAAGTTCGAGTGATTACATACATATTGGTCATACATACACACTTCAGTCAGTAACGACAGAGATCAGCAAAAGTATTCAAACGAAAGAGATTCGAGCATACTTTAATTTCAAATACTTATACGCATTCATACTTATTTGCTATCATACTCATACAAATACTCAAGTTGGAAGTACTCGCCGTATTCATATTAAAATACGATATTTATTGACTAGACTCGCTCTATACTTAAGACAAACTAATAAAGTAGATTCGCTAACGCTACAAACATACATGAATACCTCAATCAATAGAAGATTGATGTTATTAAATCTTCCTTTTAGTAACGTTTAGTAGTTGTAATAATGGGCCTTAGACCGACAGGTTCGATGTGCTCCATCTGGCTTACTTCAGAAGCTGCCATGCAGTAAGGTACAACACCTTTTATTCGAGTACTCTGCACTTCAGAACAAACATAATCGGCTTCATTTGGAGCTCGCTTTGGCTCAAACCTACCACTAACGGATTATGGCAAGGAGGCTTACATTATACTGGGTAATGCAAAACGCCGAGTAAATTTGCTGCGAATGGCAAGCTACCTGCAAACCTAACATAACTTTTCGATAATCTCTATATAAGTAGTGTAGTGAAGTCGCCATAGTCTAGTAGTTTATATATTGACTTATTAGACGTGAGGCCATGGTCCCAACCCCCAAGTCAGACATCTCCTACAAACCAAATATTGCTTCGTCGAATTTTTCTTAGCAGAAAATCTTTGATTGAAAATAAAATTGCCAAGAAAAGTTTCTCAAAAATCTAGCGTTCAGAATCAACTTTAAATTGTAGGCATAAATAGTAAACATAATTATAATTATAAAGCATAATTATAAGTAGCGGAAAAAACGATTCATTGCTGATGTTTGGAGTCGACTTTAAACTGTAAGTCCCGCCACTTATGTATAAACTTAATACACACAAGTGGTGTGAGAAGCTAGGTCAATAATCCAGATTGAAGGATTGTAATGAGCAATTGTTTTATGAATATGTATGTTAGAATAGCATTCTGGTTATTCAATATTTGAAATATAGTCTTGAAATTCTCAAAGGAAATGCTTAAAGACAGTTGTCGTCATGTTATCCTCTGTATTTAATATGACTCCGCCTCGAATGGTTTTCAAATCCATGGGCCCAATGACTTGCATAGTTCAATTGTCAGATAACTTTGAATTTGTTAATGAAGTATCGAAAAATTTAAAAAGTCAAGAAGTTATTTAAGGACTTTCATAACCACTAGACGTAGATTCGAATATTGGTTTGAAAAATTATTTTATTATTTTGTTTTGTTAGAACAATTCTCTGTCACTTTGTATTTCTATTCATGCAGATGCTTACCCGCTGTTGTCGTTTGTTTCATTCTTAGCAATCAATATCCAGTAGTAGTACCGGGTAAATAACAACAGATGGATGAAGTTTTTTTTTCTAATTTATTCTCTTTAATTTTTTTTAATTTAATTGAATTGTTGTTGTATATTTAACATACAATAAATATTTATTAATTCTGTTTTTTTTTTGTTTTTTTATTCGCCTTTTTTTCTTACTTTTGCTGTTGGGTTTTCATTGCAAAATTACTTTAGTGTTGTGGCGTAATTGAAATGAATTGAAATTGAATTGACATTAAAGCCGCAAACTTGTTTTCATTTTCGTTGGGCTGGTATTTCTATTTACTTTTGTGTATTTTTTTTTTTTGTATTTTTTTCTTAAAGATTTTTTTCTTTTCCGTAAACCCAAGAAGAAAAATATCACACAGAGTTGGTATTTAAGAGCTAAGAAAAATAAATGGATCCACGAATAAAGGCCCACACAAACAAAAAAACCATTTCAAACAAAATAAACCACAAAATAATGCCAGAAACAAAAAATTCAATTTGAAAATAACAATACTGGAGTAATGGATCGCAATTACTTAATAAGAAATCCGCGAGGTGTCTGTCTGCAGTCACCAAAAGCAACAAAAAAACTTGTTGGTATACTTGATATATTGTTTCTACCACCATCTAGCGTGAGTCAATCCTACTTACATAATCCAAACTTCAGATTGCTATACAAAAGCCATACACCCTAGGGAAATGTAATGGCAATTTTTATCCCTCACTGTATATACATATATACGTAATTAGTCATTACAACCCTCCAGTCAGGATTACGACCTAGCTTCTCACACCACTTGTGTTGTGGTGTGAGTTGCAGGACCTACAGTTTAAATGGTCCACTGATTGCGAATGACAGATTTTTGAGAAGCTTTTCATGGCAATTTTATTTTCTCTCAGAGATTTTCTGCTGAGAAAAATTCGCCGAATTTTTATTTAGTTCGAGATTTCTTACTTGGGGTTTGGGAACCATTACCCCATGTCTAATAAGTCACCATAAAAACTACTAGGCCATGGCGACATCAATACACTACTTATCGATATAGAGATTATCGAAAAGCTATGTTAGGTTAGCGGGTAGCTTGCCATTCGCAGGCATACTTACTCAGCGTTTTGTGTTAGCCAATATAATGTAAGCCTCCTTGCCATAATCCGCTAGTGGTGGGATTGAACCAAAGCGAGCTCCAAATGAAACCAATTACGTCTGTTCTGAAGTACAGGGCACTCGAATAAAAGGTGTTGTACCTTGCTGCATGGCAGGTTCTGCATTAAGCCTGATGGACCACACCGAACCTGTCAGTTTAAGGGCTATTATTACAACTTGCCGTTAACTAAAAGGAAGATTTTAACGGGCACATAAATTGCTTTTTATTACTATAAGTGGACAATATAATATAAGTGAGCGTTAAGCTAAGCTACCTCTAATGTTTAAAGTTAGGTTTATATTTAAAGATGCCATATTAAATATTATTTTTAATATGACAACTTCAAACTTAAATAAAATAAGCACAGAAAAGAAAAAAAACAGAAGCCCGTTGTTGCCCTCATAATTATGTAGTTATTACAACTTTTCTGTCAGGATTACAACCTAGCTTCTCACACCACTAATGCTTTGAGTGTTCTTTTTATACATAAGTGGCAGGGCCTATAGTTTAAAGTCGACTCCAAACGACAGATTTTTGAGAAGCTTTTCATTATAATTTTATTTACTCTCAGAGCTTTTGTCAGAAATCTGCAGAGAGGAAGTCGTCGGAAGAAATATTTTCATATTTTTGTTTTGATGTCTGAACTGGGGTTTGAACACGAGCGTTCAGTCTAATAAGCCCACCAACTAGACTACGGTAAACGGTGTAGCATTTAAGAAAATAATAACTTGTTTAATTGAGCAGTGTTACCAACATTGCTAGTGCATCGCCACATTTTTTAAAAAAAGTTAACTTTATTTTATTTCTAGGTTATAATAACGAAAAGAAGCTGAAGTTACCTTTAATTAAAGCCAACTTTAACGACCCTAAGAGTTTAATTAGGTTATAATAATGAAAAGAAGTTAAAGGTGACTTTAAAGTTCACTTTAGCTAAAGTTAACTTTAAATAAAGCCAACTTTAATGGCTTTAAGAGTTTAATTAATTTGAAGTAGAAATAAATCTCTCGATACTGATATTCTCTATTATTTGTTCAATTTTAGAAACAAAAAACCCTCGGATTGAATAATTAGTTCCCATTCCATGTTTCATACAATATAGGAACTGAACACTGAAACGATAAGATGAATGAGATTCTAATATTTCATGGTTAGCGCTTTACCAGTTACTAGTTATCTAATGAAGTGGAATGGAAGACATGGCTGATGTATCTCCAAGCACAACAAGCCGAAGTTGTGGTTCAGGTTTATTCCCATGAAGTATGGTATGGTAACCTAACTGCCTACAACACAATCATATCAGAATTAAAATTTTTCATTGGTTTGGAGCTGAATTAATACTACAGTCGAACTTCTATAAATTGAATCACCCTTATCCAAGAAAAAACTTCAACTTATAGAAACTTCAAGTTAAAGAAGCAATACCTAATAGAATTTCTCTCCAAGATCCTGTTGCTGTGCTTTAACTTATAGAAAATCCAAGTAATAGCAGTTCAAGTTATAGAAGTTTGACTGTATTTTCTGTTGTTTCCTTTCCATTTTCAAATTAAAAACTGTAAACCTTTAAAATAAACACCCTTTTATTTACAAAAGATTTTAATTCTTTCCTGGTAAATAACGTCTCTGAATGGTTCCATTCTAATTAAGTTATAAACTTCTAAGCCACTAATAAGCATGACGTAGAATTTAAAATTAAAGACCTTGTCGCCGCATTAAAATCTGTAGTGGAATGCGTTGAACTTTAAATTTTTTGGTGATTTTTTTTTCATTTCGATTTGAATTGAAACCAGTTTTCTTTGAAACATTTTTTTTTAAGTTTTTCGAAAAGAACATTGTGTTGATAGGTATGCTGTGGAACAGGTAGTGTCATAATAAGATTTCATTAAGATTTCATGAAATTATTTAAATGATAGCGGGGGCGTTTAATTATTCTATAATTAATGATAATAATTTTAAATTATTTTAGTGAAGAGTGCTTCAAATGGAACGTTAGGGTCTTATTTAAGATAATTTTCTTTTTATATCCATGAAAGATGCCATAGTCTATTAGGTAGTGGGTTCGTATCCCAGGTCAGGTATCAAAACGCAAATATGAAACTAGGCGACTTCCTCTCTCTAGATTTTTGGCAAAAACTGTGAGAATAAATAAACCGGCCATTAAAAAGTTTCTCAAAAAATAAGTCGACGTTAGATTGTAGGTCCCGCCACTCACGTATAAAATGAACGCACTCGACATGTTTGGTGTGAGAAGCTAGGCCGTAAGGGTTGTAATGGCCAATTAAGTATGTATGTAGAAGTAGTCGACAGATTACATACATATTGGTCACTACCCACTACACTCAGTATTACGACCAAGTTTCTTACTCCACTTATGTTGAGTGTGTTAATTTTATACATGAGTGACGGGTCCTATAGATTTATGTCGATTCCGAACAAGAGATTTTTGAAATACTTTTCAGAGTTTTTGCCAGAAGGCTAATGAGAGGAAATTGCCGAAGAGTTATTGAAAATATTTAACTTAAGCTTTGAACCATGGTTTTACGTCTAATAAGGCCACGCAAGACTATTCGGTTTTCCAACAAATTTTTACTGAGGATTAGAAATGAATCTTTTATAACAACTTGTAGCGTATGAAATTGTTTCTGAAGAACTGATTAGACATTTATTCCGTATATGATGTGGCTAGAAGAGAGTTTTTTTTTTAAGACCAACAGTCTGGAGAAGAGCACGTACAGTGCATTATGGTGAAATAACAGGACGATACTTATAGGAGAAAGGAAGCATGAGTGAAGTCGCCGTGGTCTAGTGGGTAGTGTGTTGGCTTATTAGACAAAAGGCCCGGGTTCGAATCCCAGGTCAGATATCAAAACGAAAAAATATTTCTTCGGCGACTTCCTCTCAGCAGATTTCTGTCAAAGACTCTGAGAGTAAAAATTGCCATAAAAAGCTTCTCAAAAATCTGTCGTTCGGAGTCGACTTTAAACTGTAGGTCTCGCCACTCATGTATAAAATTAACGCACACAGCATAAGTGGTGTGAGAAGCTAGGTCGTAAACCTGACTGAAGGGTTGTAATGGCCAATTATGTATGTAGGAAGCATGAGTAAGATGCGATAAATTTTATTTTGAAACATTATTTTTTGTGATTATCGTCACTGTTTTTGCTCGAGAATTCCTTTGCAATAATTCCCACTTTCTGTTTCTATTTCGCTTAATCATATAATGTTAATAATCAAACAATTACGAAATCCCTAGGATCTCTGGTAGGAATTGAAACTACGGCTTCGACATTTAAAGATATAAAGAGCACACTGCCACCTAGGCCATTGGGACATTGAAATTGAATCGCATCATTATAGGGGATCAATGCCAAACATAATTGCCTAACTCATATTTTGACCTCACTCCAGAAAGCCTTCTAAAATGGCTCGCAGAATGAAAAATGCACTTCTGATTTGCCTTGGCTAACATACATAAATAATTGGTCATTACAAGCCTTCACGCAGGATTACAACCTTGTTTCTCACAACACTTATGTTATGTATTAAAATTTTATACATGAGTGGGAGCATCTAAAGCTTAAAGTCGATTTCGAATGATAAATTTTTGTGAAACTTTTTTTTTGGCAATTTTTTATTTTACTCTCAGAATTTTTTCCAGAAGAAATATTTTTTCATATCTCGTTTTGTTGAAGATGCCTGACCTCGAGTTGACTAACAGAGATCAGCAATAAGTATTCAAAACGATGAGTAGATTCGAGTCGTACTTATAATTTCAGATACTTATACGCATTCATACTTATTTGGATTTCATAGTCATACTCAAAGTTGGAAGTACTCGTCCTATTTATACTTAACAATGCGCATAATGTTATTGACTTCGACTCATCTCTAGTTAACACGAAACACAAAATAAGTGTGATTCGCGTACGAGCACAGCAATACTCACAAGAAGATTATGTAAATGCTTTGCTTGTTGTCTTTGTCTTTCCTTTCTTTTTTGTTTATATATGCAACAAAAACAAAGACTGTAAATTTTGATGAATGATTCGAATCACTTATAAGTATTCTAAGAGTATTTTTCTAAATTTATGAATCAAACATATTTGTATATGCAACACCAATAAAGACTGTAAATTTTGATAAATGATTCGGATCACTCGAATCACTTACAAGTATTCTAAGAGTATTTTTCTAAATTTATGAATCAAACATATTTCTTTGTTTGTATATGCAACAACAACAACAATTTTGATGAATGATTTGTGTAACTCGAATCACTTATAAGTATTATAAAAATTTTTCTAAATTTATAAATCAAAATGAGTATGCGTTTGAATCGAACACATTTCGAATGTTGTGAGTTTGACAACAACGTTGTACTCATACTCATTAGGACTTATACTTATAAATCAATTTTGTAGCGAGTGTAAATGACAACACGAAAGGCTTTAAATTTTGATAAATGATTCGAATCACTCGAATGAGTTATAAATACTAGATGAGGATGACTATCCCTTAGTGTAGGGTATTATTTGATCGAATTTTAAAGACTGTAAGAGTTTTGTTTTTCAATTTGAATCTTTATTTTAAGACTCATTAAACTAACTTAAGTTTATGAAAACTGAAATAATCTATTTACAAATTGGCTTAAATGATTTAAATTAGAAAAATTAACACACACTGACTGACAGGCAAATTATGAATGCTTGATTAAATTATTTAAGAAAACAAAGAACTTAAAGATGGAAACAAAAACAGCAGAAAAAAAATAACAAAAAATTTCCTGCTTTAAATATTAAAGAAACAAAGAATTTATTTAAATTATTAGATAACAACAACAACAACAATAGTAAATAATAAAAAAATTAAAAATAAAAGTAGAAATAGAAATAGAAGTAGGGGGGTGCTCAACTATAGAGCAGCATGAAAACATTAATCAAATGACTCGCATGAGTCAATATTTAGAAAGAATAGGTTTTTTTTTTTAAACAATAACAACAACAATAACAACAACAACAATTTTATTTTATAAACATAATGAATGCGGACATTAATTTAATGTTAAACACAAAAAACAAAAATTATTTGTTTTTGGTTTTATTTTCTTGAATGAACAAAAAAAAATCGAACGAAAATATCCATGAGTAACGAAACCAGTAAGAGAGAGATACTGCACCCAGTTGTAATAAATTAATGACAAACAAATCCCCAAAAAAACAAAAAAAAACAACAACTAAATTTGCTAAAATCAGAGGCGCAGTCAAAGAGGAAGAGGGGGAGGTTAAAGGGAAATACTCCACATATTCCAAGGAAAGGATTCAGGAATATAAAAAAATTTTTTGAAAACCGGACAATTGCGTACTAAGTTACAATTGCCCCCTTCAAAAAATAAATTTCTTACACGCCTCTGTCTAAAATCAAAGAAAAATAAAATGTTCATGTAACATTCACAGCATCAGTAACACATACATTTGCTTGTGGTGAAAACCAGGTAACAGCAAGATTTTAAATAGGTTACAGCATTAAGCCTCCGATGTTTTTCTTTATTTTGAAGCTGTTAGTAGTCAAACACAGTCATAAAAAGTCTGGCCTTTTAATGGCCTAAACATACACAAAACAGTGAAACAAAGTTTGTTTTGTGTAAACTGAGAGATAGACGAGAAAGAGAGGAAATTACGTTACAAATAAAGCTTTCTCTCTCCCTCTCTGCCACTGTCTCTTTTAGTGTAAATTAGGCGGTCAGGCATGCGCTTTATTTGCAGGCACATTATAACCAAGTTTGTTTACAAAACACAGTAAACAGGTCTTTAACTCATTCAACACATGGAATACAGTGGGCTGGTTAAGCACAATGTAACATAAAATTATGATGATGAACATAATGGTGTTCGGACATTTTGGCTATTTTCAATAAATATTATTCTAATGTCGCCGTGGTCTAGTAGGTAGTGTGCTTGCTTATTAGACGTAAAGCCAGGGCTTCGAGTCCCAGGCCAGACATCAAAATAAAATACAAAAAAAAGTATTTCTTCGGCGATTTCTTCTGGCAAAAACTCTGAGAGTAAATAAAATTGCCATGAAAAGTTTCTCATAAAATCTGTCTTTCGGAACCGACTTTAAATTGTAGGTGACACTACTTATGTATAAAAATTAACACACACAACCTAAGTAGTGTGAGAAACTAGGTCAATAAACCTCACTGAAGGGTTGTAAACACCTATTATGTATGTATGTATTATTCAAAATTTTGTGAAGTTTCCGTATTTGAATAGATAGTGTGTTGGCTTATAACACGTGAGTCTACGGTTCAATAACCAGCTTAGACTTATCGAAACGAAAGAAAAAAATATCGATTTTCTTTCGGCAGCCATATGCCAAAAATTTCGAAAGTAAAATGAAACAGAAAAGTTTCACGGAAATCTGTAGTGTGGAATCGATTTTAGTCTTGAAGTCCCGTGATTCACGTAATAAAGATTACATACACACAACATGGTTGGTTTGAGAAACTAGGTTGTAATCAGAGATCAGCAACAGCAACCACAAGAAAAATAATTTTAATTCTGTAGTTGGAAAAATATATACGTTCAGTGGAGCAGATACAGACCAGAGATCAGCAACGAGTATTCAAAACGATGAGTAGGTTTGAGTCATACTTATTATTTCAGATACTTATACGCATTCATACTTATTTTAATATGATGCTCATACTACTCATACTCAAAGTTGGAAGTACTCGCCGTATTCATACTTAACAATACGCATAATGTTATTGAATTCGATTCGTATCTACTTAAGATTTACACGAAGCACAAAATAAGTATGATTCGAGTGAGAACACTACTATACTCACAAGAAAATTGTGAAAATGCTTTGCTTGTTGTCTTTGTCTTTCCTTTCTTCTTTGTTTGTATATGCAACAACTACAAAGGCTGTAAATTTTGATGAATAATTCGAATCACTCGAATCACTTATAAGTATTTTAAGACTATTTTTCTAAATTTATGAATCAAACATATTTCTTTGTTTGTATATGCAACAACAACAAAGGCTGTAAATTTTGATGAATGATTTGTCTTACTCGAATGACTTATAAGTATTATTATAAGTATTTCCTAAATTCATGAATCAGAATGAAGGCTTTGAATCAAACATATTTCGAATGCTGTGAGTTTGATGTCAACAATGTACTCATAATCATTGCTACTTATACTTATAAATTAATGTTGTAGCGAGTACGAATGAATCAGAGTAGTTGAGTTTCAATTCTGTTGATTCATTCATATTCAAAATTGCGTTTGTGGTTATGAGTAACGGAAAAACGATTCATTGCTGATCTCTGGTTGTAATCCTTACTAAAGAGTTGCGATGACCAAGTCGATCGAAGTATTTTTATGGCCAGTAGTATATATGAAATTCACTTGAAAAATAATCAATCCAAGAAGACTCCTAAGCAGATAACATTACCATTACAGCCAATGTAACAACCCGAATACATTTTCACAGAGACCATTGATAACTCTGTCAGTTTAGAATCTGTTTTATAAGCATCTGCTTAGATGGCAAACTTTTATAATGAAAGTGTAGAACTGGATTAGGGATAATGGCAGTTTTGTTGAAATCAAAGCTCATTAGAGTATGTAATTGCGGTCCATTGTAATACCTTATAAAAAGTGCACTAGATTAGTTGACAAATTATGATTAACTGGTCTCGGCAATTGGCATCAAGGCTTGATATTAAAGCATGACCGCATTCTTCTTATATTTAATACCAGCCTGAAGGTTATATTTATCAAGTGATCGATCTATAATCAGGCAACGATAGCTCCGTTATAATGTTAGGGAATGGGAGGCTAAATGAGAAAAGTTAACGTTTAGCCAAGGGCAGACACTGGTGAATATACCACTTACTTTAGTCCAAGTTTCTGGTGAATTAAGTCGGTAATGCAATGTCTGGAGAAGGTAAGAAAGGAAAGTTTTTCTGCAGGCGTAAGAACTGATGGAGCATCAAAGATATTTCGATGCTACAATTTAATTAGTTGATTGGTATACTTTGTCGTGAAGTTGCTATAGTCTAGTAGGCTACGTGTTGGTTTAACAGATGTGAGGCCATAGTTCAAAATTCAGGTTAGAAATCTTCAGCAAAACGAAATTTGAATATTCCTTCAGCGACTTTCTCTCAGCACAGTTCTGGCAAAAATTCTAGGAGTAAATAAAATTGACATGATAGGTTTCTCAAAAAATTTGTTATGAGAAGCTAGGTCGTAACCCTGACTGAAGGGTTGTAATGACCGATTATGTATGTGTTATGCGTGTGTATAAAAATTTTTCACGTAAACTGATCTGCAACGTCTGAAGAAAGTCATTAGCATTTAAACGAAATTCCTTTGGGCTGGCGTAAGAACTGATACAGTGACAAAGGCGTCCCCTTGTTTCAGCTTAAATAGTTAGGCTTTCCATGCATTTTAGGGCTGTTGAACTGCATAGCAGAGATAGGTTAGCCTGGTTCTAGCAAGTTCGTTAGCTAAGTAATTACTTCGGAATGTCTTTCTGAACCGTAATTTATATGTGAATGACATAGAAATACCATGAGTGTGGAACAAGGGAATTGTAGGAGATACGAATTAGTTTAGATTTTAGGGTTGTGACCGCTGTGGTCTAGTAGGTAGTGTGCTGGCTTATTAGACGTAAAGCCAGGGTTCGAGTCCCAGGCCAGACATCAAAATAAAAAAAAAATACAAAAAAAGTATTTTTTGGCGATTTCTTCTCTTTCTCTTCTTGAAAAGTTTCTCAAAAATCTGTCGTTCGGAGTCGACTTAAAACTATAGGTCCCGCCATTTCTGTATAAAAAAATTAACACACACAACAAAAGTGTTGTGAGAAACTGAGGGCTTCTTTGGGGACGATTGCTGTAGACTCTCACTGGCCATTTTATAGGCACCAGTAGCAACTCGTTTCCTTACCGTTTGCATGTTCCCTCTTTCCACATTTCCTAAACCTGCACAATGCACTGCATGAGTAGGGGTCATCCCCTGAGGGCTGGTTTAATAAAAAGAAAAATGGAATTGTTGCTTGGCTGTCCGTCCTATGCTTATTAACTCAGCCTGAAATACAGTCCAGTACAGTGTAGTTAGGAGAAAGAGAATGAAGCTTTTATGACGGAAACTTTTTCAACATTTTCTTGATTTAGGCCCACTGTGGGGAAGTTCAGTTTAGTAATACGTTAGAGATTAACGAGAATGCGTTGCGTTTTGAAGTTTGTGATGCAACAAAAAAAAAAAACTTAAAATTTTTTGTTTTTTTGTTTTGGAAATGAAAGCTTTTGTTGTTTAAAAACAAAATTGTTGTTGTTGTTGTTATTGTTTTCAATTACTGTAAATGTTTATTACAAAATCTACAGCTACATAAATACCGTTAATAGCTGATGTGAAATAATTTTGTTGTTTTTTTTGTTATTTTTGTATTTTTGCGTTAAGGCTGGTGATTTAAAATTTCAAAAAAAATTTCAAAAAAAAACGAATTTCAAGCTGCAACAAGTCAGTTAGTCAGTTGCATTTGAACGATTTACAAAAACGGTTAGAGGAACAAAATTACTCGAGTTTTTTTTCTCAAGATTTTTTTAAAAAACTTTTACGAAATTTTATAACAAGAATCAAGAAAGAGAAGTGGAAGTGGAAGAAGAGGAGTGTGAATGGATAACAAGAAGTCAATAAGAAGTGTTAATTTTTTTTTAATAAGAATACATTGAAAGCAAAATAAAGAATTGAATCCGTGGTTAAAGAATAATTAGAGCATAAATTATTAAAAGCAAACGGAGAGAATGCATTTAATAAGTAACCAGTACGACTATGACGAGTATAAGTATTAAGGCAATGAAGTGCAATTACAATTACAATTAAAATATAAAATTGAATTAAAAAAATAAAGAAAGAATCGAAATAATAAAATACAATACAATACGAGTACAATAGCAAAGCAATAACAACAAATTAAAATAATATTCAATTAATGCCTACGATAATAACACTCATCATCATTATCATCAGCAGTTGACAATACAATAAAGAGTGGTAATCAGATAAGAATTTTTATTACAATTTAATTAAAACGCTTTAATTTCTCTTTTTTCTTCTCTTAAAACTGTTGATATTCACTTTCCATATTATCATATTGCCACAAGGCTTTCATTGAAGTCATTAATGAGATCCATTCGTTTGTATTCGTTTGTGTAAGATTTCCCCCAAAAAAGTCCTTCAAAAATTATTGAGGTTTATAAGCAATCATCTTAAAAGTTAATCAAACAAAATTATCCAAATGTAATACATAAATATAGGGTGGATAATTTATAAGTTTAAATTTAAAAGTGCAAAAAAACAAAAATGGTTTGAAGTTTTGCTAAATTTATTTTTTTGGTTGTGAATTGTTCAATTGTTCTGGTTAGAAATGGAAATGAATCAGGGGATGACCCCTACTCATGCAGTGCATTGTGCAGATTAATTTTATTTCATTCATATGGCTGCCACGCCTAGCCTACATTATCTCATTCGATCGTACCAATTTTCGTAGACGTTTTTCGTCCTATCTTAGTAGTGACATTACAAATGTTGGCTCAATGAAATGCTCAAATATCTCTGGTTTGCCGCAAAAGTGGTGTGAGAAGCTTGGTCGTAATCAGAGATGGTTAGAATCTTTTATGTCTCTTAATTACTTACATATCTGATATTTCAAGTCGCCGTGGTCTAGTGGGTAGTGTGTTGGCTTATTAGACGAAAGGCCCGGGTTCGTATCCCAGGTCAGACATCAAACGAAAATATTTCTTCGGCGACTTCCATCTCAGATTTCTGTCAAAGACTCTGAGAGTAAAAATTGCCATAAAAAGCTTCTCAAAAATCTGTCGTTCGGAGTCGACTTTAAACTGTAGGTCTCGCCACTCATGTATAAAATTAACGCACACAGCATAAGTGGTGTGAGAAGCTAGGTCGTAAACCTGACTGAAGGGTTGTAATGGCCAATTATGTATGTAGGAAGCATGAGTAAGATGCGATAAATTTTATTTTGAAACATTATTTTTTGTGATTATCGTCACTGTTTTTGCTCGAGAATTCCTTTGCAATAATTCCCACTTTCTGTTTCTATTTCGCTTAATCATATAATGTTAATAATCAAACAATTACGAAATCCCTAGGATCTCTGGTAGGAATTGAAACTACGGCTTCGACATTTAAAGATATAAAGAGCACACTGCCACCTAGGCCATTGGGACATTGAAATTGAATCGCATCATTATAGGGGATCAATGCCAAACATAATTGCCTAACTCATATTTTGACCTCACTCCAGAAAGCCTTCTAAAATGGCTCGCAGAATGAAAAATGCACTTCTGATTTGCCTTGGCTAACATACATAAATAATTGGTCATTACAAGCCTTCACGCAGGATTACAACCTTGTTTCTCACAACACTTATGTTATGTATTAAAATTTTATACATGAGTGGGAGCATCTAAAGCTTAAAGTCGATTTCGAATGATAAATTTTTGTGAAACTTTTTTTTTGGCAATTTTTTATTTTACTCTCAGAATTTTTTCCAGAAGAAATATTTTTTCATATCTCGTTTTGTTGAAGATGCCTGACCTCGAGTTGACTAACAGAGATCAGCAATAAGTATTCAAAACGATGAGTAGATTCGAGTCGTACTTATAATTTCAGATACTTATACGCATTCATACTTATTTGGATTTCATAGTCATACTCAAAGTTGGAAGTACTCGTCCTATTTATACTTAACAATGCGCATAATGTTATTGACTTCGACTCATCTCTAGTTAACACGAAACACAAAATAAGTGTGATTCGCGTACGAGCACAGCAATACTCACAAGAAGATTATGTAAATGCTTTGCTTGTTGTCTTTGTCTTTCCTTTCTTTTTTGTTTATATATGCAACAAAAACAAAGACTGTAAATTTTGATGAATGATTCGAATCACTTATAAGTATTCTAAGAGTATTTTTCTAAATTTATGAATCAAACATATTTGTATATGCAACACCAATAAAGACTGTAAATTTTGATAAATGATTCGGATCACTCGAATCACTTACAAGTATTCTAAGAGTATTTTTCTAAATTTATGAATCAAACATATTTCTTTGTTTATGGTTAAGGGAAGGTATGCCATGGTTAGAATTTAAGAAACATTTTTTTTTTTGGGTATTTTCTCTTACATATCTTATGTTGTTGTGGCAGCAAGGTATTTCTTTTGCTAAAAAATATTTTGTAAGTTAATCTCTGACTCAGAGAGATGACTCAGATAAGATTGTGACGTAATGTGAATTGCTTTTTAGCAGTTGGTAGCGATTTCACCAATGTTGAGCCGTTACTTGCAAAGTTTGTAGCTGCATTGTGAAATTTGTTGCGGAAATTGCGACGAGAAGGGTCATTAATGCTTCTAATGAAGAGTCATATGAGATGCTCCCAAGGTAAGGAAAGTGAATAGGGCCATACCGCACAGCAAAATTCCTTGTACTTGCTATAAAACATTGTTGCAAATGAACTGTTGGAGAAGCTGTAATGATGTGACTTTAAAGTCTTTGTCATTGGCTATGCAAATTATCTGACTACCTTCTTGTATTAGGCTTTGGCACGTACCAGTGATTAGCAATGAATCGTTTTTCCGCTACTCAAAAGCATTCATGCAATTTTGAGTATGAGTTCATCAACAGAATTGAAATTCAACTACTCTAATTCATTCGTACTCGCTACAAGATTGATTTATAAATATAAGCAGAAATGAGTATGAGTACAACGTTGACATCAAACTTAAAACATTCGTAATATGTTTGATTCATACGCCTACTCATTCTAATTCATGAATTTAGAAAAATTCTTATAATACTTATAAGTCATTCGAGTGATTCGAATCATTTACCAAAATTTAAAGCATTTGGTGTTGTTGCATATACAAACAAAGAAGAAAGGAAAGACAAAGACAACATACTAAGGATACACACAATTTTCTTGTGAATATTGCAGTGCTCGTATGCGAATCATACATATTTTGTGCTTCATATAAATATTAAGTAGTAATCGAGTTGAAGTCAATAACATCATGCGTATTGTTAAGTATGAATACGACAAGTACTTCCAACTTTGAGTAAGAGTAGTATGAGTATCATATTAAAATAAGTATGAATGCGTATAAATTTCAGAAATTATAAGTTTGACTAAAATCTACTCATCGTTTTGAATACTTATTGTTGATCTCTGGTAGTAATACAGACTGAATTGCTGATCTCTGGTCTGAACCAGCATTAAACTGTTGGTCCCGGCACTCATGTTTAAAATAACCCACAATAATCTAGGACCGAGAAGTTAGGTCGCAGTCTGGACTGAAGGGTTATCGGTCATTACCTAGTATGTGTGTATGAACGCAGACAATTTATTAAACTTCTGCAAAAATTTTAAACACAGAAAATCATTTGTAATGTCAACAAATAAGGTTATCCGATCTTTTATAATCGACCTACTCTTATTCGATGGTCTTCCTTCAAGCAATGTATTGCATTAAAACCAGTAAATCGGGTAGTGCTTTGTAAAATATCAGAATATGTAAGTAATTTAAGAAACATAAAAGATTTTAATCATCGGTTACTGAAGCTATAACTGCAACTTAAAGTGTCAAAGTTTGAGAATTGTACTAGGAAAGCAAAAAGATTTCCTTTCCTATTTAGTTTAGTTTTCAGTACAGAATTATGATTCGCAGCATGTGACAATACTAAAAATGTTTAGCATGGCTTGCCATTTCACTATAGATACACTAATTAATAAACAAAGCTTGCCAATAATCGCATTACTTACTTAATTGGTGATTACAACCCGTTAGTCGGGATCAGAACATAGCTTCTCGTATCACTCATGTCAGTCAATTTTATCCATAAATGACGAGACCTACTGTTTTAATGAAACTCTAAATGAGAAGCTTTCCATTGCAATATTATTTTCCAGAAGACATTTCGTTTCGCTTGAGATATCTAAGTTAGGGGTTAAAGACTCTGAGAAGATTTTCATCTGCCACGAGCATCTCTCATTGACAAAACGGCTTAACATTGATATTATGCGGGTAGCGGGAGAGTATGGTGTTCCAGGAAGCTTAAGGTTGAACTGCCTGAATAGGTTTGTATAACCACTGAACGTTTGGGTGAATTCTTTGTATTGAAAACCCATTGAGGGCAAACAACCTTAGGTTTACATGCTGTTGACTCGCCGTAGTCTAGTAGATAGTGTTTTTTGGCTTATAAAACGTAAAACGTATTTTATATTTTTTAAATAAAGTTTGCTACTATGAACGGATAAACTTAAAAAAAAAATGAATTAAATTCGCGTTTTCCAAGTTTACCTCATTAAATCCATAAGGTCCATATCTCCCCTTTCCAACAAGATTTAAATTTTGGAAATCTGGTCAGAAATGTCTAAGTAATCCAGAAATTTGTGCGTAAAGTAAAAAAAAAACTGTTTTTGTCTAATAATGAAATATAAAAAAAATATTTTTGAGATCTACTCAAGAAATATCAGAACCTACACTATGTTATCAGCCGGGTGTATTAAATTTTTTCCATTTTGTCGTAGAGAGTAATCATTGTTATTTGAAAATTAGTGAACATTATTAAAAATAGAATTTTTTTGTTTAACAAATTTGCATGTAAAAAATACACACAACAATTAAGTTAATAATTAAGTAATTAATTAAAAAGATAACAACACAAGATGTTATTAAAATAAAAATTAATAAAAAACGAAAATTAAATAATAAAACCCCTCAAATAAAAAAATAAAAAAAAATTTAAAAAAAATTTTTTTTTTGAAAAAAAAGAATGAATAAAAATTCTTTAAAAAAAAAATCAAGTTAAACTGGGTACCTAAAATTTCTTAAAATAATTTACCAAAAAAAAAAAGCAACAAAAAAAATATTTGTTTTAATTGTTCTTTTTTTTAATTTGTCATTATCAAGTAAGCACTTTAAAACACAATCACTTACTGCAAGTTTAAATTGTTCGAAAATACGCTTCAAAAAACAGACAAAAAAGCGAATTGTTTTTATTTTCATGGTCAATGTCAACAGTAAATAACAACAACAACAACAACAAAAACTAAACGACAAAAAAATTAAACTTCAATTCATTTGTATGGAATTTATGTTGTTTTTTGAAGAGCAATTAACTCGAGACAACTCAACTGAAATCAATTCAATTCAACGTCATATATTTCCACAAACACACACACACACAAAGACAAAAAAAAAAACAGAAAACAATAAAGCATTGTCTGTCCGTTCATAAGTATCCATAAGTATGTACTTGGATTGAATTCATGCATGCATGTATGTATGTATGTATGTGGGCATATATCGATATCGATAATTTGTATCTTTGCATCTACGCTTGAAACGTGTATGCTTTAAAGACTTGAACGTACGCACGTATCTCTCTTAATACGTTACGTATAGAATACAACAACAAAAAATTCTCTAAAAAAAATCATTTTTTTTCAATAAATTTTGTCGATCAAAATAATTGTTTTAAAACCAGTTTTGTTGTTCAATTGTTGTATTTTAAAATGTATTTCTTTTATTGTTTTGTTGTTGTTATTTTTAGAAAGTTTATCAAAGTTTATCGCCTAACTAAGGCAGATATACGGATACTCTTTAGAAACAGGAACTAAATTTTATTGCCACCTCTCATACCTCATAAATGAATGTGATTCGTTATACATATGAATAGAATGTGTTCCATTATAAATATTTAAATTCTTCTAATGGTTAAGGGAAGGTATGCCATGGTTAGGATTTAAGAAACATTTTTTTTTTTTGGTATTTTTCTCTTACATATCTTATGTTGTATGTGGCAGCAAAGGTATTTCTTTTGCTTAAAATATTTTGTAAAGTTAATCTCTGACTCAGAGAGATGACTCAGATAAGATTGTGACGTAATGTGAATTGCTTTTTAGCAGTTGGTAGCGATTTCACCAATGTTAAGCCGTTACTTGCAAAGTTTTGTAGCTGTATTGTGAAATTTGTTTTGCGGAAATTGAGATGAGAAGGGTCATTAATGCTTCTAATGAAGAGACATGTGAGACGCTCGCAAGGTAAGGAAAGTGAGTAGAGACATACCGCACAGCAAAATTCCTTGTACTTGCTATAAAATATCGTTGCAGACAAACTGTTGGAGAATTTGTAATGATGTGACTTTAAAGTCTTTGTCTTTAGCTATGCAAATTATCTGACTATCTTCTTGTATCAGGCTTTGGCACATACCAGAGATCAGCAATGAATGGTTTTTTTCGCTACTCATAAGTACTCATGCAATTTTGAGTATGAATGAATCAACAGAATTGAAATTCAATTACTGTGATTCATTCGTACTCACTACAACATTGATTTATAAGTACAAGTAGCAATGAGTATGAGTACAACGTTGTTGTCAAACTCACAACATTCGAAATATGTTTGATTTATACGCCTACTCATTCTGATTCATAAATTTAGAAAAATTTTTATAATACTTATAAGTGATTCGGGTGATTCGAATCATTTATCAAAATTTACAGTCTTTTTTATTGTTGCATATACAAACAAAGAAGAAGGAAAAGACAAAGACAACAAGCAAAGCATTTACACAATCTTCTTGTGAGTATTGCAGTGCTCGTACGCGAATCATACTTATTTTGTGCTTCGTATAAATGTTAGTAGTAAGCGAGTTGAAGTCAATAACATCATGCGTATTGTTAAGTATGAATACGACGAGTACTTCCAACTTTGAGTATGAGTAGTATGATATCCTATTAAAAATAAGTATGAATACGTATTAGTATCAGAAATTATAAGTATGATTCGAATCTACTCAGCGTTTTGAATAATCGTTGCTGGTTTCTGGCTTTGGCACATACCAGAGATCAGCAATGAATGGTTTTTTCGCTACTCATAAGTACTCATGCAATTTTGAGTATGAATGAATCAACAGAATTGAAATTCAATTACTGTGATCATTCGTACTCACTACAACATTGATTTATAAGTACAAGTAGCAATGAGTATGAGTACAACGTTGTTGTCAAACTCACAACATTCGAAATATGTTTGATTATACGCCTACTCATTCTGATTCATAAATTTAGAAAAATTTTTTATAATACTTATAAGTGATTCGGGTGATTCGAATCATTTTATCAAAATTACAGTCTTTTTTATTGTTGCATATACAAACAAAGAAGAAGGAAAAGACAAAGACAACAAGCAAAGCATTTACACAATCTTCTTGTGAGTATTGCAGTGCTCGTACGCGAATCATACTTATTTTGTGCTTCGTATAAATGCTTAGTAGTAAGCGAGTTGAAGTCAATAACATCATGCGTATTGTTAAGTATGAATACGACGAGTACTTCCAACTTTGAGTATGAGTAGTATGATATCCTATTAAAAATAAGTATGAATACGTATTAGTATCAGAAATTATAAGTATGATTCGAATCTACTCAGCGTTTTGAATAATCGTTGCTGGTTTCTGGCTTGCACATCCTTTTTTGAGGTGCAATGAAGCGCTATAGCTTATGACAAAATAGTGTCCTTCATGCAATTGGGTGTTAATCCTCGCACAAGACTCTGACTTTAATTTGCTGATCCACAACCACATTAAACTATCCTTACCTAAGAAGGATATTTTGAACTCAAAAATTTCCAGGAAGGATAACATAATAAAGAGGGTAAAAAGAGCAACGAAATCTCTTAGTCTAGTTTGTAGTGTGCTGGTATATCAGACGTTAGACCGTGGATCAAACAAACATGAAAATAATATTTCTGCGGCGACTTCCTCTCAGCAGTCTTTTAGCAAAAACTCTGAAAGTAAAAAAAAAATTGACATAAAAAGACTTGCAAATCTGGCGTTCGGAATCGATAGCATACTGGTGGTTCTGCCACTCATGGACATAAAATAACACATGCAACAAGGCATGGTAAAACTGGGTCGTTGTAATGATCAATTAAGTAACTATGAAGGCAAAAATGGCAACCATATACCTTTACTTCTCTAAAAGGGCCGGGATCAAGATTTAGCAGCTTGTAATTGCCGTAAGATACTAGGGCTATCAATCCGTAGTGTAACTAATCTCGTTTACGGTGCTCTCAGTGTCTAAATGACAATGCCACTGCAGACGGATAGCGCAGGCAGTCGGTTGTCGGCAATGCGCTCTGGTCTACTCCACTATATTAAATGGCTCCCCCTAACATGGTTATAATTTTCTCGATTGATTTTTAGAGTTTTTAACGCTTGTTGGTGATGGGATTTTCCCAAAAATATTTTAATTAATTTGGGCACCTGGCTGCATTCAAGTTCCTAACTACCGTCATTTCTGCAACCACCCTTGTTCATGAATATCGGTCATATCTCGGGAATCATTCAAAGATGCCACCTATCTATAACAGTTCTCGGAAATTTTATTGATAAACAAACCAAAGCCAGTACAGATTTCGCAATCTCCGAAGTATTACAGAACTTAGATGTTTAGTTGAACTGGGTATTCTTCGGTCGTTTTAGAGGGAGGCTTAACTTATTTGCCAGCAGGAAAGTACATGCAACATTCCTAAACTCTGCTTGACTGATATGAATAAGAAGAGAAACTGATTGCTTGTTAAATCCCGTGTACATTTATCTCGTACTACTGCTGTTGCCAGAACTCTTAACCCTATTCGAATGGATGCCTTTAGTTGGTATGAATTCGATATACATATGTATGTACCAGAGATCAGCAATGAATCGTTTTTCCGATACTCATAAGTACTCATGCAATTTTGAGTATGAGTGAATCAACAGAATTGAAATTCATTACTGTGATTCATTCGTACTCACTACAACATTGATTTATAAGTACAAGTAGCAATGAGTATGAGTACAACGTTGTTGTCAAACTCACAACATTCGAAATATGTTTGATTCATACGCTTACTCATTCAGATTTATAAATTTAGAAAAATACTTATATACGTATAAGTGATTCGAGTGACTCGAATTATTCATCAAAATTTACAGTTTTTGTTGTTGTTGCATAGACAAACAAAGAAGAAGGGAAAGACAAAGACAACAAGCAAGGCATACACACAATCCTAGTAGTGCTCGTACGCGAATCATACTTATTTTGTGCTTCGTGTAAATGTTAAGTAGAGACGAGTCAAAGTCAATAACATCATGCGTATTGTTAAGTACAAGTACAACGAGTACTTCCAGCTTGAGTATGAGTATCATATTAAAATAAGTATGAATGCGCATAAGTATCTGAAATTATCTGAAAATAAGTATGACTCGAATCTACTTATCGTTTTGAATACTCGTTGCTCATCTATGGTATGTACCTAATAAAACCGAAGACCTGTGCAACATTTCGGATTCTTGTTAAAATCTTTTCTGTTGCCACGATTACATTCGGAAGTTCCCTCTGTATATCAGATGCCCTAATCACTAAAGCTCCCTTGGACCCTATATAAATAACGTCCTGTAAAGTCCTTAAAAATGAAAACGAATTTTTGAAATTCGAATGAAATTAATTGAAATATTTTGGAAATTTTACCCAAAATAACTACAAGAAACCTATACTTCTGAATAGTTAGATAAATAAACAGGGTTCGAATGGCTACACTAAGTTTCTGTACTTAAATTTTGCGTGCAAATCCAGATTTTCATTTCAATGAACGTCTATAACTGCAACCATCAATAACATCTGTTGCATGATTAATAACTAAAGCCAAACCTTAACATTTTTTTTTCTTTTTTGCTAAACGTAAACATTCACTTTGGCAAACCTTCCTTTTAAATCTGTCGCACTGTTGTGTTATGTTTGATTACAAAATATTGAAATTGTTTTTAATTTTGTTTATTTTTTTTGTTACTTTTTAAATAAATTATTCACAACTTCGTATGAAATATTTGTAAAAAAAAACCAACCCATACACACACACACGAGTTTAATTCGTAAATACAATCACAAGTGTTGACTTTTTACAATTTTTTCGTAGTTTTTTTTTCTAGCGCTCAAATGAATTATGAGTGGCAGTCAAATAATAATTTAAGCCCATTCAAGTCAAGTTTCGAGTAATTGTTGTATGAGAGGCGTGTTTAAGTTGTGTTTTGAATGTGTTTTTTGGTTCCGGGAAGTAGTTAGTTGGGACATACCGCACAGCAAAATTCCTTGTACTTGCTATAAAATATCGTTGCAGACAAACTGTTGGAGAATTTGTAATGATGTGACTTTAAAGTCTTTGTCTTTAGCTATGCAAATTATCTGACTATCTTCTTGTATCAGGCTTTGGCACATACCAGAGATCAGCAATGAATGGTTTTTTCGCTACTCATAAGTACTCATGCAATTTTGAGTATGAATGAATCAACAGAATTGAAATTCAATTACTGTGATTCATTCGTACTCACTACAACATTGATTTATAAGTACAAGTAGCAATGAGTATGAGTACAACGTTGTTGTCAAACTCACAACATTCGAAATATGTTTGATTTATACGCCTACTCATTCTGATTCATAAATTTAGAAAAATTTTTATAATACTTATAAGTGATTCGGGTGATTCGAATCATTTATCAAAATTTACAGTCTTTTTTATTGTTGCATATACAAACAAAGAAGAAGGAAAAGACAAAGACAACAAGCAAAGCATTTACACAATCTTCTTGTGAGTATTGCAGTGCTCGTACGCGAATCATACTTATTTTGTGCTTCGTATAAATGTTAAGTAGTAAGCGAGTTGAAGTCAATAACATCATGCGTATTGTTAAGTATGAATACGACGAGTACTTCCAACTTTGAGTATGAGTAGTATGATTATCCTATTAAAATAAGTATGAATACGTATTAGTATCAGAAATTATAAGTATGATTCGAATCTACTCAGCGTTTTGAATAATCGTTGCTGGTTTCTGGCTTGCACATCCTTTTTTGAGGTGCAATGAAGCGCTATAGCTTATGACAAAATAGTGTCCTTCATGCAATTGGGTGTTAATCCTCGCACAAGACTCTGACTTTAATTTGCTGATCCACAACCACATTAAACTATCCTTACCTAAGAAGGATATTTTGAACTCAAAAATTCCAGGAAGGATAACATAATAAAGAGGGTAAAAAGAGCAACGAAATCTCTTAGTCTAGTTTGTAGTGTGCTGGTATATCAGACGTTAGACCGTGGATCAAACAAACATGAAAATAATATTTCTGCGGCGACTTCCTCTCAGCAGTCTTTTAGCAAAAACTCTGAAAGTAAAAAAAAAATTGACATAAAAAGACTTGCAAATCTGGCGTTCGGAATCGATAGCATACTGGGGTTCTGCCACTCATGGACATAAAATAACACTGCAACAAGGCATGGTAAAACTGGGTCGTTGTAATGATCAATTAAGTAACTATGAAGGCAAAAATGGCAACCATATACCTTTACTTCTCTAAAAGGGCCGGGATCAAGATTTAGCAGCTTGTAATTGCCGTAAGATACTAGGGCTATCAATCCGTAGTGTAACTAATCTCGTTTACGGTGCTCTCAGTGTCTAAATGACAATGCCACTGCAGACGGATAGCGCAGGCAGTCGGTTGTCGGCAATGCGCTCTGGTCTACTCCACTATATTAAATGGCTCCCCCTAACATGGTTATAATTTTCTCGATTGATTTTTAGAGTTTTAACGCTTGTTGGTGATGGGATTTTCCCCAAAAATATTTTAATTAATTTGGGCACCTGGCTGCATTCAAGTTCCTAACTACCGTCATTTCTGCAACCACCCTTGTTCATGAATATCGGTCATATCTCGGGAATCATTCAAAGATGCCACCTATCTATAACAGTTCTCGGAAATTTTATTGATAAACAAACCAAAGCCAGTACAGATTTCGCAATCTCCGAAGTATTACAGAACTTAGATGTTTAGTTGAACTGGGTATTCTTCGGTCGTTTTAGAGGGAGGCTTAACTTATTTGCCAGCAGGAAAGTACATGCAACATTCCTAAACTCTGCTTGACTGATATGAATAAGAAGAGAACTGATTGCCTTGTTAAATCCCGTGTACATTTATCTCGTACTACTGCTGTTGCCAGAACTCTTAACCCTATTCGAATGGATGCCTTTAGTTGGTATGAATTCGATATACATATGTATGTACCAGAGATCAGCAATGAATCGTTTTTCCGATACTCATAAGTACTCATGCAATTTTGAGTATGAGTGAATCAACAGAATTGAAATTCAACTACACTGATTCATTCATTCTCGTTGACATCAAACTCACAACATTCGAAATATGTTTGATTCATACGCTTACTCATTCAGATTTATAAATTTAGAAAAATACTTATAATACGTATAAGTGATTCGAGTGACTCGAATTATTCATCAAAATTTACAGTTTTTGTTGTTGTTGCATAGACAAACAAAGAAGAAGGGAAAGACAAAGACAACAAGCAAGGCATACACACAATCCTAGTAGTGCTCGTACGCGAATCATACTTATTTTGTGCTTCGTGTAAATGTTAAGTAGAGACGAGTCAAAGTCAATAACATCATGCGTATTGTTAAGTACAAGTACAACGAGTACTTCCAGCTTTGAGTATGAGTATCATATTAAAATAAGTATGAATGCGCATAAGTATCTGAAATTATCTGAAAATAAGTATGACTCGAATCTACTTATCGTTTTGAATACTCGTTGCTCATCTATGGTATGTACCTAATAAAACCGAAGACCTGTGCAACATTTCGGATTCTTGTTAAAATCTTTTCTGTTGCCACGATTACATTCGGAAGTTCCCTGTATATCAGATGCCCTAATCACTAAAGCTCCCTTGGACCCTATATAAATAACGTCCTGTAAAGTCCTTAAAAAATGAAAACGAATTTTTGAAATTCGAATGAAATTAATTGAAATATTTTGGAAATTTTACCCAAAATAACTACAAGAAACCTATACTTCTGAATAGTTAGATAAATAAACAGGGTTCGAATGGCTACACTAAGTTTCTGTACTTAAATTTTGCGTGCAAATCCAGATTTTCATTTCAATGAACGTCTATAACTGCAACCATCAATAACATCTGTTGCATGATTAATAACTAAAGCCAAACCTTAACATTTTTTTTTCTTTTTTGCTAAACGTAAACATTCACTTTGGCAAACCTTCCCTTTTAAATCTGTCGCACTGTTGTGTTATGTTTTGATTACAAAATATTGAAATTGTTTTTAATTTTTGTTTTATTTTTTTTGTTACTTTTTAAATAAATTATTCACAACTTCGTATGAAATATTTGTAAAAAAAAACCAACCCATACACACACACACGAGTTTAATTCGTAAATACAATCACAAGTGTTGACTTTTTACAATTTTTTCGTAGTTTTTTTTTCTAGCGCTCAAATGAATTATGAGTGGCAGTCAAATAATAATTTAAGCCCATTCAAGTCAAGTTTCGAGTAATTGTTGTATGAGAGGCGTGTTTAAGTTGTGTTTTGAATGTGTTTTTTGGTTCCGGGAAGTAGTTAGTTGGGCTTACAATAAGCAAAATACTGACATTTTGTATACAAAAAAAAAAAACAAAAAAAAAAACGATCGGAAAACTTTACAGAAAAAAAATTCAACATAATGACTATTAAATGTCTAAAATGAATGAATAGGTATGCCTTTATGCTATTTGAAGGTAATTCATATTACCTTAGATCTAGTAAAGCGATTTAATTGCTGTTGGAATGGTGGCAGTAGATAGTAATGTCTACGGTCAATAAATTTAATTTGAGGCAAGGAATAAATTCTCTTTACAATTCTCTGTTAGATCTAGTGACCTATTGATGTTATGATCTGCTTATTCCGCAGCACACTATAATCAGCGTTACCGTTGGAAATTTTTAAGAAGTCGCACAAAAAGGGGATTTTTGAAAAAAAAAGTCGCACAAAAAGTGTATTTTGACATAGTCTAGTCTATAGTCTAGTCTATAGTTTAGTATATAATCTACTCTATAGTCTAGTCTATAGTCTAGTATACAATCTAGTCTATAGTCTAGTATACAATCTAGCCTATAGTCTAGTCTATAATTTAGTATATAACCTAGCCTATAGTCTAGTCTATAATTTAGTATATAACCTAGCCTATAGTCTAGTCTATAATTTAGTATATAATCTAGCCTATAGTCTAGTCTATAGTCTAGTATATAACCTAGCCTATAGTCTAGTCTATAATTTAGTATATAATCTAGTCTATAGTCTAGTCTATAGTCTAGTATATAATCTAATCTATAGTCTAGTCTATAGTCTAGTATATAACCTAGCCTATAGTCTAGTCTATAATTTAGTATATAATCTAGTCTATAGTCTAGTCTATAGTCTAGTATATAATCTAATCTATAGTCTAGTCTATTGTCTAGTATATAACCTAGCCTATAGTCTAGTCTATAATTTAGTATATAATCTAGTCTATAGTCTAGTCTATAGTCTAGTATATAACCTAGCCTATAGTCTAGTCTATAATTTAGTATATAATCTAATCTATAGTCTAGTCTATTGTCTAGTATATAGTCTAGTCTATAATCTAGTCTATAGTCTGTAGTCTAGAAAAAATACTTTTTAAAAAAAGGGGTAAAAAGGGTCAAAAATCTTGAAAAGTGTCAGATTTAGTTCATTTTAGTAAGGGGGCACAAAAAGTGGCGAGGTTGCTGAAAAAGTGTCAAATTGCGACTTTAGTCACTCAACGGTAACGCTGACTATAATCATCGCAGGAATCATCACACATAAAACTCATGCCGCGCCATAAAAATGTTTCACGTGATTGACCTCTTCCTCGATCTATGAGAAAAACTGGAAAACCTTTTAATTAAACAGTTGGACAATAAAGCAGTGATTAATTATAATCCTTGCGAATACAACTATCAAGTGCCGTGCCAGCAGACAGCAAGTCTCAGGATTAAGTAGAGGACTTTTTATGAATACTCGTTGAGTCATCATTAAAAAAATTTCCGAGAACTTCTATTGGTTTATGCCAAGCAATATTTTTTAAGATAGGATTCGGATTTTAGATCGGGTTTTTGTTATCAAAATTGTGATACATAACATACATAGAAGAATTAGAAGTCGCCGTGGTCTAGTGGGTAGTGTGTTGCTTATTAGACAAAAGGCCCAGGTTCGAATTCCAGTGTCAAACATCAAAACGAAAAAAATATTTCTTCGGGCAACTTCCTCACAGCAGATTTTCTGGCAAAGACTCTGAGAGTAAAAATTGCCATGAAAAAGCTTCTTAAAAATCTGTCGTTCGGAGTCGACTTTAAATTGTAGGTCCCACCACTCATGTATAAAATTAACGCACACAACATAAGTGGTGTGAGAAGCTATGTTACATACATACATAATTGGCCATTACAACCTTTCAGTCAGGATTACAACCTAGCTTCTTACACCACTTATGCTATGTGTTTAAATTTAATACATAAGAGGCGGACGCACTGTTTACTCCGACGGATTTAATTTGTAAAACTCTTCATGGCAATTTTATTTACTCTACGGAGCTTATGTCAGAAATCTATTGAGAGGCAGTCGCCTTAGATATATTTTTTTAAAATCTCGTTTTGTTGTCTGACCTGGAGTTGTAACCCTGACCTTACGTCCAATAAGCCAACACAGCATCTATTAGACTACGGGGACTACAAAATCGTGATGCCAAAATTATAATTCAATTAAAAACAAAACATATTAACTATCCTGCTAGATTCTGACATGCAGAGGACCAACTTACCTCTCGCATGACCATCCACCTTTCGGTAGGTATGCCGAAAACTTGACAAATGATTGTAGGGTGCTGGCTTATTAGACGTAAAGCCAGGGTTCGAGTCCCAGGCCAGACATCATAATAAAACATACCAAAAAAAGTATTTTTTCAGCGATTTCTTCTCTTTCTCTTCTTAAAAAGTTTCTCAAAAAACTGTCGTTCGGAGTCGACTTTAAACTGTAGGTCCCACCACTTCTTTATAAAAAATTAACACACACAACATAAGTGGACGATTACTGTAGACTGTCTAATGGTGAAGGTATAGCACTGGCCATTTCATAGTCACCGTTCGCATCTTCCCTCTTTCCACCTTTCCTAAACCTGCACAATGCACTGCATGAGTACGAGTCATCCTATGAGTGCTGGTTAAAAAAAAGTCGGTGCCATAGTTTATCACAAAAACAAATTTCGATAACTAAACGATAAAGAAATGACAAGAAATTGTTTTAACGAAAGACTCCTGGCCGGCTGGTCTTACAAATACATATCAGCAAAAGGATTCTAGAAGTTGTCAGACAGAAAATAAAAGAAGTACCAATGTAACGGTAATCAGTTGAAATAAAAGAAGAATAAGAGAATTTGCATACGACAGTGTGCTTGTACCACATTTTGCAAATTATCACGACAATGCTGCTGAAAATGTAAGGAGTGCGCACAAAAAAACCTGAACTAACACTTTTCGTTGTAGAAATAAAACTAAATAGGGGATTTTTTTCGTTTTATATTCCAATGAAAGTAAATAATATTTGAATTCCTTTTGTGCATACAATTTTTTTCTGACAAAGATCTCAGAGCATCCCAATTTTTGAGCCACTTTTCTTCCAGACATTTTAGGGTGTTTTAGAAAAATACGTATTATTTTAATTGCTTTGTTTTGGTCGTCAAATCCTTTGTTTTCTTACACTTCCACGCTTTCTCTCAATACTCAAAGACTTCTTATATTGTTTTATTCTTACCTTAGAAACTGTTGTTTGGTTAACACCTGTGAACCTAGCAATCGTTTTTTGTAAGCGGCACGGTTTTTCAGTGAAAATTTAAATTATTTTCTTACGACATTTTTTAGTGCCTGGCCATTTTCACAAAACTAATTTTGCTATTGCAATGAAATTTAAGCATGTGGATTTTAAAACAGATGACTAACTAAAACTATGTAACGGTATTAATTTTTTTCAATTATGATAAAAGTTATAAGTTATAAGAGTAGGCCCACTTTTTTTTCATGCGCACTCCTTATTGTCGTTATCATTTGCAAAAACCACAAGTGAACATTTAATGACTATGACGAGTGTATGCGATATCAGACTTTGTAAACCAATTGATCATTTCACACAAGCCGTTGTGCCGTTGTATCGTTGTATTGAGAGTATTGTTGAAAGATTGTACAATATGTTATGGTTGTTGATGATAATTTTCATGTAAAAATCCGTTTTGTTCATATCTTTTTAAAAGTTGTATTGGTGTCGTGCTATTAAATTGTTTGAATGTCTAAAAGATGCAATTGGAATACGAACTACACAATACAGCATAGCATTGAGCAACAAAGTGAATTCAATACAACATACATGATACAAAGTCGTGTGAATTCCCCATATACAGTGACGAGCAGAAGTGAGTGCATGTTCACAATATTGAGTTTCGTCATCCACATCCAGGGAACGTGTTCAAAGATACCATGTAAAGCAAACTGTTAAACATAGTGGTGAAAATGTAATGGTTTGGGGATGCTTAATATGGTGGCATGTTGGCCCTCTATATTTGGTAGATGGTATCATGCGAAAAAAGACTATCTAAAGATTCTGCAAATCCATCTTCCGAATTTTATGGACAAATGTGCTTATCCCGAATAAGAAATTATTTTCCAGCAGGATGGTGACCCGAAGCACACGGCAAAAATTGTAAAGATATGGGGAGGGAAACAAAATTTTCAATTGATGGAATGGCCGACACAAAGTCTCGACTTCAATGCGATCGAAAATTTTTGGTCATTCGTGAAAATCCGGCTCGGACAGTACGAAACAACCCCAACAAACATTTTCAAACTTTGGGATCGTTTAAATGCGAAATGGAATCGAATTCCAAAAGATGCTATTGATCATTTGGTAGAAAGCATCTCAAACTGTGTAAATCAAGCTATTTCTAATAAGGGTCTATGGACAAAATATTAAAATTGGGTTAGAGTCTTGAATTATTTTGAAACGTGCAAAATTATCTGGGTTATTTTCGTTTTTTCATTCAAACTCATTGAATTCATTTCATTAATTATTGTTTTTTTACTGCTATTTGTTAAGAATAAATTCAGTATTGTGAACATGCCCTCACTTCTGCTCGTCACTGTAAGTGACTGCCATATTCTACTGACTGTCCTATTCTACTGACTGTCCTATATGTACGTGAAAGACTTTGAGTGCAGAATTCATTGCATTCAAACTGATTTAGATTTAACGGGTTCCCTATTCTCAAATCCTAAGCAGTTTACTTTGAAT
>CM025789.1:19311010-19330447 GCA_014635995.1 Sarcophaga peregrina
TTTTATATGATAATACGATTCATGCATGTCTGAACCAGAGATCAGCAACGAGTGTTTGAAAACGATGAGTAGATTTGAGTCATACTTATATTTCTGATATTCATTCGCATTCATACTTATTTCAATATCATACTCATACCACCCATACTCAAAGTTGGAAGTACTCGTCGTATTCATACTTAACAATATTGACTTCGACTCATCTATACTTAACATTTACACGAAACACAAAATAAGTATGATTCGCCTACGAGCACTGCAATACTCACAAGAAGATTGTGTGTTTGCTCTGATTGTTGTCTTTCCTTTCTTCTTTGTTTATATATGCAACAACAACAAAGACTTTAAATTTTAATGAATGATTCGAGTCACTGGAATCACTTATAAGTATTATAAGTATTTTTATAAATTTATGAATCAAAATGGGTAGGCGTATGAATCAAACATATTTCGAATGTTGCGAATTTGATGTCAACGTTGTACTCATACTCATTGCTACTTATACATACTTATAAATCAATGTTTGTAGCGAGTACGAATGAATCACAGTAGTTGAATTTCAATTCTGTTGATTCACTAATACTCAAAATTGCATAAGTACTTATGAGTAGCGGAAAAAACTATTCATTGCTGATCTCTGGTCTGAACCCAGCATTAAACTGTTGGTCCCGACACTCAGGTTTAAAATAACCCACAATAACATAGGTCCGAGAAGTTAGGTCGTAGTCTGGACTGAAGTGTTATCGGTCATTACCAAGTATGTGTGTATGAACGCAGACAATTTATTAAACTTCTGCAAAAAATTTTAAAACACAGAAAATCATTTGTAATGTCAATAAATAAGGTTATCCGATCTGTTATAGTCGACCTACACTTAGTCGATGGTCTTCCTCCAAGCAATGTATTGCATTAAAACCAGTAAATCGGGGTAGTGCTTTGTAAAATATCAGAATATGTAATTAATTTAAGAGACATAAAAGATTCTAATCATCGGTTATTGAAACTATAACTGCAACTTAAAGTGTCAAAGTTTGAGAATTGTAATAGGAAAGCAAAAAGATTTCCTTTCATATTTAGTTTTCAGTACAGAATTAGATTCGTAGCATGTGACAATGCTAAATAATGTTTAGCATGGCTTGCCATTTCACTATTGATACACTAATTAATAAACAAAGCTTGCCAATAATCGGATTACTTACTTAATTGATGATTACAACCCGTTAGATAGTCGGGATCAGAACCTAGCTTCCTCATATCACTCATGTTACGTCAGTCAATTTTATCCATAAATGACAAGACCTACTGTTTTGAATGAAACTCTAAATGAGAAGCTTCCATTGCAATATTATTTGCCAGAAGACATTTCGTTTCGCTTGAGATATCTAAGTTAGGGGTTGAAAACTCTCAGAAGATTTTCATCTGCCACGAGTAGTTCTCATGATAAACGGCTTAACATTGATATTATGCGGGTAGTGGGACAGTATGGTGTTCCAGGAAGCTTAAGGTTGAACTGACTGAATAGGTTTGTATAACCACTGAACGTTTGGGTGAATTCTTTGTATTGAAAACCCATTGAGGGAAACAACCTTAGGTTTACATGCTGTAGACTCGCCGTAGTCTAGTAGATAGTGTTTTGGCTTATAAAACGTAAAACGTATTTTATATTTTTTAAATAAAGTTTGCTACTATGAATGGATAAACTTAAAAAAAATGAATTCCAAGTTTACCTCATTAAATCCATAAGGTCCATCTCTCCCCTTTCCAACAAGATTTAAATTTTGGAATCTGGTCAGAAATGTCTAAGTAATCCAGAAATTTGTGCGTAAACTAAAAAAAAAACTGTTTTTGTCTAATAATAAAATATAAAAAAAATATTTTGAGATCTATTCAAGAAATATCAGAACCTACACTATGTTATCAGCCGGGTGTAATAATTTTTTTCCATTTTGTCGCATAGTGTAATTATATATCAAAAATATATTCAGAATATTTTTTTTTGAATTGGTTATTTGAAAATTAGTGAAACATTATTAAAAAGAGAATTTTTTTTGTTAACAAATTTGCATGTAAAAAATACACACAACAATTAAGTTAATAATTAAGTAATTAGTTAAAAAGATAACAACACAATATGTTATTAAAATATATTCTTAAGAAAAAAAAAAATTAAATAATTAAAACCCCTCAAATAAAAAATAAAAAAAATTATAAAAAAATTTTTTATTTTTGAAAAAAAGAATGAATAAAAATTCTTTAAGAAAAAAATCAAGTTAAACAGGGTACCTAATATTTCTTAAAATAATTTACCAAAAAAAAAAAAGCAACAAAAAAAATATTTGTTTTAATTGTTCTTTTTTTAATTTGTCATTATCAAGTAAGCACTTTAAAACACAATCACTTACTGACTTAACCCCTGTGCAAGTTTAAATTGTTAGAAAATACGCTTCAAAAAACAGAAATAAAGTGAAAAAACGAATTGTTTTTATTTTCATGGTCAATGTCAACAGTAAATAACAACAACAACAACAACAACAAAAACTAAACGACAAAAAATTAAACTTCAATTCATTTGTATGGAATTTATGTTGTTTTTTGAAGAGCAATTAACTCGAGACAACTCAACTGAAATCAATTCAATTCAACGTCATACATTTCCACAAACACACACACACAAACACAAAAAAACAGAAAACAATAAAGCATTGTCTGTCTGTGTGTCTGTCTTTCCGTTCATAAGTATCCATAAGTATGTACTTGTATTGAATTCATGCATGCATGTATGTATATATGTGGGCATATATCGATATCGATAATTTGTATCTTTGCATCTACGCTTCAAACGTGTATGCTTTAAAGACTTGAACGTACGCACGTATCTCTCTTAATACGTTACGTATAGAATACAACAACAAAAAATTCTCTAAAAAAATCATTTTTTTTCAAATAAATTTTGTCGATCAAAATAATTGTTTTTAAACCAGTTTTGTTGTTCACTTTTTATTTGTATTTTAAAATTTATTTTTCTTTTGTTGTTGTTGCTATTATTTTTAGAAAGTTTATCAAAGTTTATCGCATAACTAAGGCAGATATACGGATACTCTTTAGAAACAGGAACTAAATTTTGTTGCCACCTCTCATACCTCATAAATAAATGTGATTCGTTATACATGTGAATAGAATGTGTTCCATTATAAATATTTAAATTGTTCTAATGGTTAAGGGAAGGTATGCCATGGTTAGAATTTAAGAACAATTTTTTTTTTTGTATTTTTCTCATACATTTCTTATGTGGTATGTATGAGGAAGCTAAGGTATTTCTTTTGCTTAAAATATTTTGTAAAGTTAATCTCTGACTCAGAGTGATGACTCAGAGAAGATTGTGACCTATGTGAATTGCTTATTAGCAGTTGATTGCGATTTCATCAATGTTGAGCCGTTACTTGCAAAGTTTTCTAGCTGCATTGTGAAATTTGTTGCGGAAATTGAGACGAGAAGGGTAATTAATGCTTCTAATGAAGAGTCATATCAGACGCTCTCAAGGTAAGGAAAGTGAATAGGGCCAGACAGCACAGAAAAATTCCCTGTACTTACTATAAAACATTGTTGCAAATGAACTGTTGGAGAAGCTGTAATGATGTGACTTTAAAGTCTTTGTCTTTAGCTATGCAAATTATCTGACTATCTTCTTGTATAAGGCTTTGGCACGTACCAGTGATTAGCAATGAATCGTTTTTCCGCTACTCATAAGCATTCATGCAATTTTGACTATGAGTAAACAACAAATTGAAATTTAACTACTCTGATTCATTCGTACTCGCTACAACATTGATTTCTAAGTATAAGCAGCAATGAGTAAGAGTACAAAGTTGACATCAAACTCACAACATTCAACTTATGTTTGATTCATACGCCTACTCATTCTGATTCATAAATTTAGAAAAATGCTTATAATACTTATAAGTCATTCGAGTGATTCGAATCATTTATCAAAATTTACAGCCTTTAGTGTTGTTGCATATACAAACAAAGAAGCAAGGAAAGACAAAGACAACAAGCAAAGCATTTACACAATTTTTTTGTGAGTATTGAAGTGTTCGTACGCGAATCATACTTATTTTGTGCTTCATATAAATGTTAAGTAGAGACAAGTCAAAGTCAATAACATTATGGGTATTGTAAAGTATGAATACGACGAGTGCTTCGAACTTTGGACATGAGTAGTATGAATATCATATTGAAATAAGTATGTATACGTATAAGTATCAGAAATTATAAGTATGACTCGAATCTACTCAGCGTTTTGAATACTTGTTGCTGATCTCTGGCACGTATATCCTTTTTTAAAGTGCAATGAAACGTTACAGCTTATGACAAAATAGTGTCCTTCGCGCCAATTGGGTGTTAAACCTGGCACAAGAGTCTGACTTTAATTGCTGATCCACAACCACATTAAACTATCCTTACCTAAGAGGGATATTTTAAACTAAAAAATTTCCAGGAAGTATAACATAATGAAGAGGGTAAAAAGAGCAACACCTATACTATCAACGAAATCTCGTAGTCTAGTTTGTAGTGTGCTGGTATATCAGACGTTAGACCGTGAATCAAACAAACATGAAAATAATATTTCTGCGACGACTTCCTCTCAGTAGTCTTTGAGCAAAAACTCTGAAAGTAAAAAAAAAAATTGACATAAAAAGGCTTGCAATTCTGGCGTTCGGAACTCGATAGTAAATGGGGGTTCTGCCACTCTTGGACATAAAATAACACACACAACATGGCATGGCAAAACTGGGTCGTTGTAATGACTTTACTTTACAACGACCTTTACTTCTCTAAAAGGGCCGGGATCAAGATTTACCAACTTGCAATTGCCGTAAGATACTAGGGCTGTCGATCCATAGTGTAACCACTCTCGTTTACGGTGGCCTCAGTGTCTAAATGGCAATGCTACCGCAGACAGATAGACAGAGAGCGCAGGCAGTCGGTGGTCGGCAATGCGCTCCCCCCTAAAATTGTTATAATTTTCTCGATTGATTTTTAGAATTTCAACGCTTGTTGATGATGGGATTTTTTCCAAAAATATTATAATTAATTTGGGCACCTTTGTGGCTGCATTCAAGTTCCTAACTACCATCATTTCTACAACCGCCTTTGTTCATGAATATCGGCCATATCTCGGGAATCATTCAAAGATGCCACCTATGTACGACAGTTCCTCGGAAATTTTATTGATAAACAAACCTAAGTCGTTACAGATTTCGTAATCTCCGAAGTATTACTAGACTTAGATGTTTAGTTGAACTGGGTATTCTTCGGTCGTTTTAGAGGGAGGCTTAACTTATTTGCCAGCAGGAAAGTACATGCAACATTCCTAAACTCTGCTTGACTGATATGAATAAGAAGAGAGAACTGATTGCGTTGTTAAATCCGTGTACATTTATCTCGTACTACTGCTGTTGCCAGAACCCTTAACCCTATTCGATTGGATGCCTTTAGTTGGTATGACTTCGATATACATATGTATGTACCAGAGATCAACAATGAATCGTTTTTCCGGTACTCATAAGTACTCATGCAATTTTAAGTATGAGTGGATCAACAAGAATTGAAATTCAACTACTCTGATTCAGTCGTACTCGCTACAACATTGATTTATAAGTATAGGGTTACAATGAGTATGAGTACAACGTTGACATCAAACTCACAACATTCGAAATATGTTTGATTCATACGTCTACTCATTCTGATTCATAAATTTATAAAAATACTTATAATGCGTATAAGTGATTCGAGTGATTCGAATCATTCATCAAAATTTACAGTATTTGTTGTTGTTGCATATAGAGACAAAGAAGAAGGGAAAGACAAAGACAACAAGCAAAGCATACACACAATCCTAGTAGTGCTCGTACGCGAATCATACTTACTTTGTGCTTCGTGTAAATGTTAAGTAGAGACGAGTCGAAGACAATAACATCATGCATATTGTTAAGTACGAGTACAACGAGTACTTCCAACTTTGAGTATGAGTAGTAAATATGAGTATGAGTAGTAAATATAAAATAAATATGAATGCGTATAAGTATCTGAAATTATCTGAAAATAAGTATGACTCGAATCTACTTATCGTTTTGAATACTCATTGCTCATCTCTGATATGGATCTAATAAAACCGAAGACATGTGGAACATTTCGGATTCTTGCTAGAATCCTTTCTGTTGCCACGATTACATTCAGAATTGCTCTGTATGTCAGATGCCCTAATCACTAAAGCCCTTGGACACTATATAAATAACGTCCTGTAAAGTCTTTAAAAAATGAAAATGAATTTTTGAAATTCAAATGAAATTAATTGAAATATTTTGGAAATTTTAACCAAAATAACTACAAGAAACCTGTACTCCTGAATAGTTAGATAAATAAATAGGGTTCAGATGGCTACACTAAGTTTCTGTACTAAAATTTTGCATGCAAATCCAGATTTTTATTTCAATGAACGTCTATAATTACAAGCATCAATAACAGCTGTTTTATGATTAATAATTAAAGCCAAACCTTAACACTTTTTTTCTTTTTTGCTTAACGTAAACATTCAGTTTGGCAAACCTTCCCCTTTAAATCAGTCGTACTGTTGTGTTATGTTTTGATTACAAAATATTGAAATTTGTTTTTAATTTTTTTTTTTATTTTGTTGTTACTTTTTAAATAAATTATTCACAACTTCTTATGAAATATTTGTAAAAACAGCAAACCAACCCATACACACACACACGTTTAATTCGTAAATACAATCACAAGTGTTGACTTTTTACAATTTTTTCGTTGCTTTTTTTTTTTGTTTTCTAGCGCTCAAATGAATTATGAGTGCCAGTCAAATAATAATTTAAGCCCATTCAAGTCAAGTTTCGAGTAATTGTTGTATGAGAGGCGTGTTTAAGTTGTGTTTTGAATGTGTTTTTTGGTTCCGGGAAGTAGTTAGTTGGGCTTACATTAAGCAAAAAAAAAAAAAACAAAACGATCGGGAAACTTTACAGAAAAAAAATCCAACATAATGACTATTAAATGTCTAAAATGAATGAATAGGTATGCCTTTATGCTATTCGAAGGTAATTCATATTACCTTAGATCTAGTAAAGCTATTTAATTGCTGTTGGAATAATGGCAGTAGATAGTAATGTCTACGGTCAATGAATTTAATTTGAGGCAAGGAATAAATTCTCTACACAATTCTCTGTTAGATCTAGTGGCCTATTGATATTATGATCTGCTTATTCCGCAGCACACTATAATCAGCGTTACCGCTGGAAATTTTTAAGAAGTCGCACAAAAAGGGGATTTTTGAAAAAAAAGTCGCACAAAAAGAGTATTTTGACGTAGTCTAGTCTATAGCCTAGTCTATAGTCTAGTATACAATCTAGTCTATAGTCTAGTCTATAGTCTAGTATACAATCTAGTCTATAGACTAGTATACAATCTAGTCTATAGTCTAGTCTATAGTGTAGTATATAGTCTAGTCTATAGTCTAGTATACAATCTAGTCTATAGTCTAGTATATAGTCTAGTATGTAATCTAGTATATAACCTAGCCTATAGTATAGTCTATAATTTAGTATATAATCTAGTCTATAGTCTATATCTATATTCTAGTATATAATCTAGCCTATAGTCTAGTCTATAGTCTAGTATATAATCTAGTCTAGTCTATAGTCTAGTATATAGTCTAGTCTACAATCTAGTCTATAGTCTAGAAAAAATACTTTTTAAAAAAAGGGGAAAAAAGGGTCAAAAATCTTGAAAAGTGTCAGATTTAGTTCATTTTAGTAAGGGGGCACAAAAAGTGGCGAGGTTGCTGAAAAAGTGTCAAATTGTCGCTCAACGGTAACGCTGACTATAATCAGCTCAGGAATCATTACACACAAAACTTATGCCGCGCCATAAAAATTTTCACGTCATTGACCACTTCCTCGATCTATAAGAAAACCTGGAAAACCTTTTAATTAAACAGTTCGACAATAAAGCAGTGACTAATTATAATCCTTGTGAATACCATTATCAAGTGCCGTGCCAGCAGACAGCAAGTCTCAGGATTAAGTAGAGGACTTTTTATGAATACTCGTTGAGTCATCATTAAAAAAATTTCCGAGAACTTCTATTGGTTTATGCCAAGCAATATTTTTTAAGATAGGATTCGGATTTTAGATCGGGTTTTTGTTATCAAAATTGTGATACATAACATACATAGAAGAATTAGAAGTCGCCGTGGTCTAGTGGGTAGTGTGTTGGCTTATTAGACAAAAGGCCCGGGTTCGAATTCCAGGTCAAACATCAAAACGAAAAAATATTTCTTCGGCAACTTCCTCACAGCAGATTTCTGGCAAAGACTCTGAGAGTAAAAATTGCCATGAAAAGCTTCTCAAAAATCTGTCGTTCGGAGTCGACTTTAAACTGTAGGTCCCACCACTTCTGTATAAAAAATTAACACACACAACATAAGTGGTGTGAGAAACTGCGGGCTTACTTGGAGACGATTGCTGTAGATTGTCTAATGGTGAAGGTATAGCACTGGCCATTTCATAGTCACCAGCAGCACTCGTTTCCTTGCCGTTCGCATCTTTCCTCTTTCCACCTTTCCTAAACCTGCACAATGCACTGCATGAGTACGGGTCATCCTCTGAGTGTTGTTAAAAAAAAAAAAAAAGAAAAAGTCGGAGCCATAGTTTATCACAAAAAGCAATTTCGATAACCAAGAATTACAATAACTAAACGATAAAGAAATGACATGAAATTGTATTAACAAAAGACTCCTGGCCGGCTGGTCTTACAAATACAAATCAGCAAGAAGTGTTCTAGAAGTTGTCAGACAGAAAATAAAACAAGTGCCTGTGTAAGGCTAATCAGTTGAAAGAATAATAATAAAAAGAATAAAGCGATTTGCTTGCGACAGTGCACTTGTACCACATTTTGCAACTTGTCACGACTACGCTGCTGAAAATATAAGGAGTGCGCACAAAAAAAAACTGGACTTACACATTTCGTTATAGAAATAAAACTAAGTAGGGGATTTTTTTCGTTTTATATTTCACTTCAAGTAAATAATATTTGAATCTTTTTCTGACAAAGGTCTCAGAGTATCCAACTTTTTGAGGCACTTTACTTTCAGAAATTTTAGGGTGTTTTAGAAAAATACGTATTATTTTACTTGCTTTGTTTTGGTTTTTTTTCTTACACTTCCATGCTTTCTCTCAATACTCAAAGACTTCTTATATTGATTTGTTCTTACCTTGGAAAATATTTTTTGGTTAACTCCTGCGAGCCAAAGAATCGTTTTTTGTAAGCGGCGCGGTTTTTCATTGAAAATTTCAATTATTTTTTTACGACATTCTTGTTGGGTACCCATTTTCAAAAAACTAATTTTGCTATTGCAATGAAATTTAGCACGTGGATTTTGAAATAAATGATTGACAAAAACAATGTAACGGTATTAATTATTTTCAATTATGATAAAAGTTATAAGCTTAAAAGTAGGCCCACTTTTTTTTCGTGCGCACTCCTTATTGTCGTTATCATTTGCAAAAACGCAAGTGAACATTTAATGACTATGACGAGTGTATGTGGCATCAGCCTGTGTGAACCAATTGGTCATTTCACACAAGCCGTTGTATCGTTGTATTGGAAGATTATACAATATTGTATGGTTGTTGATGATGATTTTCATGTAAAAATCCGTTTTTTTCATATCGCTCCTTTATTGCAACGTAGTCATATCTCCAAAAAACTTGAACTTGGCAAAATGCGATTAAAGTTTTCAAGACATAAGTACTATGATCTAATTGCCGCAAACACTTTTTGCTATAACTTCGGTTCAGCTTGGGATATAAAACTGATTTTTTTTTCAACATGTACAGAAGGTCTAAAAGAGCAGTTTTGCTTAAGTAACTACAAATTTTTAATTTTTTGAGATATGACTATGTTGCAATAAAGGAGCGATATCTTTTTAAAAATTGTATTGGTTTGAATGTCTAAAAGCTGCAATTGGAATACGAACTACACAATACAGCATAGCATTGAGCGTTCACAAACAACAAAGTGTATTCAATACAACATACACGATACAAAGTCGTGTGAATTCCCCATATAAGTAACTGTCATATTGTACTAACTGGCGTATATGTACGTGAAAGAGTTTGAGTGCAGAATTTATTGCATTCAAACTGACTGAGATTTAACGGGTTCCCTATTCTCAAATCCTAAGCAGTATACTTTAAATTGTTTCTAATATCTGTCGTTCGGAGTCGACTTTAAACTGTAGGTCCCGTCACTTATGTATAAAATTAACTCACACAACATAAGTGGTGTGAGAATGGTGAAGATATGGCACTGGCCACTTTATAGTCACCTAGCAGCAACTCGTTTCCTTGCCGTTCGCATCTTCCCTCTTTCTACCTTTCCTAAACCTGCACAATGCACTGCATGAGTAGGGGCCATCCCCTGAGTGCTGGTTTAAAAAAAAATAATATGATACAAAGCGATGTGGAAAAGAATGTCTTGCACCTTAAAAACTCCTTATTTATTACGAAATCAATTTCGCTGACTTTAAGATTGAAAAGAAATAAAATCAGCAACATTTTGTTGTGGAAATAGATTTAAATTTTCCAACTTTTTTTTTTTTTTGGCTACGTACGAAAACTTTGGCAATTTGTACGCCTCTAAACAAAAAAAAAACGAAAATTTATAGAAAAAAAACAAGTAAAATTCCCACTCGTTCCCACTTCTTTTTCTTCTTTTCTGTAAGTTTGTAAACTAATTAGGAAAGTTATTCAGCTGAACACCTTTGGCAGGAGGTATACCCATAGATATGTTGGGAATAAAATTCTAGAAATCTGTTGAAAACAAAAAAAAATACTTGGCGGCAAAACAATGTCAAACACCTTAAAAAATACAAGAGAATTCATTATCAATACAAGTCTGCACAGAAATACAATAAAAAGGGGGGAAACGGTAACCATCATTCAAAAACTTTAATAGGAATCCAAGAAGAAGCAGAATAGGTAGTGCGTCTAGGCTTAAGAAATTTTATTTCTTTGGCTTTAAGGTCGCCCTTTTAGATTTTCGTTTTAAAAAATGCAAAACAATTTCGGGTTCCTTTAAACTACAGCGGTAAAGTGTACATGAAAGTAAGTGTTGTGGTAGGGATAGTGCAGTGGTATAGGTGTTGTTGTTGGTATTAAAGCTTTAAAAATGCGTGCACAACACCGCCAAAGACGTGACATGGTTTTGTTAAAACCTCTGCAATAACAACGAACAGCGAAAGTACGGCGAAAACAGTTAAAAGATGTTTATAACACATACACATGACTTTGTCACACACACACATACACATGCACTCTTTCTTTGTTTCTCTCTTATTCAGCCACCTACATACATAGAAACAGTTTTAGGAACACACATAGAAACAATTTTAGCTACACACGCATTAGACTAGAAAATCCCTTTGCGAAGTAATATTTGCTGAATCAAGGTGAAACGGCGCCATAAACGTTGATGCGATGACAAACTGCCTGCGTAAAAAAACAACAACAACAACGACGGGTTAAAGAACCCAAATTTAATACTCCCAGACAGTCATCATCGACAACAACAACAATCCCAACAACAGCGGCAATTGAAGAATTAAAAGAAAAGAACATAAAAAGGAAAGTTGCCGCTTAATGAAGGAATCCTATAAAGAAATAAAACCAAGAATACGTTTGTAAAGAAGGACGACATAGGAAGCGTGTATGAGAAGTGATGGTGTGGCATAGACAGAGAGACAAAAAAAAAGAAAATCATTACGGCACGCGACCGTTAAAGTAACACTTGAAGTGTTTTTATATGATTTTCGAATGTGAATTTGTTTTTTTTTTAACTTTTACTTTTCGCATGATTGTTTTGGGAAAAAGTGCTTTAAGGGTTGCCATGCTTATTGAAAAGAGTTTCAAAAAATCATTAACAAAAGTTCATAAATGTTTACATTAGTTATACTTTGGTTTTGGTTACGTTTTGAATAAACATTTTCAATCTTTATCAAAAAATATGGCAGCACTCTCCATTTAAACTGTAGAGTTGCCAACGTTAGAGATCAAAAGTGATTGCCTGGCCAGGTTGACATTGGATTTATTTTCTTCTTCCGCTTTATTTTCTGTCCTTTGCATTGTTTCAGTATCCTCTTAACTTAAGTGATCGTTACAATCCTTTAGTCAGGTTTACAACCTAGCTTCTCACATCACCCATGTTGTGTGCATTCATTTTACCCACAAGTGCCACTAACTGTAGTTTAACATCGACTACAAATGGCAGATTTGAAAAGCTAGCTTTTCATGGCAAAGTTAGTTCCACACTTCCCTGAACTGCCGACGATAGTAAGTTCAAGCGTTTAACGTTATCCCGGCTGCTTTTTCATTAATCAAACTTACTTTCCTGATATGTTTTAGGGTTATGGACTTACTGTACACTGTTATTCGTAGAAAGAGGCATTATTTTAATGGCATTATCGGCTATTAGGTAGGGATTTCGGCCTCCATTAATACATACCCCCATTTACTGCGCTTCTTGTGCGCCTTTGTCACTTTCTCGCACCAATCGATGACAGGTCTTCCGCAATTTGAAGTTTGTCCTTCACGCCGACTGCTGCCAACTTCCGCATCAAATCCCCTTCCACCCGAACGAACCAAGGATGTGACCAATAATGAATTGAATTTTAATTCTTTCTTCTTCTTATTTTAACGTCATGACGGGCCGCCATGCCTAATCAAGTCAACGCCTCCTCTAATACACTTAGAACGTTTTTAATGTTCTTCTTGCATTTTTAAATTCTACGTTCTCTTAAATCCTCTCAAAATTTGCTTAAGATGCGCCGATCCGTGCCCAAGTTATAAGGAAAAATTTACTTAGAATACTCATATAGTCGTATAACTCGTGAAAATACTCAAAATATAACTCAAAGCACATTTTTTCGATTTAGATTGTTATAGGAAGGAGGAACCGAAGTGTGCGTTGCTGATCAATGCTACCACTTCGACCTAACCTAACCTTACATTATTTTGAGAACTCAATATAAACGTTGCCCTACAAATTGCCGTAGTCTAGTGGGTATTATGTTGGCTTTTTAGACTGAAGACCCGAGTTTAAAACCCAGGTCAGACATCATAACGAAAATATGAAAATATTTCTTCGGCGTCTACCTCTCAACAGATTTCTGGTAAAAACTTTGAGGGTAAATAAAAATTGTCTTGCGAAAGCGCCTTAAAAATCTGATATTCGGAGTCGACTTTAAACTGTAGGGCCCGCCACTCATGTATAAAATTAACGCATACAACATAAATGGTGGGAGAAGCTAGGTCGTAATCTTGACTGAAAGGTTGTAAGGACCAATCCTGTATGTATGTATGTTGCCACACTTCTAGTCGCAATGTTATTAGGCGTTGCCACTACAAATTGGATCGCCTTTATCGCATATAACACTTGTTTTATACATTTTCTCTAATTATCAAACTTATTCAGGGGATATCCCCTAGAATGTTGGCTGCATTTAATAAAATTTAATCCAAACTTGGCTACTCTGCCTTAGTTTTATCTGTTTTAAGTCAATTCGTTGGGATTTATTTGTAGTGCCTCCCGGTTTTCGAAAATGTATTTCACTTTTCGGTATTTTTTGTGAGTACGTATGTATGTTTGTATGTAAGCATGAAATGATTCTTTCACATTAATACACATATACTTACATACATTTGTATACCTAGTGTTTGAAATCGTGCCAAATCATGTTTGCAGATACCTTTTTGTAGATATGTTTTTGACATCAGGGATGGAAATCTGTTAAAGTGGTAAGCATGCATTTTAATTGAGGTTCAATTCTTTACTGATCGAATGTTTACTTGCTTAATTTGTTATTACATTCCTCTAGTCAGAACTAGCTTCTTATTATGTGTGATTATTTTATCCTTACGTGGTGGACGACCTATAATTCAAAGTGGTTCCCGAGCTACTGCTGAAAGGAAGTAAATTTTTTTTCAATTTTCGTTTTTTTTCGAGTTTTCTAAGCTGGGATTTGAACCATTCACTCTCATCTGATAAGCTAGCATAGTAATCATTAAACAACAGCGACTCCGATTGCAGAATTCTGCTGAGAGGAAATCGCCGAAAAAATACTTTTTGTATTTTGTTTCGATGTCTGGCCTGGGAATCGAACCCTGGCTTTTACGTCTAATAAGCCAATTTACTACCTACTAGACTGCGGCGACTTCAATCATTATTACGCATTGAATGTCAATGTTTGGAAAAGCCTACGCAATAAAAGAAAAGTAAGGGGTTTTCACAAACCACGTGGAATTCAGAAAATCAAAATTTGTATTTGAAAATCACATTAACTTAAAATTTGACTCGTGTATAAGACTACATAAGAATAAATCGATATTTTAATAGAAAACTGTAGACTCAAAGTGCACTTATTTCGAATGTGGATTGTCTAGAGCCCATTATATAGTATATTGTATCGTTAAAAATATGAGTACGTAGATTGCAAATAAAATATAAATAAATTTGATGTTTAATTTTAAATCAATTCTTTATTGTTCGCACAATTCCGTGTGCCACCTTTAGAAATTAACTTAACATAGAACAATTTACTTTAATGGTAAATCTTCGTGCACACTCTTTTACGTACGCAATAACAATTGTTCATTATTCTTCTCCGCTAAAACCCTTTTCTAAGCAACACCGCAATTATTCTCTTCACACACAATGTGTCTGACCGAATTCTTCTGAATACTACGTGTCGTCTTCACACACGACTGACTGAATTCTCACTAAATCACCATTGGTTACTCTGTCTTGCCTTTTATAACACAAGGGTCAGCAGTCTGATGAAAATATCCAAAAATGTAAACAACTTGTTTTCATTTTTGTTTGGGTATCTTGTTTACATTCGTCCAGGCAGAGTTTGTTGTTGCTCGTGTATTTGTCTATCCGCTATTTTGTTAATACTACACATTGTTTTTGATTGTTTACTTCTCCGTTCGCTGCACTTTGTTGTTGGCTGTTTACACTTTTATCGCTTATATTTTTCTAGACTGATGTTGTTGCTTTTATTTTTGTTTATTCATCGATCTTGTAAACAAGCCATTTATTTTTGTTGCTATACATATTTTTTTACTCATTCATTGATCATTTGAGCAAGTCTTTTGAAGTTTTGGAATCATTTGAAAACGATTTATTTTTCAATTTTATAATTTTCAATTTTTATAATTGTACTCGTAAGTTACTGGGCAATAAAACCACAATGTAAATTAGGAAGGGCTATAGCGCTACTTTAAGAAAATGGCGAAAGACTTTAGAAAAGAAGAGATTTTCGAAAGGAAAATTTGTGTTTAAAAAATCATCAAAAAAAATGGTTCTTACTTAAAGTAAAGGACATTATCCAGCTCTGGCATGCTCTAATTCACCAAAAATTGGACAGAAATGTGTAACTGCGTACGTGTGTATGAGTGTGTGAGTAAACATAAACGTTTTCGAGGTGAAGGATTTAACAGCGGCACAAACACTTACGCTGACTGTGTAATTAAATGCACGTCATCTACGATTAAAACAAATCTACGATTGTAGTGGCAATGTGAGAGTGAGAGAGAGTAGTTGCGCTGGTATAGGTAAACGTGGTTAAACGCTAAGTAAAGATAAAAAAGTTGTTCATGGTGGTGGTGGTGGTGGAAAAAAGGGCTTTTATGAGCTAAAAGTTTGGCAAAGAAAATGTTTGAATTTTTTTGTTTCTTTTTGCCCCAGTCAAAAGTCAATATAATGTTGTCAGGAATTTTTGTTTTTTCTTTTTGGTTTCTATTCTTTGTTGCTTTTATTGTTGATTTTGGAAATAGAACAAAGAAACCTTGAACTTTATGAAAATATTTTCCATTAAATTTTCTTTTAAATTTTCTTTTAAATTTTCTTTTTTTCTTAATTTCATTTCAATTTTAGTTGAATATCATGTTGAAATCGTATAAAATCTACACGACATGCACAAATGGTGCTTTGGGTTTACATTTGAGTCGGGCTCCCTGGGATCCATATCCCTGGGTAAGCAGCATACAAAAGGATTCCAGTTCCTATCAGGCGGGTCTACGTATTGGCGATTGTCTGCTCGAACTTAATGGCCAAGATGTTTTGGGCATGAAAATTTCAGAGATTGCAGGCCTTTTGAAAAATCATTGGCTTAATGAGAGCAGCAATCATGTCAACGTTGTGATATGGCGTAACAAATGCAACAGCAACAACAACAACAACAATAGAAATACGAAAAATGCAAATGACAATTGCAACAACAATAAAATCAAAAATGATAGTGATCAGCCGCCTCATGATGATAATGACGGGGATGTGGATGATGGTGATGATGATGATGATGAGAATGATGATGACGAAGATGAGGAAAATAATGCGGTAAGTTTTCAATTTCATTTTCTTTTTTATGTTGCTTTGTTGTAATTCCAGTAACCAGTTAGTAGATTAGAGTTGGGAAAATATTGCATGTCTGTTGTCAGTTGTCTGTTGCCTGTTAATTATGAAGTTTGTTAATGAATGAATAATTAAATGAAATTACCAACAGCACTATGGCGAATACAACAGCCGTGGTAGTAGTAATAGCAGTAGCAGATGCATACAATGTAATTACCAGAGATCAGCAAGAAATATTCAAAATAATGAGTAGGTTCGAGTCATACTTATAATTTCAGATACTTATAGGCATTCATACTTATTTTCATATCAGACTCATACTACTCATACTCAAAGTTGATAGTACTCGTTGTATTCATACTTAAAAATAGGCATGATGTTATTGACTTCAACTCGCTTACTACTTAACATTTACACGAAGCACAAAATAAGTATGATTCGCATACGAACACTAATATACTCACAAGAAGATTGTGTAAAGGCTTTGCTTGTTGTCTTTGTCTTTCCTTTCTTCTTTGTTTGTATATGGAACAACAACAAAGGCTGTAAATTTTTATGAATGATTCGAATCACTCGAATCACTTATAAGTATTCTAAAAGTATTTTTCTAAATTTATGAATTAGAATGAGTAGGCGTATGAATCAAACATATTGCGAGTGTTGTTAGCTTAATGTCAACGTTGTACTCATACTCATTGCTACTTATACTTATAAATCAATGTTGTAGCGAGTACAAATGAATCAGAGTAGTTGAATTTCAGTTCTCTTGATTAATGAATGACAGTCATATTATTAGAAGTCGCCGTGGTCTAGTGGGTAGTGTGTTGGCTTATTAGACAAAAGGCCCGGGTTCGTACCCCAGGTCAGACATCAAAACGAAAAATATTTCTTCGGCGACTTCCTCTCAGCAGATTTCTGGCAAAGACTCTGAGAGTAAAAATTGCCATGAAAAGCTTCTCAAAAATCTATCGTTCGGAGTCGACTTTAAACTGTAGGTCCCGCCACTCAAGTATAAAATTAACGCACACAACATAAGTGGTGTGAGAAGCTAGGTCGTAATCCTGACTGAAGGGTTGTAATGGCCAATTATGTACGTAGGTAGTCATATTATTTGCCTCCAGTTCACATACTCTGTTCGATGGTAGTCTTTTCTGAAGTCTTACGTTTTATTTTAATAATGAGGAACTGCAAAAAAATGTCAATGTTTCTGAAGCGGTTAACGAAGTTTGTTTGCCAATATGACCTGATGGCAGACTATTGAACTCATGTCTTAGCAAAGCATCTGCTTACACTCATCAAGTCGTCTCTACAGGCGAAATCGGCCTATGTAATACTCATATTAGAAACCTATGTCCTACCATAACTTATTTCTTGTGTGCCAAGAAAATGTTGCTTGTAACATATTACAAGTAATGATGAGTGTAATAAGTAATTTAACTACTCTGATTCATTCGTACTCGCTACAACATTGATTTATAAGTACAGGTTGCAATGAGTATGAATACAACGTTGACATCAAACTCACATCAATCGAAATATGTTTGATTCATACGTCTAATCATTCTGTTTTATAAATTTAGAAAAATACTTATAAGTAATTCGAGTGATTCGAATCATTCATAAAAATTTACAGCCTTTGTTGTTGTTGCGTATATAAACAAAGAAGAAAGGAAAGATAAAGACAACAAGCAAAGCATTTACACAATCTTCTTGTGAGTATTGCAGTGTTCGTATGCGAATCATACTTATTTTGTGCTTCGTATAAATGTTAAGTAGTAAGCGAGTCGAAGTCAATGACATCATGCGTATTGTTAAGTATAAATACGACGAGTACTTCCAACTTTGAGTATGAGTGGTATGAGTCTGATATGAAAATAAGTATGAATGCATATAAGTATCTGAAATTATAATCATGACTTGAATCTACTCATTGTTTTGAATATTTATTGCTGATCTCTGATAATTACATTGTATGCAGCTCCTACTGCTCTTTCTTATATCGGGTCCGCCATCTAAGGTTTTATTTTCAACTAATGCTTATTTCGTGAATGGTAACACTTAGCTTATGTCTGATTTGACAGATAATTAGTTTTATCCTTCTGCCTGCGATCGACTTACTCATCAAGTACTCACTCATACTCAAAATTGCATAAGGGCTTATGAGTAGCGGAAAAACGATTCATTGCTGATCTCTCGCAATTACTTTAGGGTGTAGAAGATACTGCCGCTGTTAATGACAAATACGTTGTCGGGTTATGTTTCTTTCTCATTTGCTATTGTTGTTGTTGTTGTTTAAATTTATTTAATTTTTTTTTGTTTATTTGTTTGTTTACATTTATTTTTATTTTTTTATTTTTTTTATTTTTATTATTTTTTAATTTGTGTTTCTGTTTTCATACAAAAAAAAATTTTTTTTTTCAAATAAAAAACTTGTTATTACGTGGCTAAATGTGGGTCATTGTAACGTGTTGTGTGTCTTGTTTTTTAAGCGTCTCATTATTTTGCATGTAAAAAAGTGGGCTTGGAAATAATACAAAAAAAAAAAAAACAAAAAACGTTGACAATTTCTGGCATACCAAGTAAGTCAAGGTTTAACCAGGCTTGTTAATTGCATGGTTTAGTCTTTTCATAAACTGGCGTCTATATCAACAAAATTGTGCACAAAAATTTGTGAAACATTTCCTAATTGTTGTAAATTTCATGGTCAAAACAATTATTTCACAAGAAAACAGTGAAATTACGATAAACAAACACACAGTGAAGCCTACAATTGAAGAAAGAAAAGTTTTTCTTGGCAGAGTTTTTAATCCTAGACTGAAATTTTTGGAGCCTATAGGGCAAACATAGGGGTATCTTCCAAACTGAAGCCTAAAGCTGTCTAAAGATGTACTCAATTTAAAAAGGTAGGACATTGCACTACTATTTTGTAGTCCGGCTACCATTCGATTATTCTAT